>VYXH01009243.1:888236-946609 GCA_013397275.1 Burhinus bistriatus | reverse complement strand
TTGAGGGATATTACCCTTTGGCCCTTTTCCCCTCCTTTTTTTTTTTTTTTTTTTTTTCTCCTAAGTTGCTTTATTTTACCTCTAAACCGTCTACACTGGACTCACTTGTTCTTATTTTGAGGTCTTTTTCATTCATATAACCACAAGAACCTGTGATAAACTTCCTAACACTTTCCTAGTATGAAGTAAAATTGAGGAGACTGCAAGTATGAGTTAGCAACCTTATTGCACATAAGTAAGATTAAAGACAGGGGAAAAACTCGAAGTGTGCAAGCCTTTTGTACATAAGCTGCTTCTCTCCACAAATTGTGGGGTCATAATTAATTCTATTTTCGGAAAATTAAACCACTTCGAATGAATATATGATTCTCAGGAAATATATTCTAAATCAGTAAATAAATTTTTGAACCACCTATTATTTGTCAGCAGGGGCTTTGGCATGTGGTTGCTCCATTATAATTAACTAATACTATGCAAATACTGCTGCACAGAATGGAAAAATAATTCATTTGTGTTTGAGGGGAGCAGTGTGGCAAAGGCAGTGAGCACATGCAAATATTAATTTGCAAGAGTGCATGAAATGGCTCCTTAGCTACATTAGTGATTTGAACAATATCAGGAATTACTATTCCTTCTGCAGTCTTCGTCTGTATGGGCTTTTCGGTATCAATCACCATAGCAACAACCACCGTTAGTAGTGAGACTGCAATTCAGCTGCATTATTCCCTCCATGGGAGGGCTGTCATTTTTTCAGAGCAATGCGCTTCAAGGTCATCTTCGTTTACCTCCATCTCTTTGCTGCCCTTCCTGGAGGGCAGCTTTCCGTGGGAAACTTGTCCTTCTAGGCATGAATCTGCTTTAAAGACTGGCATTTGACCGAAGATCTGTATGAAATATTCAGATATTCACCAATTGTCTGCAAACAAAATGATTTAGATATAATTAAGCCTGAAAATAAATACTAGTTAAATAAAACTAACATGATGACAGCATTGGTAACTGGCCTGGGAATTCCAACCTAATTTACCCTGTCTGGACTCTGACCTCCTTATCCACAGTCCAGCTGAAAAATTAATTTATGTGGGCTGTGGTAGCTGGCTTGCACTTCACGCAGAATACCTGGGCAGATGGAGCACAGGTGTTCCACTCTTGCAGCCACGTGGAGCTCAGATCCTAAACCTCACAGCTTAGGAGAGTTTCTGAAGTCCAGCAGCCTCTTCTGCCCATGTTGAAGCAGTGATAAATCAACAGCACATCTCTCCCTCCCCAATGCAAACGTTAGTGTGCACAAATCATCCTTTGCCTTCTTTAGAAGATCCATTATCAGATTTAAGCAAACAAGAAATTTTGAGCCACACTATTTTAAGTTGCTTTGGGGAGGGTGTCAGAAAAATGCAGTGTAATAGTTCATCTTATTTTCTTGTCTTCAGCATCAGTAATTGCTGTTATCCACTTTACCACAAATTTTACCAAATAATTATCTTTCTTTAAGCCATTCATGTAATTTCAAGTGGAACCGACTTTTTTGGAGGAGAGAGGTGAATTAAATATCTGACTCTTACTGAAAAGCTAGAATATGTTTAATTAAAGATTAGCAGCGGCAGCAGTTATAGTTCATTTTACATAACTCTCAGCTCCTATTAATGATGAATATCCTGTTTATTTCGTATTTTGAGTTTTATCCAGATTTGAGGATCCATGCTGGATGGAGATGTCCGTTGTAGAAACATTGTTATCTACAAGTACATATTTTTTGAAATTACAGTTCTCAAAGAGTGCTCTGTGTCTTTAAAGCATTCTGCTTTTCTCTATAAGCACTTAAAAGCATGTGGTAGAATTATCTTAATTTTTTGGTGCAGCAGCTGAGCTAAGATTGTCCCTGATGCACCAGACCACTCACTAAAGCTTCTGGTTAAATCCTGGCTCCAGGCAAAAGAGAACTAGCCGGTACTGAAACGCTAACTCAACAACTGCAATCTCTCTCTTTTTTTTTTTTTTTTTTTTTTTTCCCCCCTTAAACTTCCTCTGTCCAAAACTGCTTCTGCTCCACTCTCCTCAAAAGATGTGACAAGACTGCAGCTGGAATCTGTGAGGCAAAAACTGTGACAGTTGTCCTCTGTATACTGGTATATAGTACAAGGCAGAAATTAATGCAGAACACCTCTGCTATATATTGTCTATAGGCCAAAGCACACGTACACTATCATTTAGATGTGATATTTTGCTTCCTAAAACTGTGGAGAACCTTAACGAATTACAGTACTCTACAAAACTGCTTTTGTAATTATGCTTGTTTATTGCTTTGAAACCTGTTGGTTAAACACTTCTTCTTGACAAACATTTCCAAGATTTCTATTGGGATCACTTCATATTTGAAGTAGGTTTTGCACCTCTAGAGTACGACATTTATTAATTTCGTTGGCACTAAGGAAAGCAAGCTAATATTTATTTCCTTTGTTTTTCACAAATAAGCTTACAATAGGACAGGTCGCAACTTCAGAGAATGCAAACAAGTAGCTCAAGTCAAAGAAAAAAATACCCCAGTGATCATTTAATTACTATTCACACATTTTCCATCAAAATGCTCTGGAGGCAGTGAAATGCTGTAGTGATGGGACTATCTAGGTACCCTGACAGATTTATGAAAGGAGATGTGAAGTAAACTGTCCCTGGGATTTCCCCATCCTCATGTCTCTGGATGCTATGTAAGAAAATGTGTCGTGCTGCTTTTTATTAGGTTCTTCAAACCAGCACCAAACCATGCAGCAGGGACCACGGAGAGCACGAGCGTGTTGGCTCTTGCCTAGGTACAGAGGGACTATAAGGAGCTTTTCTCCTCTGTTGCATGTTTGTGCCAGAGCAAGTCCCCCAGTGGCTGGAAGCTGCAGACTTTGCTTTATCCTGGTGTGCCCTGTGGATTTTAGCTGTCAGAGAGGATAACAGAAGGGTGAGAGGAATTGGGACGTTATCTGCCTTCCTGTGGCCAGCAGGAGAGCCAGCTGCACGTGGAGATGGAGTTCTCTGCCGGAGGCATGTGTGACCCAGAAGAAGCTGTCCCATTTGAGCTGGCCTGAAGATAGTCATTAGCTCTGTAAGTGAAGAAAAGGGCATTTTTTATTTCTTGAGTTCACCAGAAGGTGTGTAGAGCAGCCTTCTGTAGTGAGGAACCGTGTGCTTCCATTTGGCACTGCCACTGGCTGCTAGCATGCACGCTGCAGTGGCCCCTGTGACAGCTCTGGTGGCTGTCCAGCCGCCTCCATGTCATGGCACACTGGTTGCAGCCCATCAGTCTTACTGGTTGTCCCAGCAGCGTATGGCTGCTGTAATTGTAGGTAGGAAGATGTGAGCACAAAGAGGTGCTCTTGTGCCTCCCAGGCCTTGTCCCAGTGCAGGTGATGCCCTGGCAGTGCTGGTGCCGCTGCCCCTGGCTTTAGCTGCGCAAATGAGTTTCGGAGATTGATCCCCACGTAAGGACTGCAGTGGTGGGAAGGGGGAGTTAGCAACAGCCAGACTGCTGTGCTTGTTCAGGGGAAGGAGAACTTGTGGTCTCTAGTGCTGTCATCACACTAAATTTAATTTTTAAAAAGAAATAAAATAATCATGACCATGCAATTTTTCTAGCTAGTAATTCACAAGCTTCACTGAGAAAGTCCTCATGAGAGGTTACAAAAGCTGAACTGCTTCTATTTTCTGGCTGTGATTATCAGTAATTTTATATCTGTACTGGGATTTGTAGATGCAGAGGAGGAGCTTTTGTGCAAACTTCATTGTCTGTATCCCACACGTATGTTTATCAGTCACTAATTTGCCAATGCAGCAGATTTCTGAAGGGAAATGTGTACAGACAGAAGGAGAGGTGGAGGTGGGACCAGGAAAACAATGAGGGAAAAAAGATGGGCTCATTATAGTTGGAGGAAAGGAAATTAATGCACATTTGGAGTATGCAAATCATTACAACCTTGCCCAAAAATTAGGGATCAAAGGACTATGCAAAATTTTGCTCACTGATCTGTTTCTAAGATTCATCAAAATAATGCCAGAAAAGCAATTTCTTCTTCTCAGCTTTGATCTGTTTGAGAAACTGTACGTAGCTCTAGAAATATTCCTGTTTCTCACTTCCTTTTTAAATAGATTGGTAAGATTATAACTGTTACCTTAAATTTCCACTCGGCAGTTCCATATTATGCATCATCTGAAGAGAGTGTTAGGTTGTACAGCTGTGTACTGATCAGTAAGGCTAATAGATTATTTTATTTCTAATTATGGGATAAGGATAGGAAAGTATGCTCAATGAAGAAAAAGAGCAGAATTTGGAGGAAAAGCAGAGCGTTTTAATGGTCTCAATTCTGCCATGCAAGAGGTTTTTTTCAATGCTTCTCCACCAGCCTGTGCTCGTATTTCAGGTCCTTATGAGAGGTATTCATCTCCTAATATTAGTCACCTGATCTCACTTCCCTCTGTTTGGAGAGGAGAGATATTAGCCCCTCCAAGGGACAGTTCTTATCCCAAAGTAAGTGGCAGGAGTTGCCTGTTAAGGGCGTCTCTCTATATCCAAAATACTCTACCAAGTACAGAAGGAGCCTGAGCAACTGGCCTGGACCGGGTGATACCTTGGTGTCTAACACTAGGTGCTGCTTTGGTGACCACACTCTGTTGCATTTAATTATTGATGTCAAGTTGGGCACACAGCAGCGTGCGGCTGAGGTTCTCTTTAACATTTATCCCTGTCGGAGGGAGCTTGGGTCGTAGCCAGTGCATGGTAGTATTGCACCAAGAAAGGCAAACCTCTTTTTCTTCTAATTAGGCAGATTGCTACTCTGGTAGACACAGTAACATCTGGAAAACCTGGGACTAAATGGGACAGAGCACAGGACAGGAGGGGAGAAGTATATATATTGTCATGCTCTGATGTAAAACTGCAGGCTGCTTAGTTTAACAGGCAGAGCCCAGCAAGTTTGCAAGCTAGAATGTAAATAGGTATCCGTGTACAAGTGAACATGTTCTTAATTGCTAGATAAATAGAGTTTCATTCCCAGGGATAAAACAGACATAATATTTCAGTAGAATACCACTGGGTTCCTGTCGTTGGCTGAAAGCTGGGATATGACAACTTTACAGAAATTCTGCTGCTTTTCAGATGCACTTGCCATCGCAGCCTTTGGTACCATCTGAACTGCGTGGTTTATCGTAGGGGCTCTGCAGATATGGCAGTAAATAATTCTGCTTCTGAAGACAAAACGACCCCCAAGTGCAATGATTTTTTTTAAAAAAAAAAAGTTAATTGTAATTTATTTGTATATATTTATTGAACTTGTAATTTATCAAAGCCATAACTTTCTTGTAGATGACTGATACTGCAGAAGCAGAGTTCTTTTTTAAGTAACAACCTAAAAGTACTTATGGAGAATTTCTTCCAGGGTTTTGGTTCCCCCACACCTTGATGAAATAAAGTGACTGTGAATTGCACATTGTTGGAGTACCTGAAAGTTTAATTTGAGCAGGCTTCTCTGATTCAGCTGTCCATCAGGCTTGCAGAGGAGAGTACTCCACTCAGCTTCCTATCTGACAAACGCCTCATTTGTATGTTAATGTTGAGTTGTGATTTCCAGGGAAGGCATTCAGTGTGTTGTAAAGGGCCTTACTGGCAGATTGTAGCTAAATTGATGCTCAGCTCACTAAATATTTACCCTACACATCCCACTTAATATGTCCAAAACCAGGCACACTGTGAAATCCTGAAACCTGATTCTGTGCTTGTGAAAGTCAGGAAGCTGGTAATGTCAGTGCAGAGCAAAGCGAAGTGCTGCGCGAGTCCACCAGCGCATGCCAGCACACCTCCAGCCCACCCTGCAATCTCCCCGCTCTTTCTGTGCTGTCACCCCATGCACCGGGGCTTGCCTCACTGCTCTTGCCTCAACACCAAGGCAGCGCTACAACTGGCCCCCCACTTTTCCTACCTGCAGTTCTCGCAGCCCTGCTGCCCCTTCTTCTTCAGGGCTGCCCGTGGCCCGTAGAGGGTGCATCCTATGGCACAGCTGGGGACATGACCACTGTGTCTTCACCTACTCCTTGCCATGTAGTTTACTATTGGGAAAAATGTTTTGGGTTAGGACAGCCAAGGTAATGCTTTTGTGCCTTCGCCCTCCCCCCGTCTCAGACATTCCTAATGTGCTAAAGCTGACACAGTGGTGAGGGGTGGGTTGGAGACCTCACAGCTCACCTGTTTGTTTTTATTCCCAAGCCTGTTCTCCCAATGAGTTCCAGTGCAGTAACAAGTCATGCATCTCCATCATCTTCGTGTGTGACGGTGACAATGACTGCGGGGATGGCAGCGACGAAAGAAAATGCTCGCCTCTGACCTGCAACCCTAATGAGTTCCAGTGCAACAATAGCGTGTGCATCCCAGAGCTGTGGGTCTGTGATAACCAGCCCGACTGTGAGGATCAGTCAGACGAGTCCGTAGAGAAGTGTGGCTACGATGCCAAGGCCCTCAACACCTGCGCAGCTCACGAGTTCCAGTGTGGCAATGGTGAATGCATCCATCTGAACTGGAAGTGCGATGGGGATGAAGACTGCAAGGACAAGTCTGATGAGCAGGATTGCCGTGAGTGTCTGCAGGGGCAGGGCAGGGCTGAGGGCTCTTCTTTGTTGGGGAAAGGGGCCAGAAAGCTGCTGTGGGCTGTGTTTTGAGGCAAGTCTCTGATGTCTGTGCAGCAACTGTGTGCCTGACAAGGAGCATTTGTTTCCCAAATGGCATGGCTGGGTGCCCAACCCAGCAAGGTCAGGTGTATTCCAAACTCCTTTTATGCTTTTTCCTTGAGGATTCAGGGAGGAGGTGGAAGAGCTGTTGGATGGTGCTGTGCCTCAGAAGATATCTGTTTCACTAGAAAGACAAGGAATGGAAAATGGGAAAAATGTTCAAAGCCCTCAGGCTGCATAGTGGGGTCACAGCCTGGAGGTTAGAAGCCGCAATGCTAAAGGGAATATGTGATCAGCAGAAAAAAATAATTAGTTTTCTGCCTCTGAAGTTAGAGTATACTGAACAAGGCAGTCAAGAGCAGTGCCTCTGAAGAATCCAGTTTGAAATGCACTTTGAGCTTGGCTTGGTAAAGGCACAAAGCTAATAAATAATGGATTTCTTTTCAGCTGGCTTTATGCATTTAACATGGTGGTGTTGGTGTGTGTGGTGTTTTGAATGTCTCATTCATTTTTAGCTACTAAACTGTTCAAGCTGGTCACTTACTGAGGAGGGAGGGAGAGACAGACAAGAAAATAAGAGCAAAATGTTTTGCTAAAATATTTATAGTCACAAGATTGAAATAAAATAAAATATTTACATAGCTGTGTATATTTAGCAGCTCTGACATTGGTCCATCTCTGGGGAGGAAGGCAGCAACCAGCTGCAGAAACCAGATATTTTCGCAAAGGTACCTAAGAAAATTTACCGCTTTTGCCAGTACCATCTTTTTATAGAGGTGACAACACTGAGCCCAGGCCCGTGAGCTCAGAGCAACTGTGTGAGAGAGCCCTTCGAGGAGTCAGGGATCAGACTCTCTCCAAGGCAGAGAGAGGCAGATGTAAATTCAGTGGCTTCTTTAGCAAGAGGAGGAGGATGCAGTCAGTCCTGGACACACCACTGTTTACACTGCAGAAGAGCAGGGGGATGAGCCACAGGTAACCCTGGAGCTGCTGTGCCTTTAAGAGAACCAAGGACTCTTTTAAAAAGAGGTGAGAGCAGAGTAGGAGAAGCCAAATGTGTTTTGTTAGGAAGAGAGCAGCTTTGACTGCTGGGTACAAGGATATTATCTCTGTCAACCCCCTTCCAAGTAGGGATGGAATAGGTAGGATGTCTTTTCCTTCATCTCCAACAAGGTGATACAGGAGCTGACAGAGCTCTTGGGCAGCAGGTACCCAGCAGTACTTCCAGGGTCTGACGTGCTGTCAGCACAGCCCGTCGGGCAGCGTCGCAGGGACAGTGGAGTCAGGAGACAAAGTTGGTTCCTGGTTTCAGTATGAAGCGACAGTAAGAAAGCCAGGCAGGAGCATGTCCAATGGAGATGTGCATCACTAGCAGGGGCAGCCTGTGTTGTTTGGTGCCTATTTTCATTCTGAGACTTCCTGCAGAGAATCCTGTACTTGCATCCCCTCTGAATCAGGAGGCAGTGGCTAGGCCTGTGTTACAAACACAGGTGAAGAACTACTGTCTGGCACAGGGGGCTTCAGGATTGCATTGCCTGAAGTGACAGTGACCTGGCAGGATGACTGAGTTTAGGCAACTCTAGAGAGGGGAAAATGAGCTCCTTTCTATTTCCAAGTGGTGAAAAAAGAGGAGAGCAGCTTAACAGATGGCATCTTCTGGTGAAATGTCCCTAAAATGGGATTTCAAGCCCTTTTGTTCAACTTGAAATGAATTTTTTAGTCTTTTACAAGGCCCATTTACCTTGGCGCTTCGCTGGCTGAGAGGAGTGGAACTATGCTCATGTACCTTGCTGAGGCAGAGGGGGCTCTCTGTTCCCCAGCTTATTTCCTTAACCTGACAGACACCAGAATATCCAGCTGAGCTCGGACTGCCGAGACCTGAGGCCCAAAAGGAGCGCAGTTCTGACAGCGTCCTTCAGCTACAGAGCCACTTCGCCAAGTAGCACCTTCAGATATGCCAAGAGCAGCGTCCCTGGGGCAGAGGACACAGCTGGACACCGCTGCAGCACAGCACAGTGCTGACAACCAGTGGAGGAAGCAGGAAATGTGGCAGAAGTGACTTGAGGCAATTATATCTCTGACTAGCAGAGATTTAGCACCCAAAGTTTTTTTTTTCCAGTAAGTCTCAGTACAACACAATGTGCGGCTTATCTGCCCAGGAGAAATGAGCATGTGAGCTGCTTCTGCTGCTTTCAGTCCTGTGGGCCAGGAAACAGTGGGATTCAAAGCTCCACATTTTAGCTCCTGCAGTGCTCCTCTGTACGGAGTGACTGGTTCTGCCCTTTACACCCGTGCAAACTAGGAATCACACCAGTGCCACAGAAGTGCATAAGCCTGCTGCTATTTACACCACAGGGAGGGGAATCTCTAAGGCAGTAGCCAGGAGAGGACTTGCAGCGCTGCATGCTCATGTAGCTGATGGGTTGTCTGGGTCAGAGTCACATCTAATGCTGCTTCCCCTTCCTAAATGCAGCTGTTGCCTGTGTGCACATGCCTGCGCTAAGAGGGTGATATTTGAGAGCTCTGGAAACACAGCATCACTGTTCATCTGTTGGACTGAAGAGTGCAGGGATTGACCTTTATTATTTTTTTCGTCTCCAGAAATTCTCTTTTTGAGATCAGTATCACATAGCACGCAGGGGGTTAGAGGTATATGACACTGCTTCATCCCCTTAGCAACAGGGATGGCACAAGTACCGCAAGGTTTGACTTGATTAAAACTGCAGATACCAGCACTATGTCTTCTCTTGCAAATGGGAATTATATAGAGTTTGCATTGTATAAAATAGAGGGATGGGAGCTAATGCTTTAAAAAGTGTCACAAGGCCGTCACTAGTCATGCGTTATAATCATTTTGGGGGGATAAATGAGTAGAGCAGAAATGAAGGGTGACAATTGGTGAACAGGTTTTGGCAGCGAGACAGCAAATAAATAGGAGGGAATGAGTCATTTCAGGAAGGCTGTGTGATAACATTTGAATGGTTGGGTTTTTTTCCCGAGCATATATATTCAAATATGTGTATGTATTTATAAAATGAACATTAGGTTAGATTTATTAGTCTCCAAATCTGGAATGGTTATATTTTAAAATGTCCTTTGCAACTCACATTAGGGCATCCAGGAAGGAGAATAAATAATGCTTACAACTGACAGCTAGAAAACAGATCCCTTGAGACCTGACCTCACACTTTTGTGCCTCTGTCTCCCCATCTATAAAATGGGATTCATGCATTTTGCAAACGCTGGGGTTTTCTTGAGATTAAGTTAATTTTAGGGAAGAAAAACAAACAGAAGACAGAATAAACACAGACTCAGACTTGAAAGCTGGAACATACCTGCTGAATTTGAGCAGTACAGCTTTGTGCCTGAGATTTGCAAATGGGAAGTGTGTCTGTTTAAGTATGCCTGTTAATTTAGCAGGGCTTTGGTAAATTGTTTCATATTTGATTTGCAGAGCAGAGGAGATGGCTATAAAACTGCTGAGATTTCACTGTTTTAAACCCCCCAAAATAGCACAGCAGTTTTCTGAACATCTTGTGCAAATAAACAGCACAGCTCTTCCCTCTTCTTGGGATATTGCTCTGCTTTGGGAATGGCCCTGATGGTGACCTGCTTTCAACTCTGCCAGTGGTACTGAGATGGGTTAGTGTCCTGGCTTCAGGAAACAAATTTCCTGGCCCTCTCCCCTCGAGCTTATGCTCTCCAGGCCAGGTATAAACATAGCATTCTCTCTCCTCCTGCTGAAAAATGCACCAAAAGAGAAATGCTGTATGAGCATTTTAATAACTTTGCATTCAGTAGGAGTTGTTACTGTATCTCCTCTTTTTGGGTGTCCATTAAGAGGCTCAGGGGCTATTCCTCAAAGGTCTGAATTTCCACAGCTCTGCTGGAGTGAGAAGTGAGCCAGGAAACCAAGCCTGGTCTCCAAACTTCTGTGTCTTCTTCTTGAAGCAAAAGCTTTGTGCAGTGATGTTGTACAATCCCACATCTGTGTTTTGCAGTCCTTGTAGCAGCCAAGCTGCTGTAATTTTTCTCAATCTTGTCGTGCTTTTGCAATGTTGTCTTTGCAGTTTCTGCAAAATTCTCCTTCGTTTAAATTTAGTTTAGGATTAGAAACCTTTCTATTCTTAGCATCTAGCTATAACTGCTAGAAGAGCTTTGAAGATTATAACTGAGGACAATTAGTAGGTTTTATAACGGCTGCCTTCCAAATCTGTAGCTGTTGTCATGCAGATTTACTTGGTAAACTGCAGACCTGTTTGTACTACAGAAAAGACCGCTATTGGCTTCAATTATACATAGCACTTTTGTGAGGGGTTAGTACTTATCATTAGAAATGGAGCACCATCCTTTCCTGTCTCCACATCTAGAAGTTGCTACAGACAATATGAAGTTAACTGTTTTTCATGTTGGGGCTGAAGCCAAGAAATAGTTGTGGCAAGGGAATTTTCGGCTAGACAATAGGAAAAGCTTTGTAATGGCCCAGGTTTAGCTTGGAAGAGGTTGGGATTGCGTAGGGAGAAGGTGGTCTCTCCATCGTCAGGGCTTTCTCCAGGCAGGTGGTTGTACATGGCAGGAACAGTTCAAGGAGAAGTGCCTCTGCCTCCTGATCTGCGATTGTCCCAGACCACAGCTTCGTTTCCTCCTCTCCTTTGTTTTTCTCCATTTAGAGCAGCAGTTCCCACATGCATATTTTGGAGCTGCTGTCCCAGATGTCCCACTGAGGTTTCCCATTTCTGTACCTGGGTTTATTAGCTGAAATGTGGGCGACACAGCTGGTCCTATAACTATGCTTATTGCTTACGATTTTTTTCTGGCTTTGCATCTTTTTATGAATATAGTGCATATGGCTTTCCTCTCCAAGGAGCAGTGCTATTTCCAAACTTTTCTCATGTGAATACTGTGTGTTTCTGAAAGCAGGATTTCTCCCTTCCCCCACTAGCCCTGCATTTGCGGCTTTTCCTGTCTCGTGTGCCCGTTGCTGGCTGAAGATGATGCACTAGAGCTAAGACCAGTGAAGCAGTCGTGAATCTGGATCCTGCATCCTGTGGGATGCAATCACCAATAATGCTGACCCTTTGTGCAACTAATACCTTACGATACCGATGCAAGCTCACTTCATGTCTGTGGCTCTTCCTGCATTATCTGAAAGCAGTAATTTTTGTATTAGAACCAGTTTGTCAAATTGTCAAGGAAGGTCTGCCACGTAGCTCTCGCCTCCCATGTAGTAACATCAGTGCTGACCTCTTCTAGCTATTGAGAGGCAGTGATTTTCTGCCATGTGATACCGGGATGCAATCAGCAAGATGGAAAGGCTGGAATCAAGAGCTCTCCAGGGTGCACTGCCTTAATAGGATTGTAAGAAAACATCTGCAAGACGGGCCCCTCAGATGTAAGCTGCATAACATGTCCCAGGAATGAGGAGCCTGTTTTGCTAGTGAACTACAGGCTGCAGCCCTTTGCTGGCTAGCGAGTGCCTGTACCCTTTGTCAGTGTAAGTCTGATCCCAGCTAGGGAGGTCTCAGTGTAACCTTGGTGACAGAAACATGACTGCTTTTCGTATGGTTAGTGCAGCTGTCTCTTTTTTTTGTTTTTTTTCCCAACTTCAGATCTGTTCATCAGATCTGTTTTGAGTCTGTAATAATCTGACCTGGGCAAATGAGCTTCAGGCTTGAAACCTGGCCTGACACTGTGGAGATGGTTTTGGCCTGTAACCCCAAGAAACACCAAGCCACAGTGCAGTGGAGCTCTTCTGCCTTCCAGTGGTCTGTTAGCTCGTGGTTATTTAGTAATCCAAATGATGATGTCTGTGTTGCTAGCTTCGTCCCTAGTGTGACCACATTGGCTTTGGCAGAGAGAGTCAATACATATCTCTTGCCCATGCCCTTAGCCTGAACATGTTTTGAAATACATCTTAAATATTTTTTCTGAAGGAAGGAGGGCTGAGGAGCAGTTGCCTTTGCCTACCCAGTGCCACTCTGCATTCCTAGTTGGAAAGCAGCCTGCCCTGTCACATAGACTGAAGACCCCAGAGAGGCTCATATGCTGATGGTTTTGCTGCCCACTTGCTTTCTTGTGTCTCACCTGAGAGGTTTCACAGCCTGCACTGATTCTGTTTTGACTAGATCTGATCGTACAGGCTTTGGGGCTCTTTTCCCAAGGATGTAGAGAATGGCAGAATGGTACAGGAGGACAGTGGCTGAGTGGAAACAGCCAATGCTCTGTGCTATTTGCTGACAGAGGGTACAAAACTCCAGCAATGTCAGAGATACATGGCTAAAAGGTACCACACAAAAGATTAAAGTCCTGTGTGGCTTATGCTTGAATGTGTTGTCTTAAAGCTCTGGTGACCTGCCGGCCAGATGAATTCCAGTGTGGCGATGGGACCTGTATCCATGGAGCAAAGCAGTGTGACAAGGTGCACGACTGTCCTGACAACAGTGACGAAGCAGGCTGCGTCCAGGGTACGTACAGACAGCTCTACACTCATCATGCTTTGCGGTGTGAGCCTGCAAGAGCTGCGTGGCCATTGGAAAGGGAAGAGACCTGTGCTGCCTCTGTGGGCCATGGCAGGCTGCTTCCTCTAGAGAGTTTTAAGCCATTCTGGCAGTGGGGTTGCTTGGGAGAGATGGTTATGCTGACCAGGCAGACTGCATGTCTTGAAAAGTTCCTTGCATGATACTCAGGCTTAATGTTCATTTGCTTAATCTCATCCCATTTCTGCTAATGACACCCTCTTGAAGCTTTATGTCAGGCTTTTTGTTGTCATGAGCCTCGTCTAACTTAGTTGCTTTCCTCTCTTGCCCGACATGACAGAGTCAGCATGTGAAAGTCCCAGCAAGTTTCAGTGTAAGAGTGGAGAGTGCATTGACGGAGGCAAAGTGTGCGATTCACATAGAGACTGCAGGGACTGGTCTGACGAGCCTCTGAAAGAATGTGGTACAGTACTTGCCTTCTACGTGTTGCTCCTGTTGTAACTGCTTCCCCTCTCCTCCATCTGGTGCTCACAGCTTTGAGTGTAACCACATGTAGCTGCTAATGCTATTTCTCACTCTGCTCCTCTTTCCTTGCCTTTATTCTCTCGTCACCCTTCATATGAATATAATTAGTAGCCTAGTCTGATCATCTGCAAGTTTGAACTGTGACCTTCTCAGCTCAGCTTTTATTCTTGGAGAGATGTATGAACTGAGCACGGGACTAGGAACCAGGAATTCCCCCTCTCCCCAGATACTAGTGTCTTCCACAGTACAGACCAGTTTATTTAGCCTCATTGCCTCAATTATCTTGGAATTGTAAGATGATGATAACATCATAAAGATTTAGCATTGGGAACATGCTTTGGAAGTGAAAACACATAGAGTGGCAGCAATCACTGAGAGATTACTTCAGCCATTTCTGGGTTTTACATGTTGTTGCTGCTTCCCTTAGAAATGACCACAGGTTGCTCTCTGCAGTGTCCTGCCAGCTCTGGGCTAGTGAGAATGAGCTGGGTCTGCATCGGGGCTGTCAGTCAATAGAACGGAAAGCCCAGGCCAGAGAGCTGTGCCACTCTCCCTGGAGCAGCCCCTCTCTCACCTTTCCCACTGGGCATTGTGGGCACCAGCCCCAATCTGGAGCTTTACTCAAACACATTGGTTTTTTTCCCCAGTGCAGGCATCCCTTTCCCTTGACATCATGGAGCACCAGTAGCATCGAGTGCAGCGCCAGCCTCTTAAATAACTGACATTCAGGAGGAACTGTCAGGCTCTCCTCTGTTTCAGACAAGTGTGTGTGCATGCCTAGTGAGGATGCTCTTACCTTGTGCTTTCAGTATACCCTTGCTTTCTTCCACACTAATCCACATCTCCCTGTCTTTCTGAGTGGGTGTTGCAACTTGTCTGCCTGTGGAGGTCTCCCAACAAAGCTGGCAGCCCAGTTGGTCTCGGGAAACTAGGCAGTGGCATGGCACAGCTGGGCTTGGTGCTCAACCTTATGGTGGTGCCATGGCTGACTTAGTGCAGTCCCAGGCTGGCAGTGAAGTGTGGTTTGAGTTAGAAAGCTGAGCAGAGAACAGCCTCCAAAGGAAACATGTTTCTTTAAGAATGCAGAATGGTGTGGATTGCTGTGAATGTAATGCCCACCCACAAGTAATCCATGTAGAAGGCAGGAGGTGCGGGGCATGCTCCTCATCTTGGTGGGTCTGTCTAGCTGTGTGCTAGCCACTGCAGTGCCCTCCAAGATTCCCAAAAAAGGCACAGCAGAAGGCAGAACATCACTTGTCTTATTTTAGGCAGGCAGTGAATATACCGCTGAAGTTTGTGTAATGGGCAGCAGCTGCCCAGCAGAAAGAGAACAGGCTAACATCTCTGTGTAGCTCCTCCTCAGCTCCTATTGAGAAGTGCAGCAAGTGAACCAGCACTTCATTTACAGTCTCTAAATGCATTCTACAAAGCACCTCTGAAACCAAGGGAATCATCTGAATGAGGGTTTGCTTGTTAGTCGAAACAGCCTTTGTAGTATTTTGCAGAGAGCAGTTGTGCATGTTTATGACCCAATTTGCTAGAAGCCTAGGCAAGTGTAGGAATAGGTGATACCCATTAATAAACATCACTGAACAGTGACAACACACAATGTGACTCTGTGGACACCTTCTTGGAGCGTAGTGAACGTGCTCTATTAATAATGTATTAGTACCTGTATGTGTGTGTCTTTGATAGGAAGGTGAAAGCATCCCAGAGCTGAGATGGAGTTCCTTCTGGCATGATACTTTCCTAGTCTTACTGACTTAATTGGCTTGTGGTTGTTTTCATTGTCTTCCAAGAGCACTGGTTTAATGGCTCTGCTGTACTGCTCACCCGCAGTGTGCAAGGAAGCAAGAAGTAAAAGATAAATGAAAAATTTGCCTTTAAATTGCATTACAGATTGAAGCAAATCAGTTTTGTTTGTTCTAGTGAGCCCTCTATCCCTGAAATCCCACAGATGCTGCTCAGCAGTCTTACTTAGGGAGAGGACTTTCTCTTCACCTTGTGTAGGTTAATTACAACAACAAGAAATGTTATTTCTGACAGGAAACCAGCTTTCCTCAACCTCTCATTCAGTTCTAGTTACAGTGATCCATTTAGTCTGTTTTTCATTTCAACATTTGAAAGCAGGATCAGAGAGGTGGCCTTGGATTAGACAGGGACCCAGGAGAGGATGGGGGCTGTTGCTTCATAAATTGCACACTTGGACTGATGCAGGCTGCCAGCAGAGACTGTTGTGTGGGAGGTGTTTGTGGGAGGACTGTATCTCGCTGCTAATGGAGTATCTCTGACAGACTGTACTTAGGTGTTTTCTGGAATTTTCACATACATCTTTCCTTGGAGCTACATGGGAAAATAGTACAGTATTTCAAAATAGCTGGCCCCTGGGAGATGAGACTCCCCCAGCATGAATTATTAAAGCACAGAGAGACTGTTCAGAAAAGTCAACATGAACCAGCGCATGGGGGAGAAGGAGTCTCCTGGAGAGAGCCCTTAGGTCCCTTGAAAGTTTCTCACATGTGGCAGAACGTGCTCAAAGCAGCAGCTCTCTGATGGGATGAGATGCAGAGATTCACATATGCTATATCCCCAGGGCTCCCTGTTCATTTAGCCACTAGCTTTCAATCCAAATGATCCTACAGTCTTGCTTTGGAATAATAAAAGGGCAAGGAAGTGATATGGTGGTGACTTCCTATCTGGGGGCCAGCTCCGGGCTACCAAAAGCTGATAGATATGGGAAAATTTCTGAGGACCTTGACCTCTCTTAATTTTATTCCATCTTAGAACTAAAAGCCCTCCTTTGTCACAGATAATCTGTATATCCCTTCCAGGTATTAATGAATGCTCTATGAACAACGGTGGTTGCTCACACATATGCAAAGACTTGAAGATTGGTTATGAATGTGAATGCCCACCCGGATACAAGCTTCTGGATAAAAAAACGTGTGGAGGTAATTTACATGCAAACAGCAGTCCCTTGTGTTTCACCATACAGAGACGTGATTAGATTCACTTCAGCATTGCTCCATCACAGATGGTTTGATTTCAAGTCATTGATGGGTTTCAAACACTCCTTTCAGACATAGATGAATGTGAGAATCCAGACGCTTGTAGCCAGATCTGCATTAATTACAAGGGGGACTACAAATGCGAGTGCTACGAGGGATATGAGATGGACACCCTGTCGAAGAACTGCAAAGCTGTAGGTAAGACAACCCCACAGGCGCTTAAGCTCTGCTTGCTCAACATCACAACTCCGATAAGAAAACATGCTTGCAGGTCTGAGGCTAGGGGAACAGAAACAAAAGGAAACTAGCAAAGCAAGCAAGCAAAGACATTTCGTTTCGAGCAGCACAGAACTGCTGCAGTGACAGCAGATGCGTCTCTAGGCAAGAACTACTGATCATGCAGATCAGAATATTTTAACAGTGTACAGAGCGAGATTACAGTCACTAGTTGGCTGTTTGAAGCTGAAACTAGAAAAGAAAGTCTCTTGACAGGTGTTATTAAAAACAGCGCAGCAAAAACGTTTAGTGGTAGTAGTATTGAAAGGAAGAAAACATCCCAATTAAAGCATGGTAGGTGAGCCACCTCTCCACCCTTCTAGACTCCTAGACAAATACCAACATGAACACCAGCAGTTTGCTTGACCTTATTGCAAAAATAAATGTTAATGTCAGAGGGATAGAAAGTTGAATTGTGCAAGACTGAGCATTGGCCATGCTGAAGGTTTCTTTAATGGAAATAGTGGGTCTCAGGGAAGGGTGAGTTACTTGCAATAAAAAATTGATTCTCTAGTGTTACCCTGCACATCCATGTGGCCTCTTTTTCCCACGTTCTATATGGTATGTACAGTGTCCAGCTGTCCTCGTAAAGTCTGTTAGTCTTACACCTGCAGTGAGTTAGGACTGACCCAAATTCTGGGACACTGATCTGCTTGTTGGTTAGAAAATTCTGTTGGGCCTGAGAATCTGTCCTGGGAACCCTGCAGCACCACGTATTGCAGAGTTAGAACTTTGTCCCAGCTCTTCCCTTTCAGTATGATGTTCCTCAATCCCCTTTTGTCCTTCCCAATGGAAAGACGCTCTTCGCTAGGATCTTCTGCTGGCCAGTGTTGGTGACAAACCAGTCTAACCTACTAAAGCTTATTCTGAGCCTCTCATCCTGTCCCTACCTCAAACAGGGAGGCGCACAAAGAGCGAACTAAAGCTTTAGCTGTTTGACTCGCAGCTTATTTTAGTGATACTTAGAACACAGAGAATCACATGCTCTGCTACTTGCCAAGGGCAGGGATGTGCATCTCTTGATCTGAGCCTAGAGACATAGGTGTCTTCCTCCTACAGTAAGAAACTGACCTCCATGGGGCCCACTGTGAATAACCATGGAGTCTAAGGTGACAGCTATGGTCTTCTAAGCAAAATAACTATTGGGTTTCTATGTGTCCTGCTGTCCTGCCAACTTCATGCTCCATGAGAGGCTCTGGCCTGGGCTGGCCTGAGATCACAGCTGCAGTAGCTGTATCACCAGCACCCAGGCTGCAGGCTCTGGCCCCACAAAAAAGAGATGTGAACTGCCTGAGCCCAAGTACTCAGGTGGACTGTGCGAGTTCTGCATGTACGTGACGGTCAAAAATTCCTCTGTGGGAACTAGTCCTGGCTTTGGTGGATTCCGTGTGGGTCTATCATGCCACATATCTCTGGCTGCCTCCCTTCCCTCCAGCCAGCCCAGAGGGCTGCCTCTTCCTTGTCCTGGCCATGAATCACAAAAATGTGGCCCCTGTATTTTGTATCTAAAATGTGTAATTGAAGGTGAGAACATTCCCCAGAGTTTTGCTTGTGGCTCAGTAGAATGGGCAGACCAAGAGCCAGTGTGCATCTAGTAGTGACCACAGAGGTGCTGTGGTCGTCCACGTCTGTGTGTGATAGCTCTGCCTCTGGAAGCCATTTACACTTGCCGCTGGTGCAGTGTAAAGATTCCTTACAAAGCAGAACTATCAGTGACTGATAGTTCTGTTGTTGTTTGAAAGATGAAAGTTGAATCCGGCCCTTGGGTCAGCTGCTAAAATGACAAATGTGCTTATTTTCTGTGGTAGGCAAGAGTCCGTACCTGATCTTCACCAATCGCCATGAGGTCCGTAAGATAGACCTGGTGAAAAGGGACTACTCTCGCATCATTCCCATGTTGAAGAATGTTGTGGCACTGGATGTGGAGGTGGCAACAAACAGAATATATTGGTGTGATTTGTTCTACCGAAAAATCTACAGGTAAAGAGCAAGAGAGGATGTGTGTTTTGGTACCTTTCCAAAGCTGTGGATCAATCTGTACCCCTTCAGGATAGTCTCCAGAGAACAGTGCAGGGTACAGTGAAACTGAGAGCGTTTCTTTCCTTAGTGGGTTACCTGTTGTGACCCAGACTTCGTAAGCTTTTTCAGGAATTGATAAAGAAATCAAGGGCTTGTGCAGTTTTCTGGTGTGATAATACAGGAAGGCTTTTCATCAATAATAGATCCTGCTGCATTTGTGCAATTACACGTAGACTCGTTTACTGAATCATAATATTGCTAAGCAGTGCTGTGTGAGCCTGCTGCTGTGCTGTGTGCTTGCTACACGTGAAACCATAAAGGACTTAGCATCTGAAAGCACAAAGGAGGCAAATGGTGGGAGCAAGGAGGTAGCAACACAAATACTAGCTGCCCACTGTAGTCTCTGATAGACTGGATTTAAATTCACAGCACTTGACCACAGTGCATGTTCTGTAATTCTCATTCTCCCTCCTCCTTCAGCTGTTTTTATGGTATCCATCACAGTGTTATGTACTGGGGCTTTTGAGTGTGCCTAGTCAAAAATGCATTTAATTTATGCACTGAAAATCCCCCATGTATATTCTGATTTGCATAGCTATTGCATCCTATTGCAGCTTCTGCAGTGATTTGTTCTGGATTTTAGCTAATGATCAGGCAAAGGTTGATTGGTTTCAGTGGGGGGGGGGGCCAAGCCAGGGTTTCTGCAGGCTGTGGTAGCTCCCATGCCATTAGCAGGGAAATTTGCCCAGGCTGTGCTGAGTATTGAGCACTCAAGTAGCTGGGCAGGTACCCTGAGCAGCCCTATGGGGCTCTGAAAATGGGGAGATGGTTCAGAAGAAAGCTGGGTGCTTTCACTGTGTCTGATTCTGTAGGCACAGGCAAGGGTGGGTGAGGGCCTCATATTCGTACACAGACAATTATTCAGGACACACTGGTCCTTCTGCAGTGCTCTGACAGTTAAGACATTAGGGGCCCCTGACTGTACCAACTCTTTTTCTTTTTCCAAACAGCAGAATTTTTCTCTTTCTTACTCCTACTTGCATTAGCTTTGTTGTAAGTCCCACCTTTTCTGCAGAGCAAGCTGTGCCATCGTAACTTCGTAACAACTAGTGCTCCTGTGTAAGATACTGCTTACTGTCACCAATATCAAACACTTCTAAACAAAAGGCCACCATGTCCCTCCAGAAGAGAACAGGACTCCACCTGCAGGAGTCCTGTGGGGAAAAGCAGTCTATAGTTGTGAGAGGCTATTGCAAGGTGAAAACCATGGTACAGGAGGTAATTGCTAGCAAAAGATCCCATCTTTCTTAATGTTCACCTCACTTGCCTTTCCAGTCCCTCTCCTATTGAGGTGATGTCCCCATTGGGGTGTCAGAAGATATTTTACAGTATTTAGTTACTGGGAGAATTGAGATGTCACCTCTGTATTTCAGCTCTCCCATTCTGAAAGCCGCAGGAGCCTCTTTTGGCTTCCTCATCAGTGCAGCAAGTCACGGTAAGGGTACAGCACAGCAGCTCGCCGCAGCGGTGGACAGGAATTGTGAACATGGCTGTTTCACTGGGCAGGAATTAATTGACCTGGAGTTGTGTAGTCAGAACATGTGGTGCTCGTCAGACTAAAACAACAGAGTCTCGGGAACATTGTCAGATGCCCTGCAGAACTCCAGTGATACAGTTCATTTGGTGTTGGATCAGAGAGAAATAAAAACCATTCCTTGTAGTGAAGATGCAGTAGCTTGCTTAATCCAGGCTGACTCTGCATAGCCATTCCAGCCTGGGCCACAGACCATAAAACAGTGTTAAAAATTCCTGGTTTTAGACATTTATTTCCATGTCTCTGATCTGATACTTGTGCTGTCTGAGGTCCAACCCCATGCATTTCCGCACGGCCCTCTCTGTGCTGTGTGTCAGTCCAGTGACGCGTCCTGTCTTTGCAGTGCCTACATAGACAAAGCGAGTGACACTGCTGAGCAGGTGATTTTGATAGACAGTCAGTTGAACTCTCCTGAAGGACTGGCAATAGACTGGGTTCATAAGAATATCTACTGGACGGATTCCGGAAACAAGACCATCTCAGTGGCCACTGCAGATGGAAGCAGGAGGAGGACACTTTTCAACAGCGATCTCAGTGAGCCAAGAGCCATTGCTGTTGATCCCACGCGGAGGTAGGCATAAAGATCACAAACACTCCCTTCGCCAACAGAGACATTCTAGTTTTCTTTCTGCGTCTCTTATAAACTTGTGGTTGGTTCTCATCTCATCAAGACTTACAGATGCCCTTTAAGATAGATAGATCCATTGAACTTAAATGGGACTGCTGAGATGGTTCAACTAACTCTTTGGAAGGCCACTGCTGTTAAAGTTCTGAAAGTAATAGTCAGGTCGCGTGTTCGATGGGCCGAGCTGATCCAGGCACACAGGTTGTGTTGGGAAATTTAAGTAATCTGTCTGACATGTGTATGGGCTACTTGGATAAGTGAAGCCTACATACCTAGCAGACACACCAGGAGATAGTTTGCATGGGGTTACTAAGGTGATATTTTGCATTCTGGTGCAAGTTTTATGGCAGAGTACCCTGTGGGATAGTATGTGGCTCCACTAGGTGCGTATCAGAATTAACTGAAGTGGCTGAGGGGCTTTGCCATGATAAGCAGAGAACAGTGCACCTCCTACTCCAACTAGTAGTGCAGATTTCTTACACCAGGGTCCCACGGACTGTTTCTTGCATCTCTCTCTTTCAGGTTCATGTACTGGTCTGACTGGGGAGACAAAGCTAAGATCGAGAAAGCTGGTCTGAATGGCGTGAGTCGGCAAGTGCTGGTGACTGACAACATTGAGTGGCCAAATGGCATTACACTTGGTAAGTGCCCAGGTTAGAGCTACAGCACTCACTGTGGCTGACAGAAATTCATTTTTATTGTTAAATAGGAAAAAAAAAAAATTGTAAAAGGCACCTGCACACAAAAATCCTGGAAATACTCTGTCACTTACTGCTCACCAACACAAGCAATTTTCTTTCAGTAGCAAGCATAGGTGAGAAGTCTTGCCACAGTCAGAACCTCATACTGCAGGAGCTCTGAGTTGCTTTCAGGTGTGCCTTAAGGCAGAGGGAAATTTTGGGGGAGAATGCAGAGCTGCAACAGCCTTTTGGAAGTCCAGGAAGCATCAGAGAGTCCTTGGTGCTAGTGTTTCTGGACCTGGACCTGTCTCAGGAGCAGTGGCAAGATACTTCATTGGACTGATTAATGCACGGTGCATCAAGGAAAGAGACACAGCCTGCAGAGCCCGTTCCCCTTCAGCCTGCCTGCCCAGCCGCTCTGGGTGGGGGTAGCGAGATGGAACCCAGCTTGGCTCATATCCTGCATCCTGCTGGCTCACAGAGGGCTGTTCTCACTGCCACACTGAGTTGCTGGAGTGGAAGGGAGGTTTCGTGCCCTCATTGGGCAGCAGGGGACAGCCTCCTCTGGAGTTACAGCGTATGCGTTTAACACCATGCAGATGTGAGGTTCTCTGCTTGGTTTTATATTTGAAAATTCTGGCCGTGACAGGGATACAGGAGAAAATGCTGGTACCATCTCATAGTGTTGAAGTGCTACTGCTGTGAACAAATAATGTTGTCCTTTAGTAATTAAGAACTTAATTAATGACTTGTTTAATTACAGAACTTGTTTTGTGTTGGCACTCATCCACGTGCATTCTGTTTAGTGAATCTCATCCAAAATGAGTGAATTGGCTCCAGGAAGAGAAATACAGTGCTAAGCATTTTAAATGCTGGATCCTTCCCTCCCACTCTTAGCTGCACCCTCCCCAAAACCTAGCTGGTTGTGGCAGGAGTGTCCCCACCACCAGCGTTCCCCCAGTCTGCAGCACAAGAAGGGTTTCTGGACCCAGGATTCTTCTTCGCTGAAAATGTGTAAATCACACATCTTCAGAGAGGTGTTTCATTTGAATCACAGTAGTTGTTCTCCAGCAACAGGCCAAGGACTGAATAGCCTTGAGAGGGATGAAGCTTCTCACTCAGGCACTGATGGAGTGACTCTGGGAAGCCCGAACTGCTGCTGGTCTGCTCCTCCTGGTAACAAAAGAACCTCATTGTACAAAGCTGTCAGTCAAGCATTCCCCACACACACACCAGAATGTTCCTCCTTTTTAATCTTATTTATAGGGTCTTATCCCAGCATATCTGGGCACTGATTCAAAATCAGAACTAGTGTTTAAAAAAAAAAAAAAATTAAAAAAATGCCCAATAATAAAGAGATTAGTCATGCTGCCAGCAGGAAAAACATGCTGGGCAAGAGAAAAAGAGTTGCAGGAGCTGTGTGTAATTTTGCTTCATTGTGTTTCACTTCTCAGATTTGCTGAATCAGCGTCTGTACTGGGTAGACTCCAAATTGCATTCACTGTCCTGCATTGATTTCAATGGCAGCAACAGAAAAGTTCTGATCTCTTCTGTTGACGATCTGAGCCATCCTTTCGGCTTAGCAGTGTTTGAGGTAAGAGTTGAAAACGGATGCAGAACAGACTGGAGACTGCGAGAGGTCTCAAAGCTCTTCTTGATTAAAAGCTCTGTGTTTTGCATAGCAGAGAAAGCTCAGTGAGGGTGTTCGCTGCTATAGAAACCGATTAACCTGGTGTGGGTTCAGTGGGGAAAATTGTTTTCTAAAGCCCTTAATCAGGAGCAATGCGTTGTCTCATGCTTTTACCTAATGTAGTACTGGTGCGTCTGTGAGGGGCTGGTGGTGCCTAAATGTAACACCTCCCACAGAATTGGAAAACAGGTAATGGGTTTTCCTTGATTTGAATTGAGCCAACTGTCTGTGCAAAGGCCAAAACTATTAGCAAGGGAAGGGAGAAGGCACTTACTGTGATCAGCAGGTGGGACAGCCATTCACTGAGTGACACTGCAACATGTCTCATCTTTTGAAAGCCGGACTTTGAGGGGAGCCGCATGGGCTCAGAGCAGCCCCTCAGCCTCCAGCAGAGCACTCTGCTGCTCTCACCAGCTTTGTTTTACACCATCTTTGCATACCTGTGTTGCATTTTCTGGTGCCAACAGAACCCTCAGGGGAGGACGGCCCCTTAAATTTTGCAGCATTGGCTAGTTTTTTCTGGTGTCATCCCAGCGTCTGCAGAAGTATCCTCAGAAACATTTTCACCTGTCTCAGGAGTCTCAAGGCTTCGCCTGGGAGTACCTGTGCCAGCAAGGCACTCGCAGGGCTCCCCCTGCAGTCACTGTGCACCAGTGCATTGCTGAGGTTGGGGACTTGGCATTAAAAGGTGTTTGTTCACCTAGTTCTGAAAGGGTCGGGTAATTCTCTTTCAGGCTGAACTGCTGCAGTTATGACACACAAACGCTGCCACACATCAGAGAAACTTCCCTGTCCAAAAAAAACATAGCTGTGATCCTACAAAGACATAAGCCTGTTTTCACAAAGGCATTAGGCTTCCAACTCTTGCTTGAGTATGTTCCATTGAACACCCAATTAGTTTTGTAGATTCAGTGCTCTTGTATAATTCAGTGTCACACTGTAGCCTTACTAAGAGCACTGCAGTAATTAATTAAATAGTTCAGATCCTCAAATATCATCAAGGAAGAACTAAGACCTGTTGAGATCTGCAGATATTACTACGTAAATGGGCATCCAAGTTTCTGCCATTAGTTTACACACAACTACCCAGTGGCAGGGCCCAGGGCTAATGGCTTCCTTGCAGTTTGTATCTCATGCTAGGCATGTGTTCGAAACGCTGCGTTCCCCATGCTATCCAGGGGTGTGGAAGACATAATTTGAATCCCTGCTTTGCCTGGGTGGAAGCAGAGAGGCAATCCAGCTCTTCCACCCCTGGTAGAGGATTGCAAGTATCACTAGCCTGGGGCAGTGAAGTCTTCTCTCTTGAAGCTAAGCTCGTTCCTGTGATTATTTAAATGATTACAGAAACAAAAGCTTCAACATTGGCACCTCAGTCTAGGTAAGCTATAGCAGAGAAAGGTGTCTGGTTGGCTCCCTGTCAAGGTGTGTGTCACAGCCTCCTTTCTTTTATCTTCATTTCACTTAACTAGGTTGGCTTTTGACTCAGCAAAACTCTCATCCTTAAAACCCTTGTTTCTCCCATGCAATGTGTGTGATATCTAGGCATCTCACTTTGGGCATGGGTTTCCCCAAGACGTTGTTGATCTTTACTTTTGTCTTCATCAGCACTGTTTGGAAGGATCTTTTGGGTTATTTAACCTCTGTACACCCTTCCTCATCTGAATGGCTAGTTAGAATAACAGAGAACCCTTTTACTTTTGATAATTTGCCCTTGTTCTCCAGCAGTGTGGCTTTCTTTACTGAAATACATGTGGTTTTCAGCAGGCAGCAGCATACGTAGCCGACCAAGCAACTAAATACTGTTTGATCTGTGTACCTCCTTGACCAGTTATTTTGTATCTTCAATCATGCCATGCAAAAGATATTCATTAAAAAAAAAAAAAAGAAATAGATACTCATCTTCCAGGTGTGTTCTAGGCACTGGCCTCTTCATAGATACCTGCTTAATGCAGGCCTTGTCTTTGGAAAGGAGAAAAAAATCAGCAGAGGTAACAAAAGTTTCTAGTATGGCCCTTTCGTTCTGCTCGTGATCCACCCTGTCTTAAAAAAAATAAAATGCTTCAGAAACAGAATGTGTGCAACTCTTCTGTACTGAAGAGGTTTTTTCTGCTCCCTTATCTCACTCTCATAGCTACTCAGAATTACTGAGCGCTTTATAAACACGTAGGATTGCTGTGCTTTTGAACATTAGAAATGACAGTGTCCAAAAAAAACCCAAAAGTAGATAGAAGTAGCATGAACCAAAGGTGCCCCAAGGTAGGAACACAGTGTACTGACTTGGTGACTACTGGAGGTTAATCTGACTTGAGTTGGATGTGAGCAGGGCCAGGTCAGAAATCCTTTGCATTTCCTGCAGGACAGAGTGTTCTGGACTGACCTGGAGAATGAAGCAATCTTCAGTGCAAACAGGCTGAATGGCTTGGACATCTCCGTTTTGGCAGAAAATCTCAATAATCCTCATGACATTGTGGTATTTCATGAATTAAAGCAGCCCAAAGGTAAGAAATTATCTCAGGGTGTCATGGCCCTAAATCAGGATTATTCGAGCTACTAAATGAAATGCTTCCTGATGGTTCTTGATGAGAGAGAAAGCATAGGTAATAATGTGAAATCAATGCCTAATGTTTAAAGTTCCTGCATAATTAATTCAGCAGCAGCATTTATTGAAAAGTCTGCAATTTGTTAATAGCTATTTAATTAGCAGCTTTGGTAACAGTGAGTTACTCTCGTCACTGTGATGCTTGCCATTCATTATATATTTGGGCAGTTTTTATAGTAGTGTAAGGTTTCGTTCTACTCCAAACTGTAAAGGTGCTCAAGCAGCCTGATTAATTGAGGTAGGGAGTGGAAGAGAGTCTTCTTAGAGGACGTGATAGTTCTTTGCCAAGAACAAGAAATAAATAATTAGAAAAATAACTTGTCTTTTCTTCCATCCTTGAACAGCTCCAGATTCCTGTGAGCTCAGCCCCCAACCCAATGGAGGCTGTGAGTATTTGTGTCTTCCTGCACCTCAGATCTCTCCCCATTCTCCCAAGTACACGTGTGCCTGTCCTGACAATATGTGGCTGGGTCCTGACATGAAAAAATGCTACAAAGGTAAATGCATCGCGTCACTGCTTCACTATTCCAACAAAATCATACTTACAGTGAATATATTTCCTGCTGGTGGAACACAAACGCTAGCTTTTGTATTGCACTGCTTGCTGCCTTCTGAACACAGCATCATGGTGTCCTTTATCGAAAGCTTGCTTGGTTTTGAGAGCATAACCAGAAAAAGATACAGCAGGAAGAGGAAAAAAGGGATAAGGCCCAACACTTAAAGTGTGAATGGTCAATAAGTCATTAAAATTTGCCACATTATTGCCCTATAGATACTGTATCTGAAGAGGCCACAGTTATTGCTGATCATATCCTGGAGAGATGGGTGGTTTCAATGTAGTTTTCCCTAATGTGTAAATAGTTCCCAGTACAAATTCAGTATCTTCTGAGGTACTGAAAAAAACGCCAAGTTTTTTAAGTTCTTAACTGCCTTCCATCCAGAGTGCTTTATTACTCTTAATGAATTAAGCTTGACTTCAGGAAATCATTTCTGTAGCTTTAGACAGAGAACTATTGACAGTCTGACTATATGGTAAATAGAACTGGATTTGGTTTCTGCTTCTAATCGTAAACATAACAATCCTCCCCAGATTTATATCACCATTTGTGATTTGCTTTGTGTACTTACTTTAACCAAATTTCATTATTGCTCTTGCTTTTCAGATCTTCCAACTACTTCAACTGCTGTACCGGTTTCTACAACCGCAGCATCCGGTACTGTCAGTACCATGACCATCGCAACTGTACTTGGCAGTGCCGGTAAAACCACTGAAGTTGTCCCCAAACCTGCATCAGAAGCTATGATTACTACCCCAAGTTTTCATTTACTTTCCACCACATCCATCCTGATAGATTCCGAGATGACCACTGGAAACAGCAATTTATCACAGCATTGTAAGAGAATGAGATTCCTCTTTTCTTTTCTAGATACGCTGTATCACAAACACTCATGCACTCTTGGGAGACCTGACCTAATATCTGAGTTACAGACGGGTCAGATGCAGGCACATCCTGTTGCGTAGCGGGAGACATCAAGTGTTCTTTCTGCAGACGCCTCTGTTATGATGGCTGATGTGATTCCAGCCACTCAGAATGTTAAGGGACTTACATCAGGTTTTCATCCAACAGGCATGAAACGGACTCTAGAGGTGAGGCCTTGAGAGTTCACACTGGTGCTTGCCTTGTGCCTAATAGTAGTTCATCCCAGCTTCAGTGCTGTTTGTAGTGCTGCATACCGTCATACGGATGATTCCACAGGCGCTTCACCTATTTCAATTGTGCTGGATCATATTAATAATTAAACAAGTTGTAGGTGAAAAATGCCTCCTGTCCAGCTTTAGCCCTGGTGGACGTTTGGAATTACTACAGCCAAGACGAGCTGCATCTGTTTTGCCTGGCTGTGCTTTGCGTGTTAATGTGGCCTGATCCATGAAACACCTCTGGAGTTTTGCATTGCAATATCAGAAAAGTATCCCGATGGAGAGCACTAACAGGCTTTCCTCAAGTTCACCCTACACGATGAGTGAGTAATGAAACACCAGCCTGCCGTCTCAGTGCTCACCGGTGATCCCTCTAGATTGTGCTGCCAAGGTAAAGCAGAAAAGCTGAACTGCTTTTCCAGAAATAAAAAACCCACACAACAAAACTCTAGTCCAGAGAGAAGACTTGACTCTTCAGGACTGTCATTCAAGACCCCCAAACACATCTAGATTGCTTTAAAAATACTTTTTTTTCCCCCTGAACGTTTTACTGAGCAGAACAGGCAGTTTCCATTGCATCTGGAAAGCAAAAATAAAGTATCCCTGTTTGCCTAGGGTGCCTGTTTGTAGGAATAGTGATGCAGCGCACTCTGTACTGCGTGTGAGAAAGCAGAATCCAATTTCTAACATTCGTTCTTGTAAGTTCTTTTTGTGCCGTTTTCTTTCAAATGCAATAATTAACTTTTCAATTAGCCGTGGAAGCAAGGTGCTTTAATTGTCCACATTTGAAATAGTCTGGCTTATTATTAAGTAAATAACTATGTAATAGAACAATCTGCCACAGGGAAGTATTTAAAAGGATAAATTGCCTTTTAAGTTCCATGAATTGGTGTATCAAGATAAACTACAGTTAGTTCCTCCTCTCTCAATTCCTGATATTTTAGCAAAAATAAATTTTCTGTGCTGATCCCCTATTATAAGAGCTCAGAGCAAACATTTTTATGTATATAACTTGAAAAGTATATTGATATTTTTTTTAATTATTTTTCCCAATAATTGTTTTTTTGTGTTGTAAGTTACAATATTGAGTTTTGGGATCATTCTCGTATGCTGAGGCAGACTGCAGCAATGAGTGTTGACTAACTCCTTAGCTGTCAATAAATAAAAAAAATCATCAAAAAGAAAAGCTGTGCAGATGGCTTTGAACTACATTCTTCTTCTGACAGCTCAATAAATTGTTAATTGTGTCAGTACTAGAAAGTGTTCTGTGGAAGTGTTCAAGGCCAGGCTGGACAGGGCTTTGAGCAGCCAGGTCTAGTGGGAGGTGTCCTTGCCCAGGGCAGGGGGGCTGGAACTAGGTGATCTTTAAGGTCCCTTCCAACCTAAACCATTCTATGACTTTGGAGAGCACTATTCACCACCCCCTGATCCATGCATGGCATTTCTACTAAATGTCATGTTTTTTAAAACTGGACTCCTTCTTTGTGCTTGAAAATTAGAGGCACAAGTACAGTCACTTACTCGTTTCTGGGTAGAGCTTCTCTATCTGATAACACCGTACTGAGCACTTCCCTGAACTGGCCGCACGCTCCTGGTGTGTTGTTTGCAATGCTGCAAGGGCAGTAGCACTTCACGGCCAGGCTGTCTGTCGTTCCTAATAAGAAACAACTCAGCTTAGCCCAGATTTGTGCATACATGCTTTGTATCTTCTCCATAATAATTTTATTACAAAGCTTTTCATAAACTCTTTGATTACAAATGGTTTCTGATGGGCAGAACAACGTGGTTACTAACATAAAACATTCTTTAGACATGGCTTTAAAACCAGCAAATGAGTTAAATGATCAAATGACTTCTGTAATTACAGATGCAAATAATGACCAAGGCTTTGATTCAACTGTGACAGCAGCTGTTATTGGGATTGTCATTCCTGTCGGTAAGCTGATTGGATTTAACCTTTGAAGGAGCTCAGACCAAAATGCTACCCTAAATACACTCTTCCGATTTTCACGGTTGGGGGTGGGAAAGGGTACAGGAGCTGCTGAAATGGGGAAAAGTAGCCTGGCTTTGAGAAAATTGTGCAAGGATAGATATCTACATGGGAACATCCCAGCAGATTCATGCCTGGCTAACAGCCCTTTCTTTTCCCTTTCCTCAGTGGTCATTGGCTTGCTGTGCATGGGGGGATACCTCATCTGGCGAAACTGGAAACGGAAGAATACTAAAAGCATGAATTTTGATAATCCGGTGTATAGGAAGACAACAGAAGAGGAAGATGAAGATGAAATCCACATTGGGCGGACTGCCCAAATTGGACATGTCTACCCAGCAGTAAGTATCTGAGGAAACTGCTGACAGAGAAGATTGATTTTGTTGGGAGTTTAGATACAGAATTATCTCCTACAGTGGTTGTTTGCCATATAAGGACAAAAACCAGAACTTCTGTAGTAATCATTGAATAGGCAGAAGCCTAAACTTCTAGGCAGCTTATGCAGTTGTCTTAGAATATAGTGGTCTATATAATAAGATATTCTATTCAAATGAAGAATTATTGTCCTAATCAATATACCCAGCAAACTAGCCAGCATAAAGCTAGCTACCTCAAGAGCTCAATATGTGACAGGTGATTACGTACCCCCTACTGGATTCCATTATAGCTGTTCTTAGGCTGCTACCAAGTGTCTAAGCCGTCTTAAGGCTAACTTGAGTTTCTGTACAAACCAGGGAGAATATTTTCTCTATAACAGTGTAAAGAAGAGTCAGATTCCTCACAAGGAGGTTCTGTAAGAAGCTAAGGAAATTTGCCTTGGCAAGATTAATCTCTACAAAAAGCAAATGCTCGCTTTGATGCAAGTCCTGTGTATGCAGAAGAGAGAGAACCTGTTCCACAGGGCAGCTTGTCTGTAAAGGAGCCTCTTTCGAAGAAGCAGCCCTGGTCAGATGAAGCACTGGCAGTTATAACTGCATTGTATTTTTAGAAGAGAGCATAAAGATCCGTAAGTAATGAGTGAAGGCAGTATAGCTTCTCTAGGCAGGCGGGCACGTAAGTAATGCCTTATATTATCTAAAGATCACACTAGAGAAGGTGTCATCCCTTAAAAGGAACTTTATTCAATACACAAGTGAAGTAGACTTTCCAACACCTCTTTAGTAACACTTGAGCAAGCAACCCCATTTGGGGCGAGGGAATCAGTGCATCAAATAGATTTGTCACCAATACACTAGGGACAACAATGAGATTATTAAACAAGAAATACAAGGTAGCAACAGTATCACAAGTCACACATTTTCTCAAGTGTGGTTTTTGGTTTTTTTCTCCTTCACAGCGTGTAGCATTAAGCTTAGAAGATGACGGGTTGCCATGAGGATGAAGTTGCTGCTCCAGACAACACACTGAACAAGTTTGCTTTGGATCGCAGAACCTGCTTTTTCTTTTTGATCGTTATTTATGTTGCAGAAGGGTAACCACAAAGTTATAATGAACTGCAAACATCCAAAGGATGTGAGAGTTTTGTATGTATAATCTTTTATACACATTTTAACTTGTTGCACTACCCATTTGTGATAGTGAATAAGCGACAGCTGAGCTACTAACTCAATGTACATAACCAGCCAGGCTGAAGGTTCGGTAGCTATTGCTTTATTTTAAGACTATATTTATAGATATTTTGTAAATATGTTGAATATGCTTTGTGGCTATCCATCAACATAAGTAAAACAAATTCTGTACAGGCAGTTTAGAAATATTTATTAACAAAATCTGGATTATAAGATCTGTTATGTAAATACAGTAGAGGGGTGAGAGTATTTATTTTTTGTATGTTTGGCTTGCTGTGCATAGATTATCTGTGTATATATCTATCTAGACTAGATAGATATATAGGCATATAAATATATACATATATATAAAAATATATACATATATTTTAAAACTACTAGCCTATGTTTATGAAAATTAGGAATAATTGAATTTTTACAGGATGTTTGAGAAGTCTGCTTTGAAATCTAAAGACGCTAAGTAAGAAAGAGCTGTATGGTAAGACAGCTGACAAACGAAGCGTTCCCATAACAAACAGAGCTCCTGTTTTCCAAACTGGCTCGTAAGGGTTGCTTTTACGTTTTCCAGTCTATCCAGAAAGATTCATCTGCAGTGCTTCTCACTGAAGAGCTATTGCTTACAGCATTTCAGTCAGGAGAAACTCCTACAGCGCCCATTTTTTGTGTGTTGTATTGTTGCTTTTTACAGCTTGGTACAAATTTGATTTAGGTTTTTTGTTTGTTTCTAAATGCAAATCTAAATGCTTTTCCCCACTGGGAATCTTGCACCTCTCAAATTAGCTCAGAATTAGTAGAAACAAAGAGTTAGCCATATACTTCCAATACACCCAAAGTGAGCACTCTCACCTGGCTCATCAGGAAAAAAACCCAGCACAGTAACAAAAGTTAAGTCCTTCCCTCCTTGCCCTTTTTCCTTACTCATACTGATTAAGAGTCCAAATTTAGGAGATGCTGTGGGGCAGTGTCTTAATTCGGCATACACAGAATTCTTTGAAGTGCAGCAATTATCTTCCAAATTGGTGCCCATGAACAACCTGCACCACGGTAGATCTCCCATGCCACAGAGCACTAGGCAAGAAGGTTAAAGGAGGTTAAAAATTCACAGCCTTATCAATATCTTTGCCTGGGTTGTCCTGTACCTTGCAGAAAAAAACCCGTTTTTTCTTATGTCATCTATAAGATTCCCGGGGAATTCTATGGGAAGTGAGTACACTTGCCTACCACGGCATAACAGACTAGCACCTCCCTGAACTGTACCAAAACCTAGGGAAACCTTCCTAGTGTTCTTATGTCAGCCCAAGCTTTTGTATTCAAGTGAGTAGAAGCAGCTCAGCCTGAATAGGTTTGGGTTTTTTTCCTTTTGTTTTTCTTTCTTTTAGAATAAATTCACAGTGTAGTGTGAGCTGGAAGTTGGTTCTTGACTAAGAAAAGGAAGGAAGTGTCTAAAGACCTAGTATGCATTACAAACACAATACATACTCTCAAAATACTTCATGGCCTGCATAGACAATACATAAATAATCAAGCATCCTTCTATTCAAATTTTAGATTTTAAGGCAGTGAAAAAATGATTGAGATATCCCATTGTTGTTTTAAGGTAGGAAGCTCTGTTTTTACAAATCCATGCACTGTGTGCATGAAGAAAAAAAAACTGAGAGAAGGCTGTATGTGATAACACTGTAACTAACAGACGAATGTAAATATATTTGAAAGTTCTACAGTTTTGATACTTTTTTAAGAACACATGCACACAAACAAACCTGTATAAATCGTGTATAAAAGGCTGCAGTTTTTTTCAAACCATTGTAAATGAACTCAATGTGCAGTGCTGATTTCAGCCTTTACAGATTTATAACTACTGAGAAATCAAACACCAAATTTGTTTTTTAAGAAATTAATTATTTTAAATAATGGTTCAGATTGTTAGAATGATATTTAACATTGTAATCATTTCTGATCTCTGTCTTGTCATATTGAAGTTCTGTTAGAGTAAGTTCTTGCTTGGTGCCTTTTGTGTTTCAGTTTTTATGTTACGGACAAAAGGACCAGGGAGGGGCGGGGGAGGGATCTGCTCTGTGTAACACTTGCTGTACTTACATCGATAAGGATTACTGAGAACCAAATGAACACATTTGTAAAACAGTGCACTGTTTCTATAGAAAGATTAAATTTTTTTATCTGGGACTACTGAACTAATTACTTTATAGTACCTAAAATGCTGTCCTAGACCTGGGACTGCGTCATATTTTGGTTTGAGTTTTCCTTAACTCTTAATTGTCCAAACCCAAAGTGGGACTTGGGAACGCTGTTGCATAATTTGGCTATTTAGCTGCAGCTTTGCAATAGCAACACTGAAAAGTTCACATTCTACATGTAAAAGAACAGAGCGTTTTGTTCTGAATTGTCTTTCTCTGCCATTTTGGTTGTGGTCATCTGCAAATCACATGGAAAACAGGACTGGGTTCATTATTTCCTTGAGCTGAACAATTGTATCAGTGACGTAGCTAAAATAAGTGAGTAAAACTTCCAGTGGTACAAGTACACTAGTCCTTACCTGTGAACAGTGCGTGCAACAAAACCGGTGCAGTTTTTAACCTGAACTATTATGTGTTAGACTAGTCAATGACTAGTTGCAAACTACTCAATTTCTTCATACAGCTTTTGGTAATACATATATATAGAAGCTGAAAAACTTGTTACAGCCAAATATACATTCTTTTGCCATCCTGGGAAAAAAAGACAGAAATACTGCTGTTCTTGGAATCACAACAGGCAGTCTTAACTTTTTTTTTTTAAAGATACAAACAATCTCTTCAATGGAAATAAAGCTGAAATGAGATCCGCTGTACTAGAAGTATAATGACAGCTTTAGGTGGAGACGAGTAAGTCAGAACTAAATGTGTAGTGAGCTTGCTCTCTCTTCCCCTTCTCTTGTAAAAATGAAATCCTAGATAAGAAACAAGGACATTGTGAATAAGGGGGGATGACTGGAGGCATTTTCTGAAATGGATGGGCGGTTTGGGTCCTATATGAATTTGTGTGTGACATTTCCCGGTGCAGAGAGAAGCTTGAGCAGGCAGTCAAGTTCTTGAAAGACTTTTCTCCTTTTAGGTATTGCTGTATGTCCCCTTTGCTCCGTCTTTGTGGGAAATCTACTGCGTAACTTAAAATTCAAGTTATCAGCCAGGGAAATAAAGTAGCCATAAATACCAACATCCATTGATACGTACCTCTTGAAAACCAAGACAATCAAAATGTGCATGGAATGACCTTTTTCCTCCCCAGGTAATTTGCAGGATACACTCAAAGAAGCATTAGAAATGGGAGCACTGAAGACACTGTAACCTTTCACTGTCAGTGTTGTTACAAAGCCTTTGGAAGCAGTGGATTTATTGAAAGTAACTTTCAGTCACTTTGTCCCTAAAGGAACGCGGCCAAGCAGCTAACATTTTTCAGACACACATCGTTATTACCAAACTAATTTAGAATCATAGAATTGTCTAGGTTGGAAGGGACCTTTAAGATCATTGAGTCCATCCGTCAACCTAACACTGCCAAAACCACCACTAAACCATGTCCCTCAGCACCATGGCTACCCATTTTTTAAATACCTCCAGGGATGGGGACTCAACCACTGCCCTGGGCAGCCTGTTCCAATGCTTGATAACCCTTTCGGTGAAGAAATTTTTCCTAATATCCATCCTAAACCTCCCCTGGTGCAACTTGAGGCCTTATGGATTTACGTACTGGTAAATATTCATGGTTTAGTTTTCTATTTAACTAACAATAGGTTTTTGTTACTTTAAAATATTTCTCCATTTTGGTTAAATATTTTAGCAGAGCAATATGGCAGCAAATAGAAAAACTGATGACAACAACAACAACAAATCTCTCCAGGTCTAAATAGAGAGGACAGCACAAATGAAAGAAGTGAAAGAGCCTCATACGAGAGTCACAAACCTATCTGGGGCATTGAGGTATGCCTGCCAAAACAACTATCTTTTTCTTTTTTTTTTCTTTTTTTTTTTCTCTCAACTGTATTACCAATAAGATTCTATTATTTTTTGTTCCCCTTTTTACACATAGTAACTGTACAGTATGAAGTAATCCATACTAATACTGTGCTGCCTGCTTTCATTAAGATGCTGCACACCTACACGTACTCATATAAATCCCTTTAGTGTTTATATAAGGTAGGTAACTCGGGTACCTTTCTGCCCTCTGCAGGAGTACGTACACATCATTTCCTCACACGGAGGTTGTTCTCCACCAAATCAGTCCTTTAACTTTGTGAAACAGTTTTAACCCATCTTCCTCATTTACATCCATGCCTTCAGGAGGGGAGCTACTGCCGTGATCTGTTGCAAGCTTTTTCACTGCTTCAGTGCAAGAGTTCATAGAGTAGTGCCAATTTCAGTTGTCTCCTAAATGCACAGTGTCAACATTGGAAGGATTCAAAGGGAGAAAGATAGCAACAGAGACAGTGAATTTAGATGTGGGATGCATAAGCCACCTTTTAGATTCAAGCCACAATCCATTTGCACATTAACATGCTGGGTGCTCAGTGGCCAGCTCAAAACACTAATTAACAAAACACCCACACTCGCACACTGCCTTGCTCTTACTCTGCAGGTCCCGGTGCCCTCTCGTCAAACAGGGTGACAGGAGCACTGTGTCAGAGTTCGCACTGACCGAGGATGCGCTGGAAGCACCACACTGCTTGATGAAGGTACGGGTACAGTCCCAGGTGACAGCTTGACAGTCATTTTCAGTTGCAGTTTGTGGATGATCCTCATGACAAAAACTGGGGCTGCAACTTTGCAGCTGCGTGTTTCTGCAACAACTTGCAAACAGTCATTCTGATGGAAAGGCAGCAAGCATGTCCTAGCCAAGACTCTCATTTCATGATGAGGTGAGATGTGGTAAACCTGGGGTGAACCAGAGCTCTCAAAGTCTGTGCCAGGGACAGGACTGTCAGAGCTCTTGCACGTCAAGAGTGAGACTGAACCCTGATCTGCTACAATGAGCTGGAGGAAAGGCGTACACTGGTCATCCTAGTCACAGGACAAAAATATGCAGCACCATGCATTTGAGTAAATGATCTGAAGTCCCTGTAAGAGAAAATGTGGGGGTTGACTTTCTTCGGGGTAGTGACAGAGACCGAACGGGCTATTCTCAGCTAGATTAAATGTGCCTGGCAAATCGTTTTACCAAGCTTGCTGCACCTTGATCAGTGGGAAATGAACTGAGCTACTGCACCTCATTTTACACGTATGGCTACAAGCACAGTCTCCCCAGCCACGACGAAAGTCTCACAGAATCAAATTTTACACAGAGAAAGATGAACTTGTGACTTCTGATAGCACAGCAGCAGACATAGTAACACAAAAGATTAGCGCCACAAAAGATTACAATGTCCCAGAAGCAAGGCCATCTGCCTCAGGACACTGAACTTGGATTTCTCATACCAACAGTGGTAGCGCCTATCAGAAGAAACCAACAAGAACTGGTTAAGGCCACGCTCTTACAGGAGGTTAGCAACACTAACTTGTATCTGTACCTACACATCAACAACCAGAATGAGAATTAACATGATTTAAAAAATAATAATCTTTTTCAACTTGTTTGCAGCATTCAAATTTCACTACATACCTCAGTGGGAGAACATTTTTCTTAAGGGATTAGCTGCAGCTGCCTGCTAAGTTCTCCACACTATTAAGGAAACCATTGTAATCTCGTCAGTCATGATAAGGCAGCCGTCTTAGCAGGGAGTGAAAAGTTAGGAGAGCATAACAGGCAAATCTCCCTGATATTTTGATAGGCCCTAGCCTGGTTACATGGATGGCTAATGCAGGATTACAGCAAAAAAAAAAGGCTGAATTGATGATGCTTTTTTTTTTTTTTGGCATCACATCAGTTCAGGTCTTCAGTCCTGGCCCACAGGCTACAAAGTCAGGTGGAAGAGTAGAGGTTGTAACTACAGTTCTTGGCCAGGTACAACTGAGGCCAAATAACAAAGACATTTCACATCACATCCTGAATAGGGTAATCTGCTGAGTCTGCCAATCAAGGAATTAATTAGTTCCAACTGTTGTAATTTATTTTCAGGCATATATTCCCCCACTCAGACTTAGCTGAAAGCACGTACATTCATTTAATTCAAGCCATTACACATAAAGGATAATGGAAAGCCTTATGACCAAACATTCAAGGAAAATCCCTGAATCTATGTATTTTGCTAATAAGACACAGACCTAAATAAGATCTAAGCATAGAGAACACCTTGCAGTAATGCTGAGAAGACAAACAATACTTGGAAAGTAATGTTTAGGCAAAGTTTTGATGACAGGAATTTTCTTACAAAAGCTAAGTTGACTTTTAGATCTCCTGTAATAATGAAAAACCGACACAAAATTATTGGAAAGTTACATGAAATTATTATTAGCAATATTTGAAATGTGTGTCACATTTAAAAGCTTGACCTCATAAACTGACTTCATATTACTTTGATGCTAAAGGCAGCAACAGCAATGAAAGTCGTGAAGAAGTTAATAATAAAAACTTTTTCAAACACATCAGAGGCTGGAAGCCTGCAAAAGAGCAGGTGAGCTTAACGGAATCTGTCGCTGTAGAGGAAAACACATGGTGAATATGTATTTTTAATTTTGCATATCACTTTGATCTTCCCATTTTAAAAAAGGCCTAATGCAGCTAGAAAAGACACTGAGAAGGCCAACAAGGATAATTGAGGAAGATTTTACATTTTTCAAGGCTTCAACTGAGAAAGACACAACTGAGAGGATGTACAACACCTATATATAAAATCAATGGTGCAGAGAAAGCACTGGGATGTAATTATTTTTCTAAGTATCCATTACTAGCTACTATCGGATAGGAGCTGGGGTAAAGGGAATTAGTCAGATCCAGTATGACAGTCCTGATGATCAAATAAGTAATTTCTCATATTTGCTTTTCTTTCTTTTTTAATCATTGCCTTACTTACTATATAACATGGAAAATTTTTCTAAAAAATACAATAACTGAAGCTTTGTCTGATGACAAGTTGTCGATACGAACAAAGCAGTTCATGGACCTTAAAGGCAGCTCTGGTTCCATGTGGAGCCACACCACAGAATTACACACCTGTCCTTCCTTTATGCATTAATATTTACAGGAGAAGGAAAACCTTCGCAGTTTACCTCTTTTAGGTAACACCTGACCAAAAGCCTTTATTTCTAGGCTGCCATAAAGGTCACAGTAGCACTTCTAGACCTGTGCCTGCCTTTCTGTTCTTCTCAACTGCCTCCTGTGGTTCTTTTGGAGCAACTTTCTCAAATAAATACCTAATATCCCTTGTTTAAAAGGCAATATTCAGTAGAGTCGCTTTGACAACATAGTATTGTTAATTATATCCCTACAAGCTGAATGAGAACGATACTCTGGCTGGGATGTTTAACTTCTCTTCCTTTAAGACAGTCCTGTGAAACTGGGAAATTCAGTTATGAAACAGCAGCAGTCTTCAAAACAGAAGCATCATCACCCAAAAAGACACATGCAGGCACTAAAACTGACAGTGCTTAACAAACAAATAATTGAAAAAAATCAATGTTAATAATTTCAAAATAGNGGGAAATTCAGTTATGAAACAGCAGCAGTCTTCAAAACAGAAGCATCATCACCCAAAAAGACACATGCAGGCACTAAAACTGACGGTGCTTAACAAACAAATAATTTAAAAAAAATCAATGTTAATAATTTCAAAATAGAGATTTCAGGAGGTTTTGTTGTTCATGCAGGCCTTTTTATTATCAATATTAGAATCTTAACGGAGCAAAAGGGAACAGCAAAATTTTAAGGTCAATGGATTTGAGGAAAAACCAGAACATCTATTTACTAAAAGGAATAAAAAAAGACAGACACTCATAGTCTGGGCAATCTCAAGATTACAAAACATGGTTGAGTGCGCACAGCAAAGATTTTAAACAACTGTGTAAAATTATTTTCATTTCCAAAACTGACAGATAAACGTGAGCTTCCAAGATCTGTATCACTGTACCATAAATACAAGCATTGTAAGAACAACAAATTTTAAATAGTTCAGCTAGCTGCGTAAGTTCATTCTGAGAGTAAGTTCGTTCTCTCAACCATATGAGATGCCCCGACAGACTGTCATTTATGAGCACTGGTCTTTTTGCAGGGAAGGCCAAATTTCAAATCCTTGAGCCCTTCTGGGGTTAAGCAGACGTGAGCTCCATCCCAGTGTGGTGAGGCATGAACTCATGAACTCTCCAAAATACACCTCCCTTTGTTTCTTCTGATTTGGGGGGGTGGGGTGGGGTGTTGGTGATTTAGGAACCTACCTATTAAGAACTATCAACATGGACTCTGATCATTCATGAGTACTTTGTCTCTTGCAGACTGAGACAAGAACGTAGGGCTTTGGCACACAATCCCAAATGACAGTTAAGGCTGTGCCTTTGCCTTTGCTATCACTCTTTGCCCAGGACATAACTACAAATCAACAGTGATGACTTAAGCGTTGCAACTTATGTGGACCACCAACAAATACAGAACATTTTGGTTTTTTCTTTAGTCATGTTATCAGTTTACAGAAACTCATATAACTTCAATATATAGGGCACCAAAACAATTAAATTAGAAAAGATATGATATTCAATGTATGACCACTGGCCTGGATTCAGACTCTAATACAAATATACACAGATAGGGATGCACCCCAAGCCTGATTTACACGCGACCAAAGATAAGACATGGGCCCACCTGTAGACCTAGATAAATCGAGAAGCTGTGACAGAAGCATGTAGTGATGCTGCTGCATTTGTTTGCACTACGTTACTCTGGACTTCCAGCTACAGTATTCCAGGAATTAGCTACAGTTATGGTTTCCCATAGCAACAAGGTATATGGGACTAATTTTTCAGGAACAATAGCTGAATGGAAGCTATACCTCCCCACAGTGAGCTTACCCAAGTGTTTCCTTGGTTTGCAGGAAATTGCAGGAAATTCCTCTATCTTGGATTTAGTCAAAATGTACTCCTGTCATAGCAGCAGGTGTTTGACCGTACCCATGCTGGTTCAGATCCTGCAGACAAGCCTGGTCAAATCAAGGAAGAAGGGACTAAACCCACTAAACTTCCCCCCAGATTCCCCCATCCTCGCTGATTTAGGAAGAAACAAATACAGGTAAATCTAAGTCTCTGCAACAGGAGAGGACAGGAGATTAACCTTCACAAGCACTTATATTTAAGAATTAATAAATAAACATTTCTATTACCAAGTGAAACAATGCATTGTTTGAAGAACCATACCAGGACAGTCCCAGGTACTTACACCATAAAAATGCTAGTAGGCTGTAACAAGTGTACATGTCATCAGAGTTATGACCTATCTTCATATAAACCATTATTTTTCCAAGTACCAAGCATTGCATAGTATGTAAATGCAGCCTATACACACACACACTAAAAAGCAGTCAAGATTTGTTAGGAATGGTCAGAACTTACCACAAGCAACCCCATAAGAACACATTCTCTTAAACTGCTTACCCCAGCCTACAGCAAAGAAACAAATCCAGCCTGAATGGACTTCAGCATGAGATGCTCAGTAAGTTACCATTCAGAACAACAAGCTGACAATTTCTGGTTTCCCATCATGCCTTCAAAGCAGAAAGCAAATGGTTTCATTTGGGATCCACTGCATGAGTGGGAAGACTATCTTGAATTACCTGAAAGAAAAAAAAAAAAGCATCAACTGTCAAGAAAGGTGACAAAACCGAGACTGCAGTGGCTGGCATATGGAAAAGTAAAAAAAAAAATCATATCCAAAATTATCATGCACAAAATAATATAAGTTGTAATTTCATTAAAGATTTAATAAAAATAAAGTCTTGACCACAGGAACCGTACTCACAAAATCACTGTCATTCAGTTCACTTTCCCTGCGCTGTGACAGTGCAGACTGGTTCTGCACTGATTATGCTTTAAATTGTGATTGCACAGCAAACTACTGCAGATAATATGAATGACTACGTGCAAATCTGTAGTACTTTACCTGATAACACACCATCACTTCAGAGTTGGCATCACCTTTGTTGAGAGTTTTCACCTTACAGAGCAGATGAGTATTTGGCAAATCCACCACCCGGAACTGAACAGGGCAGGGATGGGCCAGGGGAGCGAACTGGAGCTTTCTGAAGGGAGCACAGACAGCAAAGCATCAAATACCTGCTCACATCTTACCCAAAACCACAAATATATATTAGTATATATATTTATATATTTATTTGATGCACGGTTATCTCCCTCTTTCCTGAGGGACCTATGCACTGTTTGTGTTACCTATACAGCTGCCTACAGAAGGCTCAATTTAATCCTAAATACTGGAGCAACACCTTCTAATCTGCAGGTGTACAGAAGACTTTTAATTTCAGTTAGTCAATTCAAGGCAAAATCCTAATGATTTGTAGTGTCAATAATTTGTAGTGTCAATAGCTATAATAATTTGTAGTGTCAATAGCTATTAGTGCTATGAAGGCTACAAAATACCCTGAGCTTTGATTTAGTATCTCCCTTTTAGGGCACACTCTACCTTCGTAACAGGGATAAGGCCAAAGAGGAGTAACCTGCAACTGCTCCTGCAATCTACAGGCTGGTCTACAGCCATATATTATTTTGATTAACATTTTCTCCGTTGAGAAAAATGAACACACAGTGCTCTCAGAATATTTATGTCATCAGATCCAATGAATATCAAGTAAGACGTCAGATTATGTTCATACAATACTAGCTGCTCTCTTTACTCGAGAGACTTAGCAATGTGTTTTCCCTTGGTCTGTGGAAGAACGGTGTAGGTATCTCTTGCTCTTTTGGGCTACAGAAAAGCTCTGACCCCAGTCAGCTATCCTTTGTGCGTCAAGCAGAAATTTTGCTGGTTGACACTGATCTTATGCAATGTCAGTTTTGTCTACTTACCCCTACTTCTGCAGCAGCAGGCCTCAAGTATCTCCTCTTCTCTACCAAAATTTGAAAAAAAAGAAAAGACAGGAAATAAACAAAAACCTTCTAAATTATACTCAAAGTATAAATAAAGTTTGCTTCCAGAGAGGATGAGAGGAACTGATAAGTAAAGAGCATGAAATGTGAGTGATCTGAGACCAATGGCAATTAGAATGAAGCAAAGGGCAGCTGGGCTGGAATTCTGGGAGGAGAATGACCCCAGCTGACACTTATTCAGAAGATCTGATAATCCTCTAACAAGGAATTTTAACCTCCAAGTGCATATACACACAGGTGCTGCTGACAGAAGAAATACAAGCAACCAGAAGAAAAAAATACACAGGATAACTTTTTATATGTGAATTCATGTCACCCTTTGGGCACCTGATCATTAGTACTACTACTTAGTATAAAGCAAAAATATTTGGCAGCTTGAAAATTCGGCTCACATATAATTATTGTGCTGGCATTCACTATATTCAACAAGAGTACACAAAGAACTGCATGGTAATTGCTGATAAAAAGACAGGCAACTCCTCAAGCCACGACTTTACGCTACTATGACAACACAGGAAGAACAAAGATGATTGCTTTCTTTTCTGCCATTACCCTAAAATTAAGCTTTTCCCCACTGACACTCATTTACTAACATTCTGATTTGATGAGCATATTGAAGGAAGTCCTTTTTAGTTCCTCTTTAATCATCTCAAAACTGCTGGAGTAAAACTGAAGTCAGACAAATGGTCGGTGATGAGCTGGCTGTAAAGAAAACGCTATTTCCTTTGTAGAAGAGTCACATTATAAATTTCACATCTGACCTCGTTATTTTTACACATTTTCATTTTATTTTCTGTCTTACTCCATGCAAAAAAACATTGCCTTAGTCAAAAATCAATTGCTTTGTATTTACCCTTCTTTATTCCACACTCATTCTTTGTACAATTCACGTCATAAACTCTCCACCCTAAACCGTAAGTCTTTACCTCACTAGCTTTACAGTTTTGAGGTACTCAGCAAAAAATGTGCACAGTCCTTTATTATATGCAAAACTATTATCCCTCTGTGGTCTAAAACCATGCAAAACTATGAATTAATGAGTTGCAATGTAAACCTAAGCATTTCAGCCTTCTGACTAATATAGAAAATAATGTTCAACATACGATTTGTTGAGCTCTATTAATGACAATGTGCTATTAGTACTTACAGGTATCTTATGATTCAATCTGTTTGCTCTAATGACCAAAGCGTGCTCTCCAGCCACCAGTTTGTACTCGAGCTTACCAATATCAGCTCCATATGCTGGTTCTGACACATTCGGAGAGAGTATGCTTACAAAAGTGTCTAGAAGCACCACGCTATGTGAATGCAAAAGATTCAGACTGGGAATCAACATAGAAAAGAAACAAATATCCAAGTCAATAGTTCTAAGAACAAGAAGTTGTTCAGGCTAAGACTTTGAAATGCTTAAGTATTACTTTTTTTATTCAGAGGATACACAAGGATGTCTTGTAGTTTTTCTGGCACGAGACTTAGAAATTTTGTATGTCAGAGGAAAAGGAAAAAAAAAGTATCAGTTTATGATTACCTGCAGCATTCTCAAGAGTATACAAGGATAACACCTACCTTGAATAAAGAATTAATTTCCAAGGACTACGTTAACAGTAAAATGTGCTTGCTGTATATTAACAATGTTAAAAAAATGTGTTAGAGGTAACTGCAGAGAAGACATTTGGAAGATTCACAACTTTATCTGAAACAGAAGTGGCTGCGATAAAGTCAAAATAGGTATAAATGCATTTTATCACTTTAAGGAATCTTTCATGATGGTTAAAAAGTGTGAAAGACCCCAGAGTATTAAAATCAAGCATTTCTATTAAAAATTCAAAACCTATACTGTTAAGGCCTAGTGAAATACAGGCTTTTAAAGATACTTCAAATAAATGATTCTCACTTTCATGAAGCTCTTTAGTGATCTTACAATCCAATTTTTTAGAACAGTCAGTCTGGATCAAAGGTTAGCGGGCATGCTACTCGGGGGGAGATGTAATGTATTCATAGAGTTACAAGCAGAAGACTTCGTAATATACACATACTATACTGCTGCTCTGCATCCGTTTCTTCCACAGCTACACACGAGAGATCTCCCAGCTTGCTGACCATGCTGCCCACAGTTGATGGCCCATTCCAGCAGAGGCTTTGATAGCTTTCTGGTCAAGCCGATTGTTCTCATTACCATAAGGGTTGTGAGTTACTTCCATATTGAGCCAGCTGCACTAACACCTAGTACGCATTTCCTTTCTCCTGCAAAAATTTGCCATCGCCTACCTCCTCAAAAGATAACTACTGACATACAGAGAAAATTAAACGAAAGAAGGGAAGTCTGGACATTTTAATTGTATTACTTTATCAAAGACAATTTTTTGTCTTGGTCTGCACAGCAGATTACAGAGAGATATTCTTACCTCTCTGCAGACTTGTGAAGAAATCAGGTGGAAATGTACATAAACTGGGGGTGGGGGCGTGGTGATATTCTCAAGACTGTTCTGTTTTTTCACAAACTTGCATACTTTGAACTACATTTAAAACTAAAGAGAACTTGGAATTGTAGACACTTTGCATTAAGAACTGCAAAAAAACACCCTTCTGGTAAAAAATGGTTTAACGTTTATTCAGTTTGTAAATTGCTCAAGACTGGCATGTCTTTATCTGTTTCCATTATCTTTATAGATGGTAGTATTACGCCTCTATGTCAAAAGCAATAGAAAGACCTCTAAAACAATAACAAAAAATCCTCTTACGGTATATAAATGCTACATCAAAAAACCTCTCAATAAGAACTAAAGTGTGATGCTACAGACTATCGTTATACTAGTAATGGTCATATAGTTTTATTTTGTATTGTGTCTTTGTGATTCCAGGTAGTATCCTTTGAGTATACAGAGAAAATATGAAGGTTTGAGGAGACAGAAGGGTCGCAAGGTTTTGGGTTGGGGTTTCCAACTTTTTTGGTTTGTTTTTGTTTAACTCCTACCGGTCTTGCAGGCCCCAAACTGGTTCCTTCCTCCCAGATGCTTTCACTCCTGATATGCCCTCATATTTTCTTAGTTAGATCTCTACTAGAGATCATGGGGGATTTATTAAAAAAAAAAAAAAGAGGAAATAGATTGAGTTGTTAGAAAGGCTTTCAGTTCTTGGAGCAGCTTCATATTGAGAAGTGAGAGGTCAATGGAACAGTAAGCATGCCAATACTTGGTCACTGTCTTCTACTGACACTTCATTTTGAGGCACATAATGCAATTCACTTCCCTAAGGAAAGATACCAGGGTGAGAATCTCTTAAGAGCTCTTGCACAGTGAACAAAACATGAAGAAAATTTACATGAATCTAAATGGCGTACCAGACTTGCACAGCCAAGACATTTGAGTTTCTATAACCCAAATAAAACAAAGATATAATCATATGCAGGCACCCCTGATATGCTAGGCTGCATGACAAAGTACCCAGTTGGAGCTGGGCTGACTTGGAGCAGATGAAGTTAGGGGAAAAAAAAAAAAAGAGAAAAAAATGCAAGAAAAAAAGAACTTCAGCTTCAGCAGAAATAATGCCGTTTTAATGGACCATGGAGTATCAGGTACCCACTAAGAAGATGACCTTTTCTTCTGTACTGAAATAACAAAACCATAGAACACAAATGGTGATAAACCAACTTCAACTTTACAAAATCAATTTATATGAGAATAAAAGAACAAAAGACATGACCTTTTCTTTACTATTAAATAAACCAAATCCATTCTACTGAAGTCTTCTTTTCGAACATAAGTTATTGCCTGACCTTTCTTATTTCACTGCAGGATACAAAGTGATTGAGCAAGCATTTAAGTTCTTTTGTCCTTCCTAAATCAGAGTTTTGTGCCACCATAGAGGGGAAAATGTGCACACCTTTCCTAACTTCACCCGAGGAGCTTCTGTAGGCACCATTAGAGATCCGTAACATCTCCCTCAAAGTTGGGTCAAAAACCACACAGGCTAGCAAGGCACAAAGGCTGGTGCTGAAATAGGAGTGGATATTTGGGCTAAAGGCCCAGAGGCCAAAAGCAATGAAGGCTGGGATATCACCGGCCATCCAAACCAGCCCTGTATCTCCTTGGGATCCTACAACACACAAGTATCAGTTCATGGCCTGTACAATGAATATCATTAAAAGTGAGATACGTCTATGGGATATTATATCTATTATGTGAACATTGAAATATTATACCTAATACTGATACCATTTTTTACGCTATTCTCAAAGAATCAGAAGTACAAAAATACATTTCCTGAAATTATCCTTTTCTGCGCTATTACCACAAGATAAGGTTTTGGTCATTTACTGGATTCTCTACACAAACTGTTTCATAACTAGCATGAAATCAAAATATAACACAAATTAATGATAATTACATAATTAATGTAATGATAGTCTAAACATCATTTTACCTGTAATTTTTCTCTTGTGGGGGCAGTGCCCAAGTAACGTTCAACAGATGGATATTGCAGACTGGGATAACTGCAAAATAGGTTTATACATTGGAAATAGAAATGTGTTATTATTTCCAATCCTTTTAATCCCAAGACCCATCTGTAGGCAAGATATTTTATTTGATGTAGAAAAAAACATATGCATATGAACTTGCGTATGTGGAAACACATAAATATATACATTAATTAATTAAGCTGCCATCCACCACTCTGTTAAACTGTTGTCAATAAGGTACTGCTTATGCACCATTCCCATGGTTTAACAGGATGGACTTACAGTCACAGTAATCCTGACTGACTGGAAATGAAGAATAATTTTCTGAGAGAGAGTCAAATCACTTTATTATGAGATCTACACGTGAAGAAATAACTCCCTCGCTTCTGGAAGGAGATTAGTTTATTACAGTCACTATCATCATTTTCATCTTGGTTTGGGTTTCCATCCTCCTGTTTTCTTTTTCATCGCTGAAAAAATGGCCAGTGACATGAAACAGAACCAATCTGATGGCTCCTAGGGGCAGGAGAGCAGTTATGCACAACAAAGTAGACTCTTGGAAAAGATGACCAAGAACTCTTTGAGATCAGGGGAAGTGGACAGGAGAACAGCAGGACTGAGAATTGTATCACCTAGCTATAAAATAATAGTGCTTAAAACCCAGAATAGGAAATTGTATGCCCCCATGCAGTATGGAAGGGGCAGTCTTTTGCCAAAAAAAAAAAAAAAAAAAAGTGTAGAGAAGGTGGAGGGAATAAATACTGGTATACTTACAGATGAAGGATAAAGAGCATTAGTGAGCAAAGATGCACAAAGGGCCCTATGACACTGCTAATTTCAGGGCCCGCCTATCTATTGCTTCTAATAGCTATAAGATCCCTGAACAAAACTCACAGGGTACTGTGAAAGGGTACGTTTACTGATAAAGCAGTCTTTTTCTGGATAAAGAAAAAAAAAGGGGTTGCCATGGCAACCCTGATTGAACTCAGCACATCACCTGCACATAAAATCTATCTGCGAGGGCTGTCTTGAAAGTTGAGGGTTTGCCTGCTTCTTGCTAGGGATCCCTGAAAATTATACAAAGGTTTTACAAATAAAGATTGCACAGGAAACGGATGGTACTTTTGCATTCGCCAGATCAAAGACTGCTCAAAGGTGCAATTATCTGTGTAAAAGGAAAGCAATGTATTTTTCTTAACATGTTTTCAAATGGCTGTAGAGATTGGAAAATCTGATGCATGCAGGAGAGAAGTAAGGCCTGACAGTTTTCTGTGAGAAGACAGGACATGCCAGAGGTCTCTACCGTTTTGCTAATGAAGCCTTATGTTTGGATCTCCTGACCTACTAGACTAGTTTCCTTCTCTATAGAATAAGGGAAAAGCAAAGAACCAAATATTGGAATCAAAGATGTTGGAAGAACATGAGCTGTTTAGAGGAGATGACAAGCATGAGAAAAAAAAATGAAATGCAAAACCAATTAAAAAGTATGCAGAAACACAGGTAAAAATGTTGGAAAGAAATAAAATTCAATTCAGCTTCATCTCAAAGCATAACAGAGAACCTGAGGTCCACTCAGAGCAGCATAAGCATGTCTCTAAAGGTAAAATTTAAAAGTTTCTGCTATATATACAGTGCCCCGGGTCTCTCACCTCTGTAAAGTCTGTGAAATTCTGGTGTGTCAAAAGGCTCTTTCAGATGATCAAAACTTGGATTTGGCAAACCACTTCAAATAAAAGTCAGAAAAATATCAGAATGTTTATTGAACACAAAGCAAGGCCACATGGAAGGGAGCAACAGCTGCTTAGTAGCCCACGTCTGAAGTATCATCTTGAGCAGCTCAACACAAGTAAGATATTGTTTCAAGTGACATGGACCAGAACCTGGACATTCCAACTAAAGCTGTAAAATGTCCAACACTCCTTTGATTATTTCCACAGACATACAGCCCTTTTGTAGGCGCAACGCACCCCTATAGGAAGGTCGTGGGCTAAAGGTTAAATACCTTCGCTCCCTGCCACTTGGGAAACCTTCCAACAGTTTGGCAGATTTGTTTAAACAAAATCAGTTTCCACAGAAATACATGAATAGAATATAGCACTTGGCTAATTTCTAAATGAAGAGCTTGAAACATGCAGTGACGTAAGATACCTCTTTCTTATGTAACACCAAAATTTTGGGGGAACTACTTAGAGGATAATTCACAAAGGCTAACTTCAGTCAAGATGTGCCAGATTCTTTCTGCATCTCAGAAGAAACCACTGGAGAGAAGCTCCCCCACATTAGCCCTCATAAATATCTCTGTAAAATTTTGAAGTGAGAATTAACACACATCTATTTTTAAATAGGAACAAATAATATTTTGTGTAAGTTGAAGCCTCAGTTCTACCATGAGAAAACCCAATTTAAATAACTTTTTTTTTTTTTTTTAATTATTTGCGGAAATAAACTGCCATAAGGTGGATTTGTCTGTACCACTCCCCTGGTACTCTTTACAGCTAGCAGTTCTAGTACACCAACTGCTAGTGTTGCCGAACCAAACAGGTTAGAACCAAACAGATTCGTATGGGGGTTGACTTTTCAAATGAGAAAGTAAATTACACAATAAACTTGCATTTGCCACAAAAACACCCTATAGAAAAAGCAGAGAATCAAAATCAATCAAAATCAAAAACCTTCATGAAAATTCACAAAAAGATTCACATGAGAGAGAGCTGATCTTGTCTGAGGACAGAGGGATGAACGTGGCCACTATGACAGTCTCTTCCAGTCCTGTTTTATATTAATCTCCATTAATCTTTCTCCTTTTCAGACACTCATTTACACATCTGAGTCCATACGAGACTTAGAATTTGTTTTCTTCTAATATGGATGCCAATATGCTGCATTTTTGTTTACTTAGTCATCTTTAGCGAGTATTGTCTTGTAAGCAAGGATGTGCCTTTGTAAAGAATGCCTTTCAGTCAATAGCTGGCAACAGCAGCGTAGCACAGCAGGGAAAACCCTAACTCAGATTAATAAGATCATTTTACTTGGCACCAAAACAGTAGATGTTACTTCCTACAAAGCTATATTTTTAACTGAGTAGATAAAACTTATCCATAGCACAATTTCAAGATACAAAAAGGGATGGCTTTTCTAAATAGCACATTATGATGCATAGCTTAGTATTAACACAGAAACCCACTGTCAGTTTGTCTCTAATGGCCACAACAGACTGCCGACTCAGCTATATTTTGATACTAATTATCTTTCACACAATGCAGAGGCATACAAATTAACATTCTTCAAAACCAGAATAGAATTCTCTTCCCAGCACCTAAAGTAACACAGGTATAACAGAGATCTATATATAAAGTCAAGATCCACACCACGGAACACACTAAATGCCATCACATACATTTTAAAGAAACATTTTATGAATTTATTAACTTCCAAAGATTATATTGTCTTAATTGAGTCAGTGAAAGTAGTTTCTTTATTAAGGGAATCAATAAGAATTAAAGCCTCTGTAGATAAAAGGAAAAGCAATTGCATACAGTTCTGCATGTTTAGAACATAATTTCACAACTTACAGACATGAAAAATACCAGAAAAGAACCTGACTTATTTGGAATCTGTGAAAAAAAAATCTGTCACCCAATTCTCCAAAGTGTTCAACATTTCCAATGAAGAGAAAAAACAGCGGAAATACAATTATTTCAAGGGCATGAGCAGGTTTTCAGGAAAATACAAACAATTCCTAAATCTTGCAATCTTAAAACCAAGTTAAATTAGGGATCCAAAGTAGGTTGATCTATTAGAACTTTCTGCCAGCCCTTACTGACACGAAGAAAAAAACCCAACAAACAGAAATATTCAGATCACGTTTATCTGATTTCTCCCATTTCACCAAGTCCCATAGATACCTGTTCTCCATAGGTCAGAAGTGAAAAATCACGTAAATTTTGCTCTTCTTAAAACAAACAAACAAACCAACCAACCATTATAAGCCAGTTTCAGTATCAAGATTTCTATCATATCTAAAATAGTAATGCTAAAAATGTGTATTTATAGAGGTATTTTCTTCAGAGACAGAACAATTACTGCTTGTATGTTTTTAAGCAGAATGAAAAGAACTACAATCCACACATTTCTGTCTTTCACAAATACAACCTTAAGCCAATGCAATCAAGCATAGCATGCTTTTTGATTATAAATGAGTCAAGATAACGCAAACAGCACTGTGCTAGCAATACACTGTCTATTGTAATGCCATCAAACATGACATTTATTTTAAGAAGACAAAAAACCTAATACACACAGAAAAAAACATTTTTTATCTCACCCATAATACGCATCCATCATAAAATATGTTAGAATTAGTATACAGAACTCAAAGACAGTTGACACCTCCCAGATGAAGTTAAACGCAGATTCTCAGGATAACTCAAATCCTGGTTTGATCTTCCTTCCAACGCAGTAATTTAAACAACAATGCACTAAGCACTGATATTCCTGAAAAGGCTTATAAACCAATTTAGAAAATTACAGTAGAGTCATTCTCCCACACAAAAAAAACCCTCTGAACTGGAAGTCAAACAAGACAGTACTTGAGGAACATACAAAGTTTATACTTACTATTACCTTTAGATCAGACAACCAAGTTCATATAATGAGCAGGGTAACAGCTCTGCCAAAAATCCTTCAACCTGGTATAAATATGAACGTTACTTTTTTTAGGCTCATGTTTTAATTTCTTTGCACTACCTGTAAATGTTAAGAAAGCAATTGGTTAGCTCTTTCTGTATCAGCAGGACTTCTACTGAAGGGTCAACATTTAGATATTTTGTAGAATGGAAATTCATAAAGAATGTAGAATGCAACTGTGAATATTCAAGCCCAAAGATATGAAAAATAATGAATCCTTTTTCACATTTATATAGCTACTACCAAGGGTCTGCCTAAACCCATGAAACTGTGGCCAAGAAAGCAGTAATTTTTAACCACCTATTTTAATTATAAAAGCCCTTTGAGAGTCCAAAAGAACATATTTTTCTTGAATGAATACACTTTGGATACTATCTATAGCCAGCTAAATTGTGAGAGGACTGAAGAAAAACTCAAAAATTTTACCAGAAAGGTGCCATAAGCAACAGAATGATATACAGGTAGGTTTATTGTGATGGGAAAGATATGGGGACCTTTGATTCAACAGCCCAAGCTACTGAGCCCAGCAGGACAGACATGACTTTGTCCCAGTCGTTTAGACAGAACTCACCCCAGAAAAACTTTCTCATCAGATGCCCAGGTCTGTCAAGGCTTCCTAGTGGTAGCTCCCATCTGTTTGCATCAGAGGGCTTTGCTAGCTGGTACTCTGTTAGTTTTAAAGAATTAGAACCGTATCAAGTGATCAGTTTCAAGACAATGTTCCTAAAAAAGGACAATAATATTTAAACAAAGATTCACAGCATACATGGAGTGGCATTGAAAGTGCTTCTTACTGGATAGACAGAACAGCAGTGAACCACATCAACTTCCTGGCAGTGCTACAAGTGGACAGACAGTAACAGAATAAGGAGATATAACTACATTAGATCTTTTTTACATGGAAAAACTCAGTAAGATGAAATGGAATAAAAAGACATTTAAGTGTTTGATCCTTAAATGCTGTAAAAGAGTGCAACTCCAATTTAACAGGAAAAAGGGACTCCCAACATTTCCTGCAAAACACTGAGCCTCTTCTCACGCATACACTTAGGACAAATATGCAGAAGAGGCTAAGTACTAACTTTTTTTATTCACAAAAGTTGAGGTCTTTCTTACCATAACTGTTCTAGTGGGAATATGGCACCCAAAGAGACTGAACATTAGGAAGCTGTAAACCAGAGGAGTCTATGAGGCTTACAGAAAGTCATTTAACTGGATTAGCGCAATATCCGTCTTTGTTAAACGGGAGTGTGTAGTATGTGAGTATCTTTTACATGTGCCAGTCACTTAACTATGAGAAGCATGTACTAACTTCCTCATGCAGGTCAGCTTTCCATGACATTGCCTCCTAGCACCTCTGCTGTAAACAGAAAGGACTCATGTATGTTCTGAAGTCAAATGAATCTTCCAGTCAAACCCAGCCAGATTTAATATTTCCATTATTCCTAACCATAATGTAAAATGCAAGAAGAAAATTGATTAAATATTTATTTTAAAATTTACACTTTAAACCTGTCTTCATATATTGTGAAATTTAAAAAAAAAAAAAAGAAAAAAAACCCCAACCTTTACAGTTTCTTTAGTGAACATCTTTAACCTAATGTTATTTCAGTTCACCAAACTTCTGTCTTGTTTCATTAACACCTTCTGAGGTGCTTCGGTGGAGTTTACTTCAAAATCAACCATAACTCTTCTGATTTTCTAATAGAAAAAACCTGTAACTTCAGAAGATGTCTTCACTTTTGTAATGACATCTGGCAGAGCACTGAAGATGTTCTATTAACTTCTAATTACAGGTAAGGATTAAATTTACTCTGAGTAAATACAATCGAACATAGCATGTCACATGCCACATCATACAAATCAATCAAACTACAATAAAAATGCAATGAGTACCGCCATATTAGACTTAAGAAAAAGTGCTCTACTTCATCATTTAGCTCGGTTGTACATATTTAGTTTTTAATCTTTATTCATAAACAGAATTCTTCAGACTACCAATCACTGTCCCTCAATATCCTCCAATTCCCTTGGGAAAAGAAAGCAAGAAGAGCTGTCTAGCCTACGCAGAGGAGAAGGAGCTTGACCTATTACCACAGAGTGAATGACACCAGGAGCCCATTATCTGTTCCAAGAGTAAGCCTTAAATATTTCACCTCCCTATACCTATCTTTTTATTTTCTTCTCTCACTCTTGGTGAGTCTATAATAAATTGTTCTTTATTTTTTGTGTCCAGTGAACAGTGTCTTTAGGTTTGAGCAAATAGTAATTTGTTAAATGAGACAAAGATGCAATTTCTTTGCTCCACTATTTTAATCCAGTGAAGTACTAAAGTATATCTGAAGTAGCTACTTAACCCTAATTTGAGTGCCTAGATTTAAACATTTGTATTTTTCCAGAAATATACTCTATTGCCTCTCACTGTAATAATTCATGTTAAAAGAAATGAACCACCAATCCCAATATTTTTTAGGTTTGATTGTACTAGTGAAAGCTTGGCGCTCCTACACAGTCTGAAGAGGAAGCTAGATCACAAAACACACAGGGCTCCTGAAGAACAAACTACAGACAAATATGACCTATCAATGGGGGGTTTAGTTTACATATGAATGATGTCCAGATGTGGACACCTAGGGCTTTCCTCCACACAGAATTAACTGACATCAAAAGGTTTGTTTGATTATTCACACAATATCGTACCAAAGACTACGTTATTTCCATGGACAGACCAGATCTGGAAGCAGTTCAGCTATTGCCACTAAGCCTATAACAGTAAATATCGCCAGACTTAACCTTGCTGTAACTCTAAAGTAAGCAGAATGGGCTTCATTAGCCCTGCACTAACTGCCTACACCTGGGATGGGATGCAGCACCACCTAAATGAAATCAACTTCATCAGCGTAAAATCCGCTCTCAATATTACCACAGTACAAAATGTCCTCCCCATTCAGGGTCCTCAATAAAGTGTCCCTTCTAGTCATCAGCACAAGAGAGACTCTATTTCTAGATCCTGCTTTCAGAAGTATTTCACCAAAGGGCACATCTCCAGCTATTTCCTGTCTCTCAGCAGTTCCCCAGAAAGCAAAAAGGCAGATATTACCACCAGTCCATTTACTCTCAAAGTTCAGGCCACCAGTGATGAGGCTTACTCAACAAACCCGTACCAGTGAGGAGGAGGTACGTGGGTGCACTGGCTGCGTGGGGGCCAAACCCAGCCCAGGGAACAGCTCGGCTGGGTTACTGCCTTCCTCCGAGGGAGGTACAAGCTGCTTCAAATTCTGATGCAGTAACACTAATTGCTAACATCTAGACATAATAAAAGGCTAGCGGCACTTCATTTTTCCTTTATTACTACTGTGTCTAAATATTACAAGAAAGCCTTTATTAGTAACAAGTGAATAACTTTCATTTTCCACCTAGAAAAAAACCCCAAGTTTCAGGGCAAAGCAGGCAGCGTCCCCTTCACCGACTGAATCGAGTGCCCCCGTGTCCTGGTTTGCCCAAACCACAACACCCTGACTGACAAACCCATACTTGCGTGCGGAGTTCTTTGCTCTGTGTTTCAGTGACGGCACCCAAGCCATCGCNGGCGGCCGGGGGCGGGGGGGCGGCTCTGCCGGCCCTTGCCCGGAGCGGTGCCGGGTGGGAATGGGCGAACGGAAGCAGACGGTCTGTGCGAGCCGGGCAGCGCTTGGGGCGGCGGTTCACGCTGGAGCATCGTCCGTAGGCTTACGTGCATAAGAGCGTGATGGAGGAGCTGAAGAGAATAATCGACGACAGCGAAATCACAAAAGAGGATGATGCGCTGTGGCCGCCTCCGGACAGAGTTGGCCGACAGGTTGGTGTACAGTGTGTTTTCTAATTGCTGCTCTAATTTTTACTTGTTAGCTCATTAGAAACATAATTGAGCTTTTTCTTTGTGTCAGTATTGTTTCTGGCCAAAAGGAAAACAAATACTATTTTAAAACCTGAGCAGTGCCCAAATGGCAATTTAGTCGTGAGCGTTAGTGTAATTCACAGACCTGCTGCATTCAACACCTTTGTAATAAAAATGGAAAAGCCATCATTTCAGTACTAAACTCTTTCCATAACTAATACCGTAAGCCAGTAGTTTGACTTCCTATAATCTTTTCTTTTTCAGGAGCTTGAAATAGTAATCGGTGATGAGCACATCTCCTTTACCACATCAAAAATTGGTTCACTCATTGATGTGAATCAATCCAAGTACGTACCCTGCTTTTTTAGGTTGCTGTTGTTTTTATGGAACGATCTGTATTACAACTTGCTGATTGCTAGGCACTTGTAGTTTAGTTTGTTTAAAAGGACAGATCAGTTTCTGGGGGCACAAGTATCTGTGTTCCAGCGTAATGTACCAAACATTTTTAGACTGTGGCATTACGCGTTATTTTTTTGAAACTCGCCGAGCAGCTAATATTACTGCAGGAATCGCTGTTAGGCGTATTCAGAGTCTGAGCTGAACTGTCATGGTGACACTAATGTCTCTGAGAGAACCATGACTTCTGTATTCCGCCTAAGCTGAAAAGACCGTGTTACCGTGTTTTGTAAATCCAAAGAAATGTTAGTACTTGCTACTGTGCATTTTGTCAAGACTTGCAACTTGCAAACTTGGACTGTAGACTATTTTATCAATCCATGCAGGATGAAACAAATCTGTTCATGTCTAACATGACCTCTGAAAAGTCTCCCTGTAGGCTTTGGGTTTTTTTAATAGGTTACTTCTATAAACTGCTATCTTAGAATGTGAATCTAACTNAAAGTGCTCTACTTCATCATTTAGCTCGGTTGTACATATTTAGTTTTTAATCTTTATTCATAAACAGAATTCTTCAGACTACCAATCACTGTCCCTCAATATCCTCCAATTCCCTTGGGAAAAGAAAGCAAGAAGAGCTGTCTAGCCTACGCAGAGGAGAAGGAGCTTGACCTATTACCACAGAGTGAATGACACCAGGAGCCCATTATCTGTTCCAAGAGTAAGCCTTAAATATTTCACCTCCCTATACCTATCTTTTTATTTTCTTCTCTCACTCTTGGTGAGTCTATAATAAATTGTTCTTTATTTTTTGTGTCCAGTGAACAGTGTCTTTAGGTTTGAGCAAATAGTAATTTGTTAAATGAGACAAAGATGCAATTTCTTTGCTCCACTATTTTAATCCAGTGAAGTACTAAAGTATATCTGAAGTAGCTACTTAACCCTAATTTGAGTGCCTAGATTTAAACATTTGTATTTTTCCAGAAATATACTCTATTGCCTCTCACTGTAATAATTCATGTTAAAAGAAATGAACCACCAATCCCAATATTTTTTAGGTTTGATTGTACTAGTGAAAGCTTGGCGCTCCTACACAGTCTGAAGAGGAAGCTAGATCACAAAACACACAGGGCTCCTGAAGAACAAACTACAGACAAATATGACCTATCAATGGGGGGTTTAGTTTACATATGAATGATGTCCAGATGTGGACACCTAGGGCTTTCCTCCACACAGAATTAACTGACATCAAAAGGTTTGTTTGATTATTCACACAATATCGTACCAAAGACTACGTTATTTCCATGGACAGACCAGATCTGGAAGCAGTTCAGCTATTGCCACTAAGCCTATAACAGTAAATATCGCCAGACTTAACCTTGCTGTAACTCTAAAGTAAGCAGAATGGGCTTCATTAGCCCTGCACTAACTGCCTACACCTGGGATGGGATGCAGCACCACCTAAATGAAATCAACTTCATCAGCGTAAAATCCGCTCTCAATATTACCACAGTACAAAATGTCCTCCCCATTCAGGGTCCTCAATAAAGTGTCCCTTCTAGTCATCAGCACAAGAGAGACTCTATTTCTAGATCCTGCTTTCAGAAGTATTTCACCAAAGGGCACATCTCCAGCTATTTCCTGTCTCTCAGCAGTTCCCCAGAAAGCAAAAAGGCAGATATTACCACCAGTCCATTTACTCTCAAAGTTCAGGCCACCAGTGATGAGGCTTACTCAACAAACCCGTACCAGTGAGGAGGAGGTACGTGGGTGCACTGGCTGCGTGGGGGCCAAACCCAGCCCAGGGAACAGCTCGGCTGGGTTACTGCCTTCCTCCGAGGGAGGTACAAGCTGCTTCAAATTCTGATGCAGTAACACTAATTGCTAACATCTAGACATAATAAAAGGCTAGCGGCACTTCATTTTTCCTTTATTACTACTGTGTCTAAATATTACAAGAAAGCCTTTATTAGTAACAAGTGAATAACTTTCATTTTCCACCTAGAAAAAAACCCCAAGTTTCAGGGCAAAGCAGGCAGCGTCCCCTTCACCGACTGAATCGAGTGCCCCCGTGTCCTGGTTTGCCCAAACCACAACACCCTGACTGACAAACCCATACTTGCGTGCGGAGTTCTTTGCTCTGTGTTTCAGTGACGGCACCCAAGCCATCGCCACCACCACAGCTGCGGTGCGGGGAAAGAGGATGCAATAATCGAGCACCAGTCTGACTTTTTTTCTGTCAAACAGCGCAAATATTATTAATAGAAAAGAGTTTTTTATCTGCTGCCAGGGCTCCTGGTACCCCCAGGGGGAGCCACCTGCCGAAGGCCCAAGCCTTTGCCCTGGGGAAGGCGGTCAGCCGGGAGAGGGTGGGCAGGTGAGGCGGCGCCCCTCAGCTCTACCGCTTCGAGCTAGGCAACTCGGCGATGTCCGGG
>VYXH01009243.1:866764-882702 GCA_013397275.1 Burhinus bistriatus | reverse complement strand
GGCAGGCATACCCGCCACGTCGGGTCAGCTCACCGGCCTGTCGGGATAGACGGCAACTGATACCTGCCTCTGGCTCCTCTCAGCTGTGAAACAGCGGGGATGGTGAATCTGGAGGTCTCGCATCAGCTCCTTCAGCTTTTTAATCCCTGATTATTATTGACAGCTTTAAATTCTCTCATTTGTGTTTATTTTTCAGCTGAAATGTGGGAACTGCGGTGAAGTTTCTGAAAAATGGCAGTATCTGCGATTGATGGTATGTTTCCCTGTTGTAACCTGCATCAGAACAAAAATGAGAAAACAAACCTGCCTCTTACATGCAAGGGATATTAGCATCAGGGATGTGACGACTTGCACTTTAGATGAGATAGGATTTCAGCAGCTATATGCATTCAGGAAATGCTGTCATATTCCATATTAAAAAAAATATTTGGAGACTGTTCATTGAAATATGCCATTGGAATGGTGACTGTTGGTGACAGAGTATTTATGTCTGCTTTGAAAAGCCACCTTTCTGTAAAAATATCATTTGCAAACAAACTTTGAAGCGATATCAGAGTAAGTTCTTGCCTGTAGCATATTTCTCTGATGCTGATGGAATCTTTTGGGAGAAGTTTAGGTAATTCAAGGTGAGTTAAGCATGCTAAATTAGCATTTGGAAACTGAAAAAGCAGGATAAAATTTGTCAGGGATAAAAGAAGGTTCTGTCCTTAGGAATAATCATCCCTTTTTGTTGCATACTACTGAATGGTAAGAGTGTATTTTGAGGAATTAATGGAACATGCCTATATGGACAAGACATAACTATCCATTATTCACTATTTTAAGTTTAGAACAGAATTATTCTTTGATAATCACAGCTTCTTTACCTTTGCAGAGGTTTCCAGTGGCTCAGCAAGTGTGCAGTTAAAAATGATGTCTCTATTGTCACGGTTTTTAGGACAGTGCTCCCCTGAAAGGAGGCAGAGGAAGTGCCACTATGGTGCAGAAATGCAAGCTGTGCTCCAGGGAGAGCTCCATTGGTAAGTGTTTAGAAATTTAAGAGGCATCACCATTTTACACTTTTTCTCCTAAGTTTATTTTTTAGTCCCCATTTTTGCTTGATGCTGTTTGTAAAGAGCATTCGCCAGGGATTTTCTCCTTGTACACTGGTGCTTGAGTTCACAACAGGTATATACTTGTCATCATGCTCATGAAGGAGACAGCAGGGCCTCCTGGTGAGTTCAGGTTTCTGCATGAACAAAACTCGTATCCATAATGTCATTTTACAAAAGCATGTAATTTTTTTTTTTTGCATTGGTAGGGTAACAAAACTGTGTAATGTAAACTTCTCAGGAGAAGTGAGGAAAACTGAATTCTACCTTTTGAGGGCCAACTACAGGAACTGCTTGGTTACTTTGTTTCTTTTACTTTGTATAAGGAAATTTCTTTGAAAGAAGAAGCTGATGCTTGGTTTGTGCTGAATAAATCTGAAGACATAATGCTGCTCACATTTACTCTTCTGATTTTTTTTTTTANTTTTTTTTTTTGCATTGGTAGGGTAACAAAACTGTGTAATGTAAACTTCTCAGGAGAAGTGAGGAAAACTGAATTCTACCTTTTGAGGGCCAACTACAGGAACTGCTTGGTTACTTTGTTTCTTTTACTTTGTATAAGGAAATTTCTTTGAAAGAAGAAGCTGATGCTTGGTTTGTGCTGAATAAATCTGAAGACATAATGCTGCTCACATTTACTCTTCTGATTTTTTTTTTTAGATATTTTAAGTCAGACAATCAAACCTTACAACGTAAGTTTGCTTTCTCTTTTATATAACAAGTGAAAGATAAATAAGCATTAATAATATTTTGAGTTTTTGCTTTATCATCACATCCCTCTTTCAAGAACACAAAAAGCTGGTATTCTCCTCTGACAGAAAATTGTCTGTGCTACACTTCATAAGCAAAACACAAAACTGTATCACGCAAATTAGAGGCGATTATATAATGGCCATATTATTTTCTTTTTGAAGGCTTCCTTGTGGCAGATTAAGACATTCTAGTTAATTACCACCTATTAAATGAGCCCTAGGATTTTGCTGTCACTTGGGACATCAGAGTTGATCATACTGCCTTTAAAGCAATTCATTCCTAGACTAATGCTTGTCACCGTCTTTCTCTATCAGATGAAAACTAATGGTATTCTGACTCAATTATAGGCTGAAGACAGTGAGAAATTTAAAACGATAGTGGAGTTTGAATGCCGAGGTCTGGAACCAGTTGACTTTCAACCACAGGTGAGTTCTTACTCATTATTTGTTTCTCAGTTTTTAAGAGCACTTCTTACAGATTCTAGAGTGATAAAAGACACGCTATTTGAAATGGTATTGCTCTGCCTGGAACATCCTAGACCTCCCCTGTTTTCCATCCTCTCCACAGTTCTTTCTTTTACTTCATTTGACTCCAAAAAAAAAATCACCAAAACCCCAAGCAGCTAACACTCACAACTCTGGTATTCTTTGTGCCAGTAAAATCTAAAATTAAACACGCCTTGGAGTTGTGTTCAAACTGCTCATTTGGACTCACTTGAAAGATCTTCATTGCTCAGGTTATTGCAAAAGGGAGTCTTTCCCAAGGGGGAATTGCAAGAGTGCATCGTTAGCTAGCCGCATGGAGGAGAGCGTCACTGTGCTTCTTGGCGTGTCACAGAGCGTAAATGAAGTTTGGGTTATGAAAAGTCTTCAGTATATGGCCTCTAAGAAAAATCAAATGTTCTTTGAGATTTGACATCACCAAAGCCATAGGAAACGAATACTGACATTTCTCCATTTGAAACTTGATCAAAGACTGAAGATCGACGGCAGTTAAAGACTGTTGCAAAGCACACCTCAAGGTTCAGAGTTAAGGGATTTCTTCAGGGCCAAGCCAGTCTTCGGTGATTCATTGGCTCCTGCGTGGTCATGCTGTATGCAAGCTAACTCCCTACTATATTTAAACTATTATTCCAGTCGGATTAGGTGTAAATAGACTGACAAATATAAACCTGCCTTATCCTTCCCTCAGACTGTGACACTGTGCTAAGAAACAGACAAAAAAGCTGATCCTACAAAGAATTCGGTATAAATAAAATCACCACTGCAGTGTGCCACAGGACATTGTCTTTTATTTATTTATTCACTTACTTACATGAAGCCCATCTTTTTGAGGAACAGAATGGTTATTAGTTTATTCCTGTTTGAATGCTTTGCAGCTAGACCTAGGAACTTGCACTTCAGGAAAAATCTATGAGATTCTCGACTACAAAATGTGGGAGATGTTTATAGCTCTGCATCTGAGCTGTCTATTTTTATCTGCAGAACAAAGACTTCACAGCTGTAATAAAAATTTTAATAGTCTCAAAGTTTGGTCTGTGCACTCTGTTGGAGAGTAAACTTGAATCTCTGAGCAGATATTTCAGTGAATTTTCTGATGCCTAAACGAGTAAATATATAGACTTCCATAGTTCCAAATAATTCTATAATTTGACATGAGCCAAGCCAGCCTGGCTTCTCCACCACCTTAGATCTGGCTTTTGATTAGCACCAAACAGGATAGGCCACAGCATTACTGTGTTTTCTTTGTGTTTTTTTTTTATAGCTATAATACAACCATACCTGAACTCAATTTAGAGTGGCTTAATACTTGCATGTCATATTTAAATTACAGTATTTTCCTCAAAAAAATAATTTGAGTTTGGAAGAGGATATAAACCCTCTTTTCCTACCTAGTAGCAGCAACAAATTCAAACTAGGTACTTGTGTGTTCTAATTAATGGGCAAGGACAATTTTTTTCCCCCAATTACTTACCTTTCTTGTTTAATGTGCTTAAGCAAATCTGATAGACAATTTTTGGTTTTACTTGAGGATAGTTCAGTTCCTTTCCTGTCCTTGCCCCTCAAGTGAATGCTTCAACTAAAAGAATGAGATTTCTTTAATTTCTCTTAAACCTTGTTAAGCTTCTGTGCTTTATGGCACAACCAATCGTTTCATTGGTAACAAAAGTGTGACATACCACCGTGTTGTGAAGTCAACGGACATTCTTGGTTCTTCGAGGTGCGCGCGTTTATGCTTTAGCTGTTGGTCCTTCGCCGGTCAGCAGAGGGCAGACAAGTCACTGCATGTCCCAGCTGCCTTCTGCAGAGGTTAAACGAGTCTCTGCCCTGACGCCAAAGCTGTGAGAACGCAAGTCCCGCAGAGTGTCTGGTACAGAAGCTTGTAATTCCAGTCACATGGCTTCTTGTTCCTTGGAGGGCCGGCGAATACCTCCAGGTGGCAAAAGCAAGGCTTCTTTTATTTTTCTAGTGTTTGTTCTGTACTGCAGCTCTGCATTTTTGTCCCATGCTGCTGATCTCCCTCTGCACCCCTAGCAGTTCCCTTGAGATGGGCTTCTGACAATTACATACTGGCCATATTCACACTGTGCCTTGCAGATAGCTCTCCTGTTGTTACATCTGCCACACTCTGTGGTTTATTTAACTCCCAAGTGCTTAACCTTCCGTTCAAATCCCAGAATATTTTAAAATCATGTGTCTTAGTTAACATGTTCTTACACAGTTAAATGTCTGACTGTCACTAGCAGAGATTTCTTTTATCAAAAATGCAAGTGTAGATCCCGTGCAGAAAACCAGGAAGAAGCTACCTTTGCTTTTTAGCCGCTTCTTAATAAAATTCTGTAGTTAGAAATGGCAGTGTAAGAAGCCTTCCTGTATGCTACAGAGGTAGCTGACATTTTGAAATTTACTTTTAAAACTGATAGAACTTAATTTACAGCTTGATAACTGAACCCTAAAATGAGAAAGCTGTTCCTATAGAAGATAAAAAAAGAACACCTTGTTCTTGTGCTGTACCCCACTGATACACTGTTTCCTTCCTAGTGCTATCTTTTCCTTCACCTCTTTAAAAACAGAAACAGTAACAACAGTGAAGAACTCTCCCCTTTGAAATGATTGTTTGGGTATACTAATCTGTTCATTCAGCCAGCTGATCCTCCTTTCAGGTAAAGCTTGCTAGTCACTCCTGTACCTAAATCCAATACAGGCTGCTCCTTCTCTCGAGTGTCTTGGATTCTGACACTGTGTAAGCCAAAACTATTAACTTTTTCCACATTTTTTTCTATTCTTTTCTTGCAATGTAAGTTTATTATGAAGCTATTTTATACATAATGCCTGTATGGATTCTGAACACAAATTAAGCTATTAGTAGTTGGATGCTGCTACATAAACTTAGAAACTCAGGTTTAACATTCTCTAGAATTCTTGGAAATACCTTTTTGGCAGGAAAAAATAGAGGAGCAGTGTTCCCTCATTTTACTCTGTTGTTGCTTAGACTGAATTTTCCCAATTCACAAACAGGGTCACAACCTTATACTGACCCTTAACCAGGAAAGAGCTTGAGCATTCTTTCTACCTAATTTAAAAGAAATACAATAAAAGTTTATGCTGAGTTACTTTCTTTAAACATATTTCTATGATCGTATTTATTATTTTTTTTATACAACTTATTCTTAAAAACTTACTGCAAATGTGTTTGCAGGCAGGGTTTGTCGCTGAAGGTGCAGAATCTGGTACACCTTTCAATGACATAAACTTGTTAGAAAAGGTATGTTCTCTTAGTTTCATTAATATATCTAATTATCTAGCTTGCTTTCCCTAAGTCATTACTCCAAAATACACACCCTGCATGTGCAAGAGACAAGTTTTGCTCTTTCATGCAGGCACGGGAAGGTCATAGCTGGAGAGAGACGCTAAATTGACTATGAACAACCAGCATTACTAACAGCGTCATTTTATAAGTACGCCTTTTATAGCTTAGCAGCTGACAAAGGTCGAAATGCAACTTTTCTTTTAAGTCACTCAGGAATTCCAGAGAGCAAATATCTGGAATACTAAATGGCTGGGGTTATTCAGAGTGGGGAACTGATTTTTCTAGGAAGGTGCCTGCACTTCTTCCTATGCACAGAGATATTAAAAAGTAATATAAATGCACCGTGCTTCAAAGCTCAGGATAATGACTCCAGTATTGCAAATCTTCCTTGGCTGTGAGCAAGAATCTCAAGGTCAAATCTGTTCCCTGGTATCCTGCTTGGCAGGGATCTGCTTGTCTGCTTACCCACCTGACTAGAGTATTGTAAATGATAGATAATCCTTGCATCTGCCGTGGCTGTTGTCCACTACAGGCTGTGGACTACATATGAAAAAAAAAAAAAAAAAAAAAAAAAAAAAAAAAAAAAAAAAAAAAAAAAAAAAAATCATTGTTAAAATAAAAACACTGAGACTGAAGCTCATTTAATTCCAGGTCAGTGCTCTTGCTTCTCTCAGATACCAGAACTTAGCTTAGTGACTGCACAGTGCTTTCCACAGAAATCTAAGACCCAAACGTTGAGTAAGGCTTAGTTTCAGTTGGAATTCCAGTCTGTGATGTAGACACTATTGCATTCTGTCATCTGTGACTAATAATGTGAAATCTTATTTCCCATAGGATTGGAATGACTATGATGAAAAAACAAAGGAATCTGTTGGAATCTATGAAGTTACTCATAAATTTGTAAAATGCTGAAGTTCATACCCCTAATAAATCTTGACATGCTTATTGATGAAGGAGCTGTAACCATCAGAGACTCAGTTTCCCTGGAGTTACTTTTCACATGGCTGTACTTCAGAAATGGAAACCTAAGTTGTACTCACTGTCCCCAGGATGTCCTAATAAAATATTTTCCACAGAGCACTTTGAAGTGGCATCAGTACAAACTGAAAACAGTATATACGCTTGACTGAACTGTGCCATTTTCTTAATGTTGTCTTTTTTAGGAATATATATGGTTGTGATAGACTGTAGCTTAACTACGTATCAGCAACTTACTGCCTTAAAGCTTTTAATAGCCCGTCACCAAGAAGTACCCATGTTTGATTCTCTAACATAAGCAAATAAGGTCTTTTCACTCATCACTCCAATCATCAGGAAATGGCTATGAGTATTACTAAAGGACTGTGTTAACTGTTCAAGTGAAAAGGTACATCTTTAATAGCTTTCGGCCAGTTCAAGTAAAGATCCTGAGGTGAGTTTACTGAGAACACTTATTAAGCTTGACTGCTATTGACATTTACACATAGCTGTTACAATCTTCTGAAAATTAAGTTATTTTTCTGAGTGTGTCATTAAGTAAACCTCATTCATTTCTAGTTGAAGACAGACTTTCTACTTCTTGACAAGTGCGCTCACAATCGCACCAGTTGTTTGCATGTTTTTTTATAAAAAAAAACCAACAACCAAAACCACAACCCCCAAAACCTTCTTTAGTGAATTTTATTCAAAGACTTTTGGTATTATTACTTCCTTGTCCCCCCCAAATGATTACCTTCCTTTCTTTGTTTCAATGAACAAGAACAATCATAGTCAGTTTTAAAGTAAGTTTTAAAATAATCCTTTTAACTGAAAACTAGAACAGCACATTACAGGCTGCAGAGGAAACAGCCCTGACTAGGAAGAGCCTTTGGGCCTATGTATTTAAAGCATGCCTCTGCCCTTCCTAGCATTTGCAGCTCATACTTCAGGATATGGGATTGCTTACGCTTACTGTGATAAAGAAAAAAGATACCGGGAGAACCTAGAGGCTGAGATATCCAAAGGAAGAGTAAAGGCAAGTTTCTGAGCCTCTCAACCTAATCTGTCACATCCAACCAATGAGCTCAGACTTTATGTTCTGCTGATGTATTTCGTCTTCCAGGACACAGTGGGCTGTGCTGAAAGACATGAGCTGCGCTGGTTTTCCACAGAGCTGCAGAGGCAAGCACTACTGTGCTATTCAGCTCCAGAGAAAGACTCATCTTCCCAGAAGAAAAAGAGTGGAAGTCAAGAGGGTTTAAAAGGCAGAGGAGTTCAAGTTCTACATACCATAATGAATTTTGTGCAAAAAGGGGTATCTCATGCAAAGGGCATCTGTGTTGTAATCCCAGCAACTCTGAGCACCTTTGGCTTCTTGACCGACAAAGGCCTCTTCCCCTTTTGCTATTACCCACTTTGTAGCTGGCAGAGTCCCAGTTGTGAACAGCACACGAGGAACTGGTCTGCATCAGTTTCATCTCACATTCACAGCATCACTAAGTTTTACTGATGTCTATGCTCAAGTTCTCCTGCAATCCTTCAGAGAGTTCTCATAAGTCTTAGTCTTTAGAATTTCTGCAACAAGCCCCGACATGTTAAAGACGCAGCTCTAGGCTTTAAGACTCTGGCATTTGCTACAATAAATGATGTCAAAAGTTCTAGCTGATAGAACATGAAGGAAACAGGAATATGTTCTGTTGAGGTTACTCTTCCACAGTAAGAGGAAGTTTGGAAAGAGAGAACCCCAGAAGACAAAGTTCAGTGTTTTTTCTTTTTTAAGGCACAAGAGCACAGGTTTATGTAGCAAAACAAAAGCAGGTTACTGGAGAGACTTCTCATATGGAAAGGGAGAACCAACGTTGCCATATGCTTTCAGTAGTATTCTTTTCAACCTTTATAAGAAACATGAGCTATTGATAAAGGGACTACCCATAATGTGTAATTTTGGTATGGCAATAAAAGAACTTTGTGGTTATTAATAGATAGCTTTATTACAATACAGTCTTTTCCAGTCAATTTAAAAACACAGTTGGTGATTGCAGGTTACTTAAAGCCTCCCACTTCATTTTCTGTTTCTCAAAAAGCTGTTACAGTGGAAAGGCTTCAAGCAGTTGAGGCACAATCAGTTTCAATATCGATTCAAGTTTAAAGAAAAAAGTAAGTGTGACAAGTTAGTCAGCAAGCTTACTGCAAGAGTGCAAACGTAACCACTCTTTCCTATTTAAAATTACTGCATGTATTTTTTTAAAATCAAACGTTTAAGAGTGGTATCACAGTGCTGTTGTCTGTCTGAACACTCACGGAACACAGATGTTCTGAGTTCATAAACTCCGTAACAATGCTTTTTATTTTAAATAATGTGTTTTAAGAACACATGTATCTGTTGGAACAGATGGATCTGTAACTTAATTCTGACATTGTGAATGTTTGCATTTCCTGAAATATGCATTCAAGGTCAGTACTTGATTTCTTTAAAATAGATACAAATTTCATAGTGAATCTAACAGTATTCAAGTTCAATGAAGATAAATGAAGCCAATTAAGCTGGGCAGTCTCAGCCACATTGAACATTGATTACCGTGCCAATTAGTCTACATTTTATACTGCAACTGTAAAGTGTTCCAACATTTTTATGTCTAACTACTGATTTTCTTGCCCTTTAAAACATTAAAGATATCTTCTAGTGACTTGTATATACACTGAAGGAATTCTTTACCATTCCTAGTTGGGTAAGAGGAAACATTACAACCTATCCAATCATCATGTACCTGATATCCTACTCCAAAGCCATCAGACACCACTGGGCCAAACCCCCCTAATTGCACAGCTGGGCTAACCAATGTGCTTGTAGAAATGATGTTGTGATTAAGCCGAGCATAGGCTTGGTCTTGATAGAAATCAGGCAGTGCAATACCTTTGGATAAGGCTAAATAGCGCAAGCCGAAGAGATGTCGGTCAAATCCCTGACCTGTTAAAATAAAATAACAAGTATTAGAGAGATTATTAGGTTTTGTGGGAAGTAAACTCACTTATTTTGACATCACACTGTTTTTCAGCCACAAAAGAGGAGGTCTATAGAACTGGGGTCTATTTTTGTATTGCAGGAATTACTTTTCAGAACCCAGATGTTCTGCACTTTTAATACACATATTGTAGGGAATGAGGGCTTGCTGTTTTACTGCTAGCCTCAACCAGGAATCACGATAGTAAACAAAAGTGCAATTGTTAACAGACAATTTTAATAATACATCGCATTCTTTGATTACGTATTTATCTGAACATATCCACGTTGTTTAAAATAGAGAAAGGCTTTCCTAAAATTTATAAATGTAAAAAGGAAGAGGATCTCGCATCAACAAAAGAAGAAAAATTTTTAGACTCCATGGGGTAATGGTCAACAGTCAATTTTACTGAAACAATACGACGAGTTATGCTTCTGGGAAGGACAATTCAAAAGAAAGCATTTAGAAAAATATCAGGAGTAGAACAGCCAAAGAATCAGTTTGATTTGGAAGTTGTTAAAGCCTTTATCCCCTGCAGGGATAAGACAGTAACTCCTTAGACATAAAGCCCAAGTTCTTCGTTGCCTTGGGGAGTACAACATGTACTAAATATTCATCAGATCTTCAAATAGCCCAACTGCTATAAGGACAAAAACTAAAGTATAAAAGATTCTCAACACATTAACAGTGAAGTGGGAAGCACAGAGGCATTCTCCTCCATCAAGAAATTAGTCTTAGAGAATGCATTTTAAACTGCAGCCTTCTGCTACTGTTTTTGTCAAGTTTACATTAATATTAGACCTCCATCAAAATTAAATTATTTAGTTGTGAACTAAATGTTTACAGCAACCTCAATAGACATTTTAGTGCAAAAGCAAGAGTGTTTGATATATTCCTACTTACCCATAGCAGCTTCTTTTGTCAAACGGCCATGGTATTTTGAGCATTCCACTATCAACTTCTGAAGCTCTTCTGTGCTATGTTTGGACAGTTCCCTGACAAAAGCTTCTGAACATTTCTTTGTATGGATAGAGGCAGGACGTATAGTTTCTGTACGACCATGTTTGAAAGCTGCAGTACTACAAGACTCATATGTAGCAACAGTCTGATTGTATTGTCGAAGGAAAGCCATCTGGAAGGCAAGCTGAGCCACAGCATCTGGGCTTACCTTCTTCTGCTTTAGAAGGTCCTTGCCTCCTTCATGGAACTGAATCAGATTAAGAGACAATGCTTCTACACTGGCATCAAATGTCTGTTTGGCTTTGGTAATTCCTGCTTTTAAGGCATCATTCAGCTTAAAGTCAAGTTTCTGCACTGCCTTAGAAGAGTCTACTGAAGCAGGCTGGGACTGGGGGCTGATGGCTGGTGCCCTGGTGCTATCTTTAAAAACCTCATTCTGGAACCTGAGCACAGCCACACCATCGCCCCAGGAATGTTCAAAATTAACTCCTGCAGTGCCGTCCTTAGTTATGATAAGATTAAAGGATTTGTCATACCAGCGGTTAGCACCATCTCCATGCAACATAGTGTGGGACAAATGCACAAAGTCTTTAATGGGAAAATCATCTAAACTTAAACAAAATAAAGCAGAGTCTACTTTTTGAAGAGCTTCTTCATTGCCATTATCTAGTAGATTCTTTCTCAGCAATGCCCACGTATCTCGGTTTTCACTGGAGAGGTAGCCAAGAGGGAAGGCCGGGGCTGGACTGTTGTCACTAAGGATGTATTTCAAGTGTGCTTGTATTTCTGAAGGTTTCAGCATATTTCCGTCTCTGTCAATAACATCAAATATATAAAAATTCCCATTTCTCAGTACCAGTAAATGTTTTGCCTTTTCATCCGTATAAAGCTCATCTCTGTTGAGTTTAGGCAGCCGTGTAGAATTGAAAAGCCTGAAGTACTGAGACATATCAAGGGGGTATGCATTGACCATGTAGGCACCAAACCAAGAAAGTGAAGAAGGCACAAATCGGATAATTTTTTTAAAGATCTGAGTGTCACTTTTTTCCGGATTGAGGTGAAAAACCTCTGGCTCAAGATAACCAGCCCTGAAGGTCTTCATAAAACGTATAGCAGAAACAGTCATGTTCGTAGCTCGTATGAGCTGATCATTATATTCAGATTTTGGATCAGGATTAAAAGACATAAATGCATTAAAATTCAAAACAACAGGTTCACGTGCTTTTAGGTACATATCAAACCAGGGACCTGAAAATGGAGAGTTGAAAAATAGGTCAGAACACAAAAGCAGCTTACCGAGTCAGACCAGAAGTTCACGCAGTCAATATCCTGCCTCCAACAGCAATCATGAATAAACACCTCTTGAGGGGCGTACTAACAAGACAAACATATGTAGCAATTCCCCCAAGGATTCTCCCAACCTCCAATTATGAAGAAAGGTACTGTTGGCTAATTGTAAAAATACTGTATTTGGAGCAATCCATATCATTGCCACATATATTTAGTGTGGCCAGCAGGACTAGGGAAGCGATCATCCCCCTGTACTCAGCACTGGTGAGGCCCCATCTCAAATATTGTGTTCAGTTTTGGGCCCCTCACTACAAGAAATACCCTGAGGTGCTGGAGCGTGTCCAGAGAAGGGCAACGAAGCTGGTGAAGGGCCTAGAGAACAAGTCTTATGAACAGCAGCTGAGTGAACTGGGGTTGTTTAGCCTGGAGAAAAGGAGGCTGAGGGGAGACCTTATCGCTCTCTACAACTACCTGAAAGGAGGTTGCAGCGAGATAGGGGGTCTATCTCTTCTCCCAAGTAACAAGCAATAGGATGAGAGGAAATGGCCTCAAGTTGTGCCAGGGGAGGTTTAGATTGGATATTAGGGAAAATCTCTTCACAGAAAGGGTTATCAAACATTGGAACAGGCTGCTCAGGGAAGTGGTTGAACCGCCATCCCTGGAGGTATTTAAAAGATGAGTAGACGTGATGCTGAGGGACTTGGTTTAGTGGTGGTTTTGGCAGTGTTAGGTTGATGGTTAGACTCAATGATCTTAACGGTCTCTTTCAACCTGGTTGATTCTATGATTGTAATTCATGATTGTAACTCAAGTGTCAATGTCAGCAGCAAAAAGGGCCAATTTCTATGTTTTCTATATGGCTCAGTGATAAACTGTAACTCCCGCCACATAAAATGCAGCTCCCCAGCACTATATTTTGGTGCACACCTCACATTTGGAGTGGAACATGCGCTTTACCTACACTTAAGCTATTAACGTCTGCAACTCTGTCACTGAGGGCATGCTTCTCTTTAGAACCACCTTTATTTCTGATCCAGTGTTTCCCTCATTCCTGGCAGCATTCCTCCATCTACGTTTGCTGTCTTACATGTCCACCTCCTTCCTCTTTCTATCCACTGAAATGATCAGCACAGGGCAAAACTCTTGATACCGATGCATTACCATTGGTCTCTCAAGCTGGCAAAAAGATGAGGTTAGAGGGAACCTCATGGTTTTCTTCCAGGTCCAGGACTGACTTCAGAAAGCAGAATTAGATTTGACATCCACAAGTCTTTTAGACAGTCTGTCAGCATATCAAGAAGCATAATTGTGACCCAAAAGTTTGTGCTTGCCAAAACCAAGGCAGTTAATCATAGCTCTAAAAAGTAGTCACACCTTTACATCCGCCTATAAGTAAACAAATACCCAGGGGGCAGAGGCAGAGAAGGCATTTCTTAAGTAGGTTCTGTTTCATCATCATTAACAACTTCAAACTCGGCAAGCTCTGGTATTGCACACTGACTGGATGCAGACCAAGGAAGCAAGTGCACACGAAGGCAGCCAATGTATTAAAAATTATTATTCCAAGCCTGGATCAGTCCCAAGTAGAACATTCTAGCTGGGCTGTAAGAAGGGCAATGGGTAACTCAAGGACCTAAGTTACAATTTTAATTGCAGGCCCTTGCAGGTGAGTAACCAGCATTCATCTACAGTCTTAAAGCCGCATCCACCATCATCACCACGTAGACTTTAAACTTGGACTTAAAAGTCCAAGGTGGAGGCAACTATACATACTTTCAGAAACCAATTTCAAGTGGAACAGGTCTTTTATGAGGCCTAAAAAAGAATAATAACTAAACAAAAAGGAATACAAACACCCCACAGTTCACAGACATAGCATGCTGGTTAGTGTTGACAAACACCATAAAGTCACCAGTTAAAATCCCAGATGATGTTCAAAGTGAATGGAAAGTAAAAGATAACAAACCAAACAGCAGCTTTTGTGAAATAATCTGGTATTCTCTATAGAATTTGTGGCAGCTAACACCATTATAGGTAGTCTCAACAGATAGCAAGGATAGAAGCACATTCGCTGAGTAACGTGCAAACTTCTACTTCCACAGGTATTTGAATACTTCCACAGGTATTTGAATACCTCCACCTCTATTGCTATCCATCCCATATTTTCATAAGCCAACACTTGTATTTGGAAGTCAGTGGAAGCAATAATAAGGAAGAATAATAAAAAACCCATATGCATACTCTCCCTCTCTTGTTTTTCTTTATTCTCATCTTCCTCTTTCTGTTGCTCCTTTTGTTTTGCTCTGTAAAAGAGTATGGTTTTGTAGTTTTGGGGGGTTTTAAGTCCAGAGCGCTGACCCCTTCTGCCTCCCAAAGCTTAGTAATGTTCTCTGACACCGTCCCTCAGAGTTCAGTTTCCTTGCTAAATAACTTGGAATTATTTGAAAATGATTGCTTTAGTTTCCTTAAGGGAGTCACCAGTTAAGCTCCTCTATTAACCTAAACATAAATAAAGAGCAATGAAAAAAAAAAAAATCATAAACCCTGTAAACTCAAATCTAAATACAGAAACTCATGAAAAAATACCATTTCTCTAATATCCATCTACCCAGAATTCTGGTATATACAAGTGAGATGATGGGCATTCTTCTTTCCACCAGAGACTCAGAATTTGCTCAAATTCAATCACAGGTAGTATTCATAGCATGTTACTCCAAGCTTACGGAGTAGAGAACTTAAGCTTCAGCCTATTTTATTTGTAGCACTATGAGCTGTCTGTTATCAAGCATGATGATCTACAGACTCCTTCTATATCCAGCAGGTCAACATACCTGTGATGTAACTAGTATGCTTGTTCCGATTGTCTTGTGCAACGAGTTGCTCATGTAGTTCTCTTCCAATTCCCTTTTCAAAGTGATGAGCAAGTTCTTCAGTTTTCCTACAGCAATCAATAAGAGTCAAAATGCTGTCAGAAGTCACATTTTTTATATGTAACACTTGGCTTTGAAGCAGCATGTGACACTGCAATACGCGTATTTTGTTTGACCATACCTGAATTGATCATCATTTAAAAGTGGTTTCTGGGCATTCAGGTACCTCGTAATTGTATCTTCTAGTTTGGGAACCGGCAGTCTGGAGGAAGGGGAACAGAGAGAAATGCACTTTATGAAGTTCGTTTCTTACATCACAGTCTCTCTTTGCCTCCCCTCTTCCCTATCGTTCCTTATACCCCATATTATCCAAACGGCTCAAAAGCTTCCTGTGGAAGATGAGAAGAAAGGGAAGAGATGGGCATACATCTACAGCATAAGGTTCTTGGAAAACACGGTAGAAAACCAACTTGACTGTCTTGTTACAAAGGCATTGCAGTGAAGGGTCTTAACACCTTACAGGGAATACAATGTTGTGAACCATTGCAAGGAGAAGCAGCTATACAGAAGGAAGGTTTAGTTCGGTAGCCACCCCTGCATCGGGACCTCCCCTGGCTGCAGGTGAACATCTGCTCTTTCTTGCAAATTTCCTAACCAGTATCTTTGTCATCTCCCTCTCAGCCTAAACATGAAAATGCTCTTCTTACCATAAAATAATCCTATTACACTCACAGAGGTTACTTTGCAACCTGAATTGATGTTTCAGTAGCAGGCTTATAACCATATTTGCGCTTTAAAAAATAAATAAATAAACACAAAAAACCCCCACCATTCCTCTCCACTGTGACTTCGGAAGAGCACCTACAAGAAGAGGCGAGTAGCCCACCCCGAGCGCGGCTGTACAGAAACGGGAGGGAGGGCATTTTCCCTCCCCTCTCCTCACAGCGAACACCGCGGGGCCGCCGACCCCACACCGCCACCTGCCGCCGCCGCCGTCACCGTCACCCACCTCTGCCCGCGTACCCCCGGAGCCCGGCCCAGAACCGGCCCTCGGCGGCCGTCCCGGGGCTGGCAGCCACGCTCTCTACCCGAAGGACTCTCACTGCAGGCCTTGCCCCGGCTGCCGCTCGGCGGCGCCTCAAGAGACCGCGGGACGGGCGGTCCGGGAGGGCAGGGGGCCCGGCGGGCGCAGCAGGGAGCGGAGC
>VYXH01009243.1:771004-864631 GCA_013397275.1 Burhinus bistriatus | reverse complement strand
GGGGGGAGCGGCCGCCGCAACCCCGGCCGGCTCCTCGGTGGAGCGATTGCGCTCCTGCTGGCGCTGCGGAGCTCGCGAGCCCGTTCGGGACGAGCTCACAAGTCCCCGCGGCGCGGCAGAGGTGGCGGCTCGACAGCTGGCGGCGCCTTCGCACCGGAGGAGCTGGGGTTTGTTCCCCGAAAGCCGCCCGGGGAAGAGGCGGGAGGGGGAGGTCAGCCAAATGGCGGCCGGGCCCCGCGGCACAGAGAGGCTCCCCCAGCCCTCTGCTGCCCGGGCGGGCCTCGGGCAGCGCCGGCTCCTCTGGCCTGTCCGGCCGTCCAGGGTGGGAAGTGCCAGCTGCAAAACGGAGGGTTGCGGCGAGCGTGGAGGTCGACGAGATTTCATGAAGCGTTTTTTAAATTATTATTATTATTATTTCATTTGGAGAGCGTATTTGATGCAAGCTGTCGAGGTAGCAAAGTTGTCTGGTGGTAGAAAATGTCTGGAGTGGGGCAGTGCAGCATTAGTTCAGTCCTCTTCTACATATGCATTAATAAAATTTTCTGTCGTCCTCTTGTTTTCACAGTGCTCTTGTTCAGCGTGTAGACGCCATGTGATTTTTCTTTTTTCTTTTATTTTTTTTGGGTATGTGTCCATATGTCTTCCTGATCACATAGCGTTCAGGTCCTGCTTCCAGAGAACAGTTTAATCTCTCATGAGCTTTTTTACTCATATGTGAGCATGTAACAACAAATACTGTATTCCAGTATAAAATATAATATTGTAAACACACAGTTTTGTTGTACTGTTTGGAATATTTTCCATAAAAACACTGAATAATCTTAGAATAACCCAGAAACATTTTGGTTAAAAAGTGTGGCGCGGTGAACAGTTGTGGTGGTGTATTTTTATCAGATACTCACTAGCATAAAAATCAGCGTTGGGATTGAATGCGGACACGGCAAAGGAAAGGAAAGCAATCCCTGTGGCTTAGTCTGATAATCCTCTGAAAGTAAATTGGCCCTACTCTAATCAACATAGTGGTTGGAGAAAAAGTGAAATCATTTCACTTCCAAGATAATAAATGACAAATGCCAGAAGGTGTCCTTGCGTGTTTCAATATACAGCTATTTTCTGTTCAATGCGTGTCTCTTATGCTATTCATTCTGCCTTTTTTCGCCATGAAAACAAAAACCCCAAGGCTGCTTTAGTTAATGAAGTTCAGTTTCACCTAGCTTGCCCTGTTGTGATAGTCCAGTTCAAAACGTTACCTGCTTCCACCTTTAGAAAAACTGCAGTAACATTACTTTTACCCATTTGAAGGCATGAATCGCACGGTTCCCTTTGTAAGTTTAGATGTCCAGACCCCAACCTGGGGAGACCGAGGAACACACTCAAACACCATCTTTCTCCCAGGAGTGTCACTTTGTTTTGAACCAGTCTTGTTTTAGAAATACTACTGCATTCTGTTCTAATTTTCCAGAGCCCCCTAATCTTCTTCCAGGGTCTTAATGATGTAGTCGATAATAGGATTGTTGGTATTAATTTGGAACAATAATGCCAGCTGCTTGCTTGGTGGCTATTGGCAGAGGGGTGACCTTGCAGGTCAGCTAAGCAGAACTGGAAGTGCTTTGATCTGATCTATACAGAGCTAGATCTGTCCACCCGAACGAGAGGAGCGAGTGAATTCTCTCTCCATGGGATGCTGATTCTTCTCCAAAGAGCACGGAGGACAGCATGGCAGTGGCTTTTGATGCAATCCTCGCTCGGATCAAGGATGTTTGTAAAAGAAATGGTTTGCTCATCCTCTCGGTGTTGTCGGTCACCATTGGCTGTCTTCTGGGATTCTTCCTGAGGACGAGACGGCTCTCCCAGCAGGTATGTGTGGCACGGCAGTGTATCACTGCACGGAAAATACCATACTTACGTAACAAAAGACATAGCAACTTGTGGAACTTCAGGATGGACTTTTGAAGATAAAAAGCACGTATGTTTTTTTGTTAAATGTGTTTAATTTCATTTGTTTGTTAACCTATGCTGTTCTTTGGGTCTCTTCACACTTTCTCAAACAATACGCTTGCAAAGGGTTCTGGTGTTTAAGACACCTAGTAAGTCTAGCATAAGCATATTATAATGTTGCAAGTATGGATAATAATAGTGGGTGTTTAAGCTAGATGAAATGCAGCATTTAACATAGACCTGTTAAAAACTGGTAGTGCAATATATTAATTGGATTTTATATTATTTTGGAACATGTACGTTTAAAGCAAACACTGGGAATATTTTTCCTCATCAGATGTACAGAGGTACAGATGTTTATATTACACCAATGGTATTTTGTATTAATAAATTTGAGATTTCCCATCATTAACAGACCATCTTATTAAAGTCACTGGGGGATTTCTTCTCCAGCATACTTCAACTAAGCTCTTTGCAGGTACTCATTTCTTTCTGCTGTATTAGTCAGACGGAATAGAGAGGGCAACACGCATTGCTGAATGCGTTGTTTGAGCACAAAATATAAATCTCAAAAAAATATGGCACTTAGGAAATGTGACTAAACTAAAGCAATTCTTTGTTCTGCTACTGCTAACTGCAGTCTGGACATGTTTTGTGTCCAAGCAGTAGCTTCATACACATCTAGCAAAACACACAAAATGCAGAATGAAGAGATTATTCAGGGCAGCCTATTAACAGTAGTCCCCAAGAGATGGCATATTTCATTTTTGTCTTCCTTTGTAAAGGAATGAACAATGTAGTGTGTTTTTGTTGAATTACAACACAATATGTAATCTGATCAATTTTAAATTGATCTTTTAAAGCCTACTATCTTTGCCACCTTATATACCAAAGCTGCAGATTTTACCAATGTTATCTGATCTGCAACTCTAGCAGGACTCACGAAGACAGATAGTCTTTATCTCAAAACAATAAGCATCTCTCCATGTATTTCTAGGAAATTAGTTATTTCCAGTTTCCTGGTGAGTTACTGATGAGGATGCTGAAAATGTTGATTCTCCCACTGGTTGTCTCAAGGTAAGTGAGGACAATGATTGTTCCAGTAACTTTTGAAGTTTCCTAAATGAGACATGGCATCACCACTATTTTGGGTTTAACTGAATTAATGTCAAAGTGCCAGGACTATTACTGACTGCTGTATATTCATATTTATAGTGGAGCTATGAACATATTTTTTAATCAATAGGAACATTTATGCAATACCTCATATAGGTATTATTTTCTTTAAAACTCATGGCGTTTTTTTCATTGATATTTTCTTCTTTCCTTGTAATGGGAGGACTTTTTCCTTACAAGCTAACTACAAGTTAAATATATGGAATAAATAATGCACCTTATCAAAAAGTCTACCTTAAATCTAAACAATAGAAATAATACACCATTCAAACAAGATGAAAAAACACAGTTAATTTATAGTCTTCTGCAGTATTTTGAGAGATGTGCTGTAATATGATAAATATTGAAAAAAAACATCATGTCTCCAGTGAACTAATAATATGTGCCTGGCTTCAGGTGGCAGTGAAAGTGATTTATTAGTACATTAAAGGCAGAACCTTTAGTGGTGCCACATTATTGGTGGCAGGATTAATGATCTAGATCTTGGTGCTGAGGGATGGTGCATGGTAGCTGCCTTCACATTATTTAGGTTAGCTTTTTCTCTCCTCTAAATTTTCCTTGTCTTCCGACTGACTACAGTCACAAATATCAGTTGGATGGCCAAAAGCTGTCAGCCCAACGCTGAGAGAAGAGATAAGGAGAGATGGAGAGTAACAAAGCTAACTTTACCTAACCAGATCTGAGGAAAAAAATCTTGCACTCTTTGGTGCCTTTCCTTGAAGCCTCAGCTTCTAGAACTGAATTCAAAGGCCAAAACCTCATCTTCCATTTTAAGAAAAAGATACATTTCTAGGCTTCAGATCGCTGAGAGCTGCTGAAAATAAACACAACCCAGCACTAATTTTCTTTTTAAATCGTCTACCTTTACATCTACCTTCTCATGGTTTTTCACAGAATGAAGCTGATTCATGGTGCTTGCATGCCAAGAACTGGCCATAGTATGACCATAGACTCATACCTGGTTCTGTCCCATGCAGCTAGAGAACATCAAGACAAAATATTTTAGATTTTTTTGAGAGGTGAAAGGAGAGTTTTCCAAGGACAACAAGAATCTCACATGAAGAAGTGACGTAGTAAGGACAGAAAAGTTTAGGAGCAGAGTCACATGCCCTTCCCTAAAATGTATAGTTCTTTAAATCCCCTTGGTTTTCAGAGATGCCAGGAGGAGAAGCAGCCCAGTGGGGAAGAGCTGCTCTGACACAGCCTCTGATAGCTCTAGGTTACCTACAGATGTGTCAGGAGTGAATCTCTGAGCCACGCTGTTAGAACTGATGGATTCTGTCCTCTGAGGAAGAAAGAGAAGAAACTTTACAGATCTTCAAAGTGATTAGCTCTCATTGTAAGACAGCATGAGCCTATCTCCCTGTATAACTATCTAACCAATCACTTGCTATTGCATACTGAAATTTCAGGTTTTTGCAAACAAAAAATACTCTAGATATAATTAGTTTCTTCTACAGTCCTTTTTTTTTCACAACAAGCACAGTATTTCCCACACATATTTTTCACAAAATGAGTAAGCCAGTGCTATGTGTTTTTACCAGTCTGCATACACATTTAAAATAAATTTATTTGTGGATTTGGAATATTCCCAGACTGTCCTGTGGGAGCAATTACATTTAAATTATCTTCTAAATTACTCTATATTATTGTTTACAAAAGCCAGGTGTACAGCACCAAGCTCTAATTTTACTCTCTTAATCGAAGTTAATGCAAGTTTTTTCTTGAACTAGCAAGTAAAAACAAATACTTGTAAAGAAAAGTGAAGGTGAGAAAGGAAGGTTGAAAGAGGCCCTTGGTGCAAAATACACTGTCTCCAAGTCCAGAGTTTGTCTTGAAGGGTTGTGGCAGAAGTAAAAGGTGGCAAATGTGTGACTCAGAAGACTGACAATAGACTAGAAAATCTTGCACTTATAGGTCACTAGCACAAATCCAACCTTAAACAGGAGTGGCTGAAAACTTATACTATCCCTCTTTTGACCTGATAGAGAATTAAAACAGGAATTTTGCAAATTGTATCCATTAGGAAGGAGAAACTGCTAATATAGTCAGGTAATTCTTGAATACTCTGTTTATTGTAAAAGTTCCTGAATGCAAAAAAAAAAATCAGTCAAACAACAGGAGACTGTTTCTTCAATGTACAGTTCCTTGTCTTGCCCAACTCTGCCCCAGCACTTGGAAGTGCTGTATCCCAGAGCTCCTGTACCTGTTCCTGATACCTCCTCTCACCTATGGTCTTACATTTTGTTTTCCCACAGACAGAAAAATCTTTAAAAAGCAACCACCAGTAAAACTAGCTTTCCAGTTTGATCCCTTCATGAGCTTTTGTTTTTGTTGTGATGTGGACCTTCATTAAGGATGGGGGTTGATATTGTTTCAATTATCTGGTTACATAAACAAGCTTCATAGCATCATACAATGACTCTGAAAGAAGTATATATTGATTTCCCCCATCTTCTGCTTGAGGTTTAGCCCTATTAGTATCCACTAAGTGTCTTGTGTATAGAGTTTGCTCTTCTCAGTGTTGAGAACAGGTACTCACGTAACAGGATGCTTTTATCAGTGACATAAAGAGAGAAATGATAACAAGTAGTCTGACAGTTTGTATCTGTCCTAGGAATACTCCGGAAGGGAGTGTTACAAGATCAAATTTTAGACCCTGCAGTTACCAGATGTACAGTACTTATTATATGTATAATCATAGGATACTACTTTTAAACCCGGGAATGGGAATATTAAGAGAGCTCAGAGAGAACAGGAGCCAAATCTGAATTCATAGCTGCACACTTACACTTTGCCTGAGCTCTTACTGCAGTTGGACAAGGGGATGTCCTCAAGAAGCCTGAAAGATTGACTGCAGAAGATCTGAAGTTCCCTGATTCTCTTTGGGACAGAGACCTTAATCCTCATTTGACAACTGCAATGCAAATAATATATTTTCTCCCTTACATGCAAAAGGTTTCAGCAAATATCCTAGGTTTTCAAACAGGCACACACATACGTGGCAGTGACAGAGGTGAATCTCAGTGCATCCTGCCCTGAGTCCTCTGATATGATTAAAAAACCATGGGTCCGAGTCTTCAGACAGACATCTGCTGGTAGCTGGCCCAAGGTGCTCAAGTTTGCTAAACCATCTTTCCTTCCACCTAACGCATTTCCAGGCGTGTGTGGAGGCTCAGTCTGTACTACACCCTGTAGCCAGGAGGTGGCTCTGTCTGGAAGACTGAGGAACCACAAGTTGCTGTGGGTGCTCAGTCACACCAGCGCAGGGAGGACCTGTGCGTCTGGGAAGCCCTTCATCCAAGGCGGTTTCTAATACCACTACCTACCTACCCATACAGTAATAAAATGTCTACTGTTTTTGACTATGGCTAATTATAAACTTACACACACGTGTATTCTTCACCTGCAGGTAGTGCTTGCAGGACACGTTGATTGGCAGAGATACCTGTGCATCACTTTAGTTTCTCAACTGTATAAATGCTTGAAATAATCAAATCTGATGTCAATGGCTTTGTGCTCTGCATGAAGCAAAAAACTGGGAGAGGAACAAACACTCAACTTTCCCATTAATATCTTCTCACTTTTGCTAAAGATAATATAAGCCTCCTGACCAAAGCTGTGCCAGCAGTGCCAGGCATGGGTGCTGGCTCGAGCGCAGGGATTGTGCTGTAACTCATGCGCTGTCATCTCCCTGCGGAGCGTCTTTGTCCTTGTGCCCATTCCCTGCCCCTTCGTCTTCGCCTCAGGTTACCAGTTTTGTACTGATCCACTTCCAGTGGGCCAGAAACTTGATTTTCAGTAAGTTTAATTGCATCAACTTAAGTTTTTTGGGGAGGCTGTTACTGAAACCTGATCTTTTACAACTTCGCATCTTGTTGTGACTGAGGTTTTGAAGAAGCTGCAAACTCTGACCAAAAAATTTACTGCTGCTGAGGCTAATTTATAATGCTTCTTTTTGGCATGGATTCCTTTCAGTAGGCAGAGAGCTTACACTGCGGCATTTACCCCAGAGAGGAATTTCAGCTCTCCCTTGCTGATCAAAAGGCAGAGGTGCAGTGAGCCCACAGGGGAGGAGGAGGAGGTCTGGCTCCCAGTGCTGCAGAGCTCTGGGCAGGCAGAACCGCCACGTGCACCGGACCTCCTGCATCTTCAGAGACTAATTGCAAAATGCATGTGCTGCAGACCTGTAAGGCAGGTTGGAGAAGCGGCAGGGCTTGCAGCCCCTCGTTCATATTTCAAGGTAATACCAGAAGCACACAGATTATTTCTTTTCTATATTCAGCCATATAGTTTCACAGACTTTGTAGGAACCTAATTCACTCTTTTGGAGCCTTCCATCCCCCATGCGTAATTGGAGAGAAAAATGAATTAAAATGTTATTGTTAAGGGCTCTCTCATGCAGAATTTGACTGCACAAAGCCATGCTTCTTCAGAAAAGGAGGCTAAAGCCAGTTACACAGGTTTACACCAGCTGAACCTATTGAGTTCTCTTTGTCTTATTTGTATACCTGTATATGTAATAGAATATTGCATCCTTTATTTCAACACCCTCTTTGTTTATATGATTAAGCTTTTATCTGGTAATAGATACAGGGCCCAGTTTTCTAAGACTATGATTAGCAGTGACTAATGAGACTACTTGCAGGAAAGAATTGTCAGGGCAGAATTGAACTGTTCAGCTGTGTAACAGGCTTGTTAGCCCAGTGAATATTCCCTTTAGAAAAAGCAGTTTGTTTTGTTTAAGCTTAGGATAATTATTGTATTTGGTATTTATTTACCACTGACCATTTTCTGGATGTTTAAGAAATAATGAGTAGCAGAGATTTGATCCTTTTCCATGTGCAGAATCTGTTAGAGAAAGATTGTTCCCTTTGTAGTCAAATCTAAATAACTGATTTGACCTGTATTTTTTAAAATTACGAAGCTCATTGCTCTGAGTATATTGTGCCTGATACAAGCAAGGGTATGCCAATAAAATTTTGTATTTATTTGAAGGCTCATTTGGGGGTAGTAATAAATGTTTGTTACTATTGAGGTTTTGTTGCTGAATTAAATATGATATGCTAAATATAGAACTGTCTTTCTTCAAGGGGATTCCTGTCCATAATGCCATCAGTTCTGGTAATCCCCTATCCTTCTGCTCAGATTCCTGAGTGGGTCATTCTTACTCATGCTGTTAAAGCCGAGTATTTAATTAGAAACTACTCCATTATAGTACCCTTTTCCCCATATCATTTTTTTCACAGCTCTCTGATTCGGGGAACACATTGGCATTTTAACATCCCACTAATGAAAAATATTGCTGATTCTATTCTAATGGAGTTCTGTCGTTGTTCAGCTGTACTGTGCCATACCAAATATTGCCTCTCGGGACTCATCAGTTACATTTGGAGTTGCCAATTGTACAAACTGTGCAAGAGGATGTGAAGATGCTCTGGGTGGAAGCAGATGTGAGCTCACTTAGCCCATGAGCTGAACTGGGCAGACTGGTGCCAGATCCCTGCCGGAAGCCGTATAGCCGCATTAGAGTGGCTTTGCGCCCAAGCTCCTATGCAAAGGACTAATGTGGCTATATGGCTTCCGGACCAGCCTTGGCAGCTCAGAGCGAAGACAGAGCGAATTCACGTCTGTCTGCAGTTGTCTGTGCAGGCATGCCCTAAATAACTTCACAGCAAGAGTATACTCTTTGGGAGTCTAGGGTTTGGTTAAAAACATGCTGTGAGACAGACCATTAGCTTGGGTAATATGTGTCATGCACTGTTTTGCTTGTTGTCAGCTGTAGATGAAACTGGTAATAGACCACAGACTGGAGATTATTTGTCTGTTTTGCTACTTAAGCTTACACTTTGTTAGGGATGAAAAATTTGACCCAAACACTCAGAGGTCAGTACTGAAATTTGCAATCTAAATCTTCTACCATGATTATAAATCAGTGCCTGATATGGTCAATATAATGTCTCTTCAGAAGGAAAATACAGATCTCTAAAAGGCTATGAAATCTGTTTTCTTATTTATCATTAAATTTAAACCAAGAGGACAACTGAAATTAATTCACTCAATAATACTGGTTTTATGTGAATGACAGTATGTGCAGTACTATTTCTTCTAATCCATTCCTCGTACTGAGAGATAGTTTCTATGTTGTCTTGACAAATTCACATAATTTAACTGAAGACTGAATAGGAAAGGATAGATAATATAAGCTTCTGGTCAGTTTTGGCTTGGTCTTTTCTGCTATGTATGAGTTAAACTATTCCCTCTGGTCATTCTTTCATAAATACCAGTCGCTCTGTTCTTACGCTTGTGCAGCTGACAAACTGGGGCATAATCAAGTGCACTCAAATTTATGTACTGTATTATGTAGTGAGGTGTTGAGGAGCAGCTGCAAAATGCTCCCTATGGCTCTCTAAAGGAGCCTGCTCAGAATGGTGTTCTATAATGTAACAAAGCAGCCGTATTTTCCTGTAGAATTAAATTGCTCTTGGAAACACAGGGCTTTTTCTTCACATTATTAGACTCTGGATTTTTCCCTCTATTTCACCGGTGTTGCCTTGCCAATAGAAAAACATTGGCACTCAGGAACAGGTCTTCCCCAACAGAGGAAGGTAAACCTTCTGCTGGGTTAGTATGGAAAAATCTGTGGGGTACCTGAATGATAACGTAAAGTGTGTATAACGTCCCATTTCTGAAGTACCTGTCATGTGTATCACGGTAATGTAAATAATAATAAAAATACATTCCAACCCAGCGAGAACAAGCTGTTAGCCCTTTCCTAGGATATGCGATATACAGTCTTTACTGTGGAGAAAGTCAGTCTAGAGATGTGAGTTTTAAGAAGATGACAAGAGGAGATAAATATATTTACTTTCAGAGTGAAAAGCAAAACTGTGCTTGGGTGAGACTGAAAGGGAAGTATTACCCAAGGGTAAGAAGAACTGGTCAGAGAGTAATCTCACTCAACATCATTATACTACTTTAAATTACCCATATTGCTATTATATTGCAGAACTCATGTCAGATAACCCCAGAAGTTCTCCAAAGGATGCTTTGAGATTGCCTGAGCTTGTAGAAGAAAATTCCGTTCTACCTTCTTAGGAAATCTTATTAAGAATCCCTCCGCCATGCCTCAGACATCTTCAGAAGTTTCATTACGTTATAATCTGTAACATTAACGATGTTCTTAGCTGTGGTTAGGAATACAGAGTCTAATGGTCAGATCCCATACTGTCTTCTCTTGTTTCCTTTTGCTTATGCAACCTAGGGGTCTAAACTGTTTCAGTGAAAAATGACATGTTGCAGAGTTACGCATGTTGTAATGACAAAATTGGACCAAGTCAGTACAAACTATTTAGACGGTGTCAGTAGGGATCTAGTGATGTGCAATAGACATCTATGGTCACAAAGTGAATGGGTGTGGAAAGCACTGAAGTGGTTACAAATGGGGTATGAGCAGTCTGTGACCTGACAGAAATTTTCTGTAGTCCTCTAAGACCTATAAAATACTTAGTGTCTTGCAAAAGAAATGGCAATGATGTGTGAAGCTTGAGGATCTGGCTGGATTCCCTCTGTTTCCTTAGGATAGAAACATGTATGAACTATAAACAGTTGAATAAATCTGACATTTGTTTATAATCTAAATTCGTGTTTCAAATCCTTTTGCCCTTTTCTTAATCTAAAAACACTTGAAAGAACTGACAGAACAGAAAATCAAGTATTATTAAGATTCTTGGCTCTTTCCACTGATGTGAAGCTGCACTTCCATATTTAATAGATAATTTAGTTTCGTTTGCATCCTGACCTTTGAATTTAGGAAATACTTTTTTTTTTATCAGAACAGCTAAAGTCAACAAGCCAGCCTGAAATCTGCATGAGCTGTACTACAGTGTCTCAGATCTCCTTTATTAGTCAGTGATGAAAGTTGCTGTTTGTCCCTTCCAGCATTCATAGATGTATCGCAGTAGCATATACATTGTATATTGGGCTATTTGGGAGGAAGCGGTGACAGAATAGCCGTTGGACATTGATCTTCACTGTGTGCTGTACAAAGTCCTGCCTTGTTTACATTAGTCCATAAAAACAGATTTCCTATTGCACACTAAGAAAATACAATGCATGATGTGAATTCCTGGCAGGATTTTTGCTATGTATGTGAGTTTATCAGTAACAGTTACAAGTGTTAGATAATAAGGAAAAGGAGACCTCAACATTTTGAGTAAAAAATAAAACTCTTACTATTTTATAAGGCATTATTTAAAAAACAATCTCAAAAAGCTGCATATTACGATGTAACAGAAATGTAGATTTGGTTTCTTTTATAGATTTCAGTTTCTTTTCCAGCAGCCTAGCTGTAAAATTATACACAATCACTGCAAATAGTGTATTGCAGATAGTGAGATCTTCTAACATACTGTTCATTTGCTGTTGTTTGAAGATCAAGAGCCAGACTTTCCATCATGCCCAACACCTTTGAGCTTCCACTGTGTTTAGTAAAATAGCTATATACTGAGGCACTCTGAAAAGGTAATTCACATTTCAAGTGCTAATTATGGCTGATCATCTAACCATACAGAAACTGCTGCAATGGTCCTATTTGTAAAACAGCTTCCACTTTTTGTATTTGTTTTTTTTTCAGCATGGTTGCTATTTTCATTTATATCAAGATATCTAAATCTTAAAAATGCTGTTTCCTATTACTGGATTTTCAAAGGAGACAAACCTCAGTAGCCTCCTGGGCTTTCAGGAGGATTCTAGACTTACCTCGTTTGAAAATCATGCTGTAATACTCTGAAACTTTTAATAATACATGACATTGGGGATCATTCCACTGACTACAAGTGATCATGATAGTTCCTTAGCTGTGTTCAGATCAGCGAAAGCCTGTTAGTACACTGGTAGTCTGCAAAACTATTGAGTCTGAGTAAAATTCCCAGAGAGCCTAGGTGTCATTTTATTGCCTGTTTGGACTGTACACAAACATACTCAGAAACAGTGTACAAATGGGCTCTCCAACACGCGCACAACATGCACCTGATCCAGCTTAGTTCAGGGTGTGAACACGGATTATTGCAGGATTTTATCTTCCTCTGTACTTAGACAAATGGTGTCATGCCACATGAGAAGTCCTGGCATCACTCAATAGTGGGTGGACAGGACTGGAGGTGTATGCTGGCACCAGCTTCCAACCAAGATGCCACTTAATTGTCTGTAATACGTATATAGGTACAGACCAATAGATTTGCTAACTAGCTGTTTGTACGTCCCTGGGCAGGAGTCATTTTTTCCTGTGCAGTGTGTTACAACATCTGGAGTTGAGAAAACTAAACTATAAGATATCACTGTAAGTAAGGGCAGACCATGTAGGGTGAAGCAGAGACAAGGACAGGCTATGGTCCTCCCACCAGTACCACTGTCACTCCAGCATGTGATAAGAACAGCAGGCTTCTCTATTGCAGCCATGGCAGTGTCTTGGTCTGTAGGTATTCCATATTGTTAGAAAAAGCAAAAGAATAACCTGGAAAGAAAAAGTCATTGTGATCCCTGTTTCTCACTGCTGAAATAATTTTAACTATACAGGAGACTGAGAGCAAAATCAAGCATCAAACTATAGAAAGAGCCAGAGCAAGTTTCTTATCTCTTTTTCTCATTACCGTAAAGAGTCTTATTTTCTTTGTTGCAAACTCTTCCTCCATAAATGGTACCTCCATGGAAGTGAAGCAGCCTGTCATGAAAGCGCAGATAGCTGGGCACAGATGAGGAAAAGTCTGATAGTCTCCTGCAATACAGAGATCACTTCAGAAATATGTTTCTTCACTGCAAATTGTTTGTCTTTATTTAAAGTGCCTTAATTTCTCTGTCTCCTTGCCTGTAAAATGGAGATACGGCCTTCCTGTGTGATATTAGGTTATGTTCGTAAAGCATTTTAAGACGATTAAATGGCTTGTGCTGTGGAAATGGAGATTATTACCATGTTGAAACTTGAAGGCAGTGACCTTGACAAAAAGGTAAGCGACAGCCTGCCTGCATGATCAAGCAGCATTAGTGAAGCCAGCACTTCACTTTCATGATGCTCAACTGTAATATAATCATCTCTAATGTAGCTGTTAGAGGAGCTTCCCAGCCTCACTGGGAGAACTTGCTTAGGAAGGTCTTTTCTACGGCATGCAATTACAAAATGAGAATGTGAGGGAGGGTACGGGATGAATGAAAACAAACATGATTCTAGGAACAACTGTTGGTGGTTAATACTTGACCATTACTTCTTGACAGGATTAATGTCTTTCTAATCACACTAATCCCTTCTGATAACTTTATCCATAATCCATCTATTTCAAAGCAACATCCAGATGGCTTCTGGTGGAGAGGAAGACAAAATAAACATGCAGAATGGGGTCTTAACAGCAGCTTCTTGTATTTTCCCTTTCTGGGGATATAGGTTTTGGTCTTGAGACAGGTCAAAAAATGTGCTTTTACCAGAGAGCAACAGAAAAAAAACTAGGGAATTGCAGAGAAGATAGAAAGTTCTGTTTTCATTTGTAAATAAAATGCTTCATAAGCACTCCGATGCATATCAGTGACAGCAAGAACAAGCCTAGAGGTGCTCATAAGGGTTTAGCTACTTGTTTGCATAGGACTAGTTAGATTTCCAAGATATTGAAAGAATTCCTGTCCTCATTACATAAAAATTGCTATAGTAGTTTTGGGGGTTTTACACAGATTTCTCTTGAAGCAGACATGAAACTTACTACTTAATAGTTTCATTGGTTTGTACTATTACCAATATTTTAAACAACCTAGTAACTGACTTTACATTTTTCATGAGTCACATATAATAATAATTCCTGGAGTTGTTGAGGTCTTCCTCTTCCCTTCTAGTTTCCCCTTAAAAGCTTAATCTAGGTTTCATTACATCTTCCACTGATCCTGGCTTCACTCTTCACCTTCCGCCCTCAACAAGGACCCCATAAAGAAATAATTTATTGTAGCCTTTCATAAATCACATGGAGACTGTCCAAAAAAAGTAAACAAACTTTAATCAAGTCATCCTAAATAAAATAATTTAGGTAGGTTTTTTTTTACTAACAATCAGCAATCACAGAATCACAGGGGTTGGAAGGGACCTCTGGAGATCATCTAGTCCAACCCCCCTGCCAGAGCAGGGACACCTAGAGCAGGTTACACAGGATGGCGTCCAGGTGGGTTTTCAATGTCTCCAGAGTCGGAGACTCCACCACCTCTCTGGGCAGCCTGTGCCAGTGCTCTGCCACCCTCAAAGTAAAGAAGTTCCTCCTCATGTTTAGATGGAACTTCCTGTGTTCAAGTTTGTGCCCGTTACCTCTTGTCCTATCACTGGGCACCACTGAAAAAAGACTGGTGCCATCCTCCTGGCACCCTCCCTTTAAGTATTTGTAAGCATTGATGAGATACCCCCTCACTCTTCCCTTCTCCAGACTAAAAAGACCCAAGTCTCTCAGCCTTTCCTCATAAGATGTTCCAGCCCCCTAATTGCCTTTGTAGCCCTCTGCTGTACCCTCTCCAGCAGTTCCCTGTCCTTCTTGAAGCAGGGAGCCCAGAACTGGACACAGCACTCCAGATGTGGCCTCACCAGGGCAGAGTAGAGGGGGAGGATAACCTACCATGACCTGCTTGCCTCACTGCTCTTGATGCACCCCAGGATGCCATTGGCCTTCTTGGCCACAAGGGCACATTGCTGGCTCATGGTCAGCCTGTTGTCCACCAGGACTCCCAGGTCCCTTTCTACAGAGCTGCTTTCCAGCAGGTCAACCCCTAACCTGTACTGGTGCAGGGGGTTATTCCTCCCCAGGTGCAGCACCCTACGCTTGCCTTTGTTGGATTTCATAAGGTTTCTCTCTGCCCAACTCTCCAGCCTGTCCAGGTCACACTGAATGGCAGCACAGCCTTCCAGTGTGTCAGCCACCCCTCCCAGTTTTGTGTCATCAGGAAACTTACTGATGGTGATGAAATGAAACAATTGAAGTCTTAGTGGAATAATTGTCTTAAATACCTGTCCCACTAAAATGCTGCATGTAAATAAACCTTTTTGAATTATTTGCCATATCGAGCTTTTGATCAAAATGCTGCTATTTGGTTTACTGCCTTTCTGACTTTCTTTCTGCAATAAGTATGTGGCTAGATAGTTCAGAGAAGAGACAAGACAGATTTGGCTGCATCAGAACAACTTATTTCCCAGAAAACAAAGCAGAGTAGATTTAGAATTACCTAAGTCCCATTAAAAAAGCCAGATATCTTTTACTTGTTAAGAATAAGAATACAAACCTTAGAAAGATTGTAAACATGAAAATATTGTGGAGAATTAGGTTTGCATTGTGTAGAGATCTTCCGGTTATCAAAGCACAACTTTGAAAGCTTGAAAGCAACAGACATATAAGGACCATGGGACAGATATTTGCACCGATATACAGCAGATACAACAATTTTGGAGGCTGTTCTTCAAATCATGTGTACTTCCTGAGAATACAGAATTTCATCCAAGATTTGTGGGCTAAACAAGATAGAATAAAAAAAAATGAAGCAGAGTATTCTAGACAGCAGAAAGAAAAGCCACAGCAAGATAATTTTTACATATAATTGGAACAATCAATGCAGGAGATAAAGAGGTCATGGGACTACTTAGTTTATTATGGTGTCTGTTATTATGTCCAGCACCAGATGTTTCAAAGCAAGGTGCAAGAAACCTCTTAAATCACAGTAATCAGAGATTTCACTTAAATCCTGCACTAGAAGACTTAATATCTCATCCAACATTCATTAACACATATTTTGGAAGCCTTAGGCTTGAAATTATTTTTTTCTATACAAATTAAGAAATGGTCCCTGAACATGAAATTACACTTTTGTGGAATTTTTTTTGCCAGACTGATTAAATAAGTGAGATGTACTGTAGTTATTCAGAAAAGCTGCAGATTGTTTTTCATTGTCTTAATCCCTTTTTGTCCATTTGGCAATCATTAAAACATGTTATGGAAGCTACGTATGAAACACGTGTGGAATCCACTTAGCTACATAGTAAGTCAAATTATTTTAATCTATGAATCAAATATCTGTCCTGTTATTTCAAGCCTGAGGCTTGACAAGAATTAAAGGTGCACTGGTTTTCATTCCATTGTGTTTTATGAGAGTCTAGTAGTGGATGGCATGGGAACATCTTTGTTCAGTCTTAGAAGAAGCTCAGGAAACTGCTGGGGAAGTTTTTATGTAGCCAAGAGTGTCTGATGAAAATTAAATTTAAAGGAAAACCTGAACATGATACAGTGATCTTAAGTTAAACCATCTGGAAGCTTATTCTTCCTGACTTCCCTATTCCCTAGGAAATAAGAAAAGTACTTTTTCTTGTCATTCTTTGGCTACATTATGTGAATGTTTGAGCTCTAGAGATCAATGGTGAGGAACAGCTGTGATATAACTGTGTATTACGTACTTCATACAATAACTGAGATAATCAATATGTCTCTTAATCTTTATGTCTTCTATCCTGTTCCCTCTGACATCAAACATACAAAGTCAAATGAAAAATAGTTAGAGTGATTACTGTCTCATATTAGTTATAGGCATTTCTTTCTGAAAGTGATTCTGAGCAGTTGCTTAAAAAGGACATGACTAGTGTTACTCCACAGTCTTTGGAGAATTGCTTCCACTGGTCCCTTCTTAAAACTGAGCATTGCAGGCCATGAAAAACACAGAGCTTTGTCTGAACCCAGACCTTCTTTCATGCTTTTGTCACACCACAGTTAGCCCTGTTGCACCTCCATAGTTAATTACTTTTGAGGACTTTCTCATCACAGCATGAACTGAGCATGACTTTATCTGGTGACAGGATAATCTCATTACAGATGATGATCTTGTTAATGAATATCCCCAAGACAGAGAAATCTCATTATTAGCCCCCTCAGGATTTGTCACCTAAGAGCCAATGTATGATTAGATTCTAGCTGCACACCATCCTCCCAGATCCTAACGGACCAACATCTTAAGGCTGAGGTAGCACCCCCAAAGGCACATGAACCACTGGACATATTTAATTGGGACTTTTGTCCCTAAGTACTTCTGGGCCTACTTCTCAGGTGAACAATCAAGACAGTTCAAGTGCTAAGTGCAGGGTTCATCTCTCTGTTGTTCTGTAGAACAAACACAACATGGCATCAAGAACAACAGAAACAGCATGGCTCTACCACATTGACAGTGGCTTCGGGGCAGTACCAGGAAGAGAAGTGTACTGTCTATCTCCTCTGTAGTGCCCTCTTCAAGTCATCATTTGGCATGGTGTCCTACCTACAAGTTACAGATCTGCTGGTCAACCATCAGGCCTTCATACCACTGGTGTCTGTTTCCCTGCATAATACATCTATAAAGAACAGTAAAAATGGTTACCATGAAAAAATATCCAGCTAGTTAAAAATTGTCATTTTTCCTTTTTTTTCTGGGAAGGTTAGGGTGGGGAGTGCTGAAGTCAAGCACAACATAGGTATCTCCTGGGCATCAAGGAGCTGGTGAACTGGCTCAATGGCCTGTGAAATCTCAGCCTGCGAGAAGAATTTAGTCCTAGAAATCTAATAACAGGATAAGGGTTGTTTTACAGAAAACGAACACCTTCATTTGAGATAAATGTGTTTACCTCAACATTTTATCAAAAAATATTTTAGAATATTTACTCTTCCGTATGGACTCATCCAAGGGAAATGCCAAGGAACTAAGTATCATCGCTGCTACTGTTTTTTAATATGTAGTGCTGTGTTTGTACACAGTGCTTTATAGACATGCAGAAAGGTGGAATTTTTATCAAATACAATGAAAAAAGAGAGGGAGGAACAATGGTTACAAGAGTGAGAGTTATCAAGACGTTCATTTTCTAAATGATCCGTATTACTGTGCAACCAATGTTTCCCATGCTAGATGAGAGATTGGCAATGCAGAAAAGCAATACATTTTCTTAATTAATCTAGTGGATAGCAGGAACCTGAGCACTAAATCCCACCCATTTGCTTTCATTAAATCTACTATAAAGGTTAAGCTGCACTTTAGCATTGGCTCTAGACAACCTCACTCAGCAGAGTGAGGTCAAGGAGATCTCATTCAAGGAGGTGCAGCTTAGTAAATGACTATTTATGAGGAAAGGGCTGATATACAGTTCTGTTTTGATGAGAAAGCTAGACAGTGGGGAACACCATATAGTAAATGGGGTATTTTATTTCACCTGCAGTTTTCCCGAGATCCATGCTTTGAAGAGTTTACAGAGAATTATTCAAAGCTAAATCTCCAGTTGAAGCCCCAAGCAACACTGGTGTCACTGGAAACTCAAATCTCAGCCTCGGGTCACTTGGAAACAGCATAAGGGTCTATGACAGAGCAGGCTGGAGCAAGCTCAGGGACCAAACAGTGCCCTGTCTAATTTGCCTATAAAAAGGGTCAGTAGGAGCTAAAGCACTTGGTGGAGAGTTGCATAGCTTGGCAGAGGCAAGTTATACGAGCAAGAGGACGGAGAGTGGTCATCCTCTGGCAGTGCTGGGTAGGGAGCTAAAGAGGAAAGAAAAGGCTGAAGTGACCATAGTGTCTTCTTTGCTCCCCACTGTGCAGCCACACCTGCCCGTGAAGGCGTTTCTTTTCCACACCATACACTGTCTCCACTTCAACTGGTGACACACTGAATCACAGTCTGCTCCCCAGTGTGCCCCCTGGTAAAGCAAAAATATATTGTGCTTTGTATTGGTTTAGAAAGAAAAACAGTTATTCTTTTGGGTAAAAAATGAACTGTATGACAAAATTTCCCCTTAGTGTTTTTCATTTTGAGGTCATGATCTGGCTTCACACAGGAAGGGGTAAGGGGCTTGACCAGATTTCCTTCAGAGGTCCCTTCCAACTTGAATTATTCTATAATTTTGTAAAATTATGTGTAGAGTTTTGTACCTAAGTTTGTATGATTGATTATTGCCATTGCTCCTGTGAACGGAGCCGTCACACATGTAGGTTATGTAAAACTGTCCCTCCAGCTTCAGGGAACAGTCGATAGGATTCAGTCCCCGTGTGTGCAGCCTGAGCTTGCAAGTTCCTTCAAGTAACCAGGGTCTCACACGGCAGTTGGGAAACATCCCTTTAGAGACAGAGGCTACAAGCTTCTAAAAACACTGATATGTAGGCAATCCTAAGAGAAGCAGGTAGACTGGAATAATTAGGAAATTAGATTTTCAGCTGCATTAATGCTATGCAAAAGATACTAAATATGTTGTGTTTTCTTTCCACAGCTTAATGTCTGGGCTAGCCGCCCTGGATGCCAAGACTTCTAGTCGATTAGGTATCATAACCGTCACTTACTACCTGTGGACAACATTTGTGGCTGTGATTGTGGGAATAATTATGGTCTCCATTATCCATCCTGGTGGAGCAGCACAGAAGGAGAGCACTGAAGAGGGTGGAAAGCCCATCATGAGCTCTGCAGATGCACTGCTTGACTTAATCCGGTAACTATATTCATTCTTTCTGCTTTCTGGAGGTAACATTTTGTGTGTAACTGCATGAGGAACCATGGCCTGAGGATAAGTTCTGAACCTAAGGATGAACATGTTTAAATCAAGAAAAAGAATCAAGAAAATTTCAGAAGTTGATTTTCAAGTTATCAGATGCTTATACTGGCTGTTTCTAGTAAAATTTAAATGAACGGCCACCAAATGTAGCAGAAGTAGGGTGTTTTTTTACCCCCACAGAATCACATGTAGCCTGTCAAATTCATTATGAAATCTATTATTAAGGCGAAGACAGTATTAAAATGTAATATTAACTTAAATAAGGGTAGACAGTTGTAACAGGCAAAACATTAAGTATAAGACCTGAAATCCACATTTTTCGGGAAATAATTCTTAAAAGTGCTGATATAACTGCTCATAGCAGCCCTCAGACGAAGGACACAATTAGAAAGACCACTGTTGTGATCTTTTTATTCCTTATTTTTATCACATTATTCATTCTGCTTTGTGGCTTTTCCTTCTTTGTTTTACTTTGTTTTGCAGAAGGGAGGGTTGTTCTTTTAGACCAGCATTAGAGCACTGATGGCCTTGCCTGGATATCCCTCTTTGTCTCAATGTTTCGGGTGCTAGTGGAATTAGTTTCCTGACTGAACGTAGTATGTGCCTCAGATTTATTTTGCTCATGCAGAAAGACCAAGTTTTGCCTTTGGTTTGTAGTTTCTCAAGCCAGTGATCTCGTACTGTATTGGGCAGGGGCATCTAGGCACAACATGAAGAGTTCTCTTTGGAGTCTGACTTGTTAAAATTAAAAACGTTGCATAGTTTGTCTTTCAAAAACCCAAATTCCTGACCCTGAGAGGGTGCCAGCACACAAAGTACTTTAATGAGAGTTACTGGGACCTCAAATCAGAAGGAACTGGGATGAAAAGCTTATAAAAATCTTTTTTTTCTCCTCCAAGTTGCACTTAGCCAGGCCATCTGAAACCCGCATGTTCTTCTATTGTATCAATCAGTGTCTTACTGAGAATAAGCCAAATTATATTAGCCATGGAGCGGCAGCTGAGCACACTGTCTTTTGTAGCTTTCCAGAAGACCACCATCTTCATGTGCAATGGGAAGATGCCCACTTCATGGCATCTGTATCTCCCCAGTGACTTTGCCATGATATATGTGCAGTGGAATTCACACATGTGTGTTTGTGACATAATGTTAAGTCACATTATTTTGTTTCTGCTGCATAAAGGACGCATCTCTTCATCTCTGTCTGGCTAGTCCCTGTACACCACAGGTTTAGTGGTGAGGTTTGGGAACACGTTATTCTGCTGAGCCTCACTGCAGGTAAAATACTATGTCCTGATCTAAACATTTGCAAGTATCATCTATAATTTCGCTTCCTACAAACATTTACCTGAGCAAATTATAATAGTTTGCATGGATATTTCAGGTATTCATGTTTCCAACTAGGCACATGTCTTTAGTCTGTGAAACGTTAGAGTCTTCACTGGTTTGGGCAGGTGCCAACAACGACAGGCCAACAAGCCACTCTCATTACCGAAGCTTAAAAAGAGAGAATAAAGCTCTCTCCTTTTGCTGTGCTAAGCAGCAGTCACAGCTGCAGTCTTTCTACCCTGAGTGCACAAACTGGTATTTTTTATTCCTCCACTACAGAAATAACCACATTTACTAAATAAATAAATAAATAACACAACTGCGGGGAATGGGCTTTCAGCCTAGGCAAACACTGTGGGTGAAATCCTGGCTCTGCTGAAGTCAGTTCCAAAACTCCTAAATATCTATGTGGAAGTCTGGATTAAATGGAATGATGTATCTGCTGGTTTGAGCTAGAAAAGCTGATCCTTTAGCTCAATGATAAATCACTTCCATTCACAGCTGGAGACCATCTTTTTAGGCCCAGATTGGCTTATCTTCTCAATTCATTAATTTCCTCTCAATTTATCAATTGCATATGTGCACAGAAGTTTGCACAGGAAACATCTGGCATTCTGCAAATGAAGAATGCTAAATGTACAAGTGGAGAGATGATATATATGACATAATTGTGGAGCTTATTTTAAAAGCATGAATCTTGGCATGGTGATACACATATTCACCGTCACTGATTTCAGATTTGAAGCCCTTTTGAAATTTGAAATACATTATTATTTTTTGTGATATTATATATGACATTGTCAAGTCTGGAATTTTTGGCAGGGATGATGTTGCTAGAAATTGAATTTATAGAATTTTGGGGTGAGGATTTTGCTTTTAGAAGTGGTTTTAATCAGAAATTAAAGAAGGTACTGACTTTGCAATAAATGAAACCAAGAACTACTGCAGAGCCTCATGGTCATCCTAAACACCTACAACATTAATCAATAATCACATTATTGTTCTGCATTATTTTGCAGACAATGCTTCCCCTGTATATTTGTCTGTTATGTAAAAAAAACAGCAGGAAAACCTCAATTGTATATGACTTGATTAGGATGTAACAGTGACACTGTACTGAATAATTCTGAAATGGCTCTAAACCTCATATCAAGAAGGACATACATAATCTCATCAACATACTGAATTTCATGCCTCAAAAATTGTGTCCACAAGTCAACCATTTTTTGCCACGTGAAACAAAAAGTACTTGAAAGACTTCCTTTCTAAAGGGAACCCAAAGAGACTGAGGACAAGATCTGTGGATGTGAATCTGCCCCTACTGATTTCCTCCTAGATTCAGTCTGAACAGAGAGGCCACTGAATGCAGCGTAATAGAAGTGTTTTCAACATTCAAATACTTAAAAGGCTAAGGACAAGTCATTCAGAAGGCAGCTGTGAATCTGAAGCTGGGCAGGAGATGCTGTTGTGAAGATGCTTCTCTCTTTAACTGCCACTTTATTACTACATTGAGATAGATGTACAAATCTGCCTTAATTATATTCAAGGTCTCTGATGCAAGCACTGCAAGGCTCATGAAAGTATATTTTCTTCCATATTTAAAACTATAAATCCTCAGGCTAAGGATCATCTTGTTCTCTTTAACGCACCAAAGTATCTGATGCTTTATGAATTTTAATGGTTTATTTTCGTGAGGTACAATACTTCTGTGAGGTAGGCAAGGACCATTTTCCTTTCTTACAGTTAGAGAATCAAGATATATGGAAAAGAAATTACCTCACTGAGGATTGTTCAGAAAAATCTGTGGTGCCAGAGGAAATATTCCCAGCTTGTATGAGACCTAGTAGTAGTCTTGTTCTAGGAATGTGGCTTTTGGCGCACCTCAATGGAATTAATAGCAATGAAACAACACACATCTTCACCTTCTTTTTCCTGTGTGAATTATCAAAATTAACCTGTGCTATGTCCCCCCCAAAAAGAAGAGTGAATTTTTAGTAGCCTTTTGTGAGTTAAGAAATGAAGAAAGGCAAGATACAGATTTTTTAAACAAAATTCAGACTTTGAGTGTTTTATTCAAAAGGACAAAAAGGGACATATTTACAGGAATAGTGTTCAATTTAAAATATTAGATTTGTTTAATTCCACAACGTATGTTCACCTGACAAGCAGAATAGAAAATGTCTATAATTTGGCGACAAACATTTGAGCAACCAGGTCTAGTGGGAGGTGTCCTTGCCCATGGCAGGGGGGTTGGAACTAGATGGTCTTTAAGGTCCCTTCCAACCTAAACCATTCTATGATTCTATGATTTGTGAGACAAGATATGTTACTCAGGATCACACTGTTTACATTAGCAGTTATTATTTCCACCATATTCTGTTGCTGTTATCAAAATACCTTTGATTTAGAAGGGTAAATCTTGTTGCAACTTAAATCATGCCACTTGCATTTGTCACCAAGGGCAACAAAATTTGGCTGATGAGATAACAACAAATAAGCAAACACCATAAACATTCACAAGAGGAAACAAATCCCAGCCAAACTAGGGGTTCACCCTCCTGTTTTATATAAGACTAACTGTGTGCACAAATCTGGGCACCAGCAAGTGCAGAGTTCACATACATTTTTAGTCTTTCTCAAGTCTAACATGACAGCATGACATTTCAAGCTTATTCAGTTCAAAAGCTCCAGATAAAACAATTCAGTGAACACTGTCAAGATCAAATCACACCTTAACCCATAACACACAAATTTGTACATTTCTGAAGTTTACTGGAAGGCTAAGTCAGAGCATTTTACCACTGAATATGCAGGATTGCATGCAATTTAATAGCAGATACCGGGAAACTCAATCTGGCTTAACCAAGAGAGGGGTTTTTTTTTATACCATTAATAGTTAGCAGAGGATAGAAACACTGTAGAGGATTTATGTTTTCATGGGAATCCTGAGCACTCTTTAAAATCATTTCCCTTCCCTCTTTTCAAGCTAAGGGCTATATTCTATTTTATAAAAATTGTATTTCTTGAAAATAGGGCAGGAGAAAGCCAGTATCTGCTATAGTTTGGAAAAAGTCCAGGCTGTGCAGAACCAGAAATCACGCTTTAAAAAGTTTACAGCTCAAGACTGAATTGTATGTACACGCAATAAGATATTTAATACTGCATTAAATAATCCAGGGTTTAAACTATGAAAGAACTTTTTTTAATAACTGCCCTACATTCATGTATCTTTTGCCAAAAGCCACTGTGTACTATGATAGAAATATGTATCTGTCCCCTATGGCAAAGTACCATTTTTTACTCATTTCAGATTGCCAGTTTTCTTTTATCTCACAAAACCAGCCTGGTGCCAGCACTGTTCTGCACTGTATGTGACCAGATGTTAACTTCTGGTTAATTTTTAAGCAGTTCAAGCTGCACAGAAGCCTGAACCTCAAGTACTTACAAAGGACTCTGAAGCCCCTAAATGTGTGGTTCCTGTTTGGCACAAAAGGCAACCAGCATGGAAAAAAGATAATTCCATGATGAAAACAATGCTGGGGAGATGGACTATGAAGCAGTTTCTGCTCTCTGGTCAGGAAGCCTTAGTCACAGAGGGGGAGGTGCATGGGGGCCAGGAGTAAAAACTGCATTAGGAAAGCTCAACCCTAAAGGGGAATAAATCATCTATCCTTCTGACAGTTGGCCTGGACATCTTTCAATGTAAACGTACACTTTTTATGAAAAAACTTCACCTTGCTGGAACCTGGAACCATACTGGAAATGTATTGGGCCTGTCATGTTACCTTTGCTATATGATCCAGCCTTTTCAAGATTCCTGAAGATGTGACGTACTTGTGCTTCCACTCCAAGGAATGATTTTCTCAGAAAGCCATAGCCCTGTTGGGGCTGTGTCAGGGCATTGTCTTTCAGAAGAAGCAGGGTAAGGAAGTTCACCCTGCAGATCCCTTACTGGAACTGAAAGGCCATCCAACAGTGTCACCCTCAGGACAGATAAAAAGTCCACGTGTTTGGCAAAATGATTCCACAACATGAGTTCTGCTCTGATCTGCAAAAAAGACGAGCAAGGCAAAATGGCTTAGACCCAATTAGTGATTTTTGCATTCTGTTAGTATCTTTTGTCACAATAATGAGGATTTAAATGCCTCATTAATTCTGCAAAAGCCTTCTTTGGTCCTTTTAGCAGGAGGTAGTAAGATTGATACTGAGAAATGAGATGAGGCACTGGAGGTGACTACTGATGTGCAAGATGCATCCTCCCATGGGCCCTGAGATAGGTCGTTTGTTCAGTCTTGCTGAATTAAATTTTGCCCTTGATTTCAGGAGTACAATCCCTGATGGAGCCCACTGACACCAGCAAGAAGGTATTTCAGATGTGTGCCCATACAACTAAGGACAGGATTTGTGGCTCTTGTGGTACAGTAACAGTAGTCAGGAGTCTATACAACTGCTGATGAAATCATGCAGAGAACAGCAAAAGCAAACAAATTTTTGATATTAAGATATGTCACTGAGAAGGACCTCAGTCTATAGTAAATAAAAACCACAGTGCTGTTCATTCCTGTGCACAGCTGTTAAAACCTGGAAACTTTACAGTTGTCATGTCAAGCTACTCACTCCTTTTTTACCCTCTGTACCCTTGCTGTATAGAGTGCCAGGGTAAGATCTCAAACACTGAGGTATTAGAATACTGTCAACTACCCAGTCTTAAAACAATGTTCTTGCAAGTTCAGCTATGCTATTTCAAATTTGAGAGCAGAGTGTCCAAAGCTGTTTTATGCCCAGTGCAAATGTAGGCCAATAAAATATTACGAGGATGCGTGTGTAGCAAAACCCCAGTCTGGTGGCTTTAATTCCACAGCGTGGGAGACTGCAGCCAAAGACTGTCTGGTGTGGCAGGGATTAGGTACTGATAAAATCAAAGTCTGAGAGCAAAAATAGATTGCTGCTGCAGAGCACAGAGTGCCCCAGAGGGAATGGGTATTCTGAGTCGAGGATACGACATCTGCCATACCTGTGGCTGCTTTTATGCTAGAGTGGCTGGCCTAATTTCTCATTAAAAAGATCTGCAAAAGCTGAATGCTTTGAATCAACAGATGTTGTACTCGGGACTCATTCTGAATATCTCAGATATTCAGTAGTATAATGGCAACCAGAATGTGGCCTATTGTTTCTAATAGAAGTTATCCAGCAGCCATCAAACTGGCTATCCCAGTAGCTGCAGGCTAATGTTCTGCGGACAATTCAGCTAATTCAGCACGAGCAGTAAAAAAGTTTAACAGAGCTGATATTTGTATCACTACTGCAGTTCTCAGAGTCAGCAACCCTCTGAGGAGAGCAAGAGGGCTCCCGTGTCCTGGGGGCAGTGCCGAGGCACAGCCTGAGCTGAAAAATGGCTTCCTAACACAATTCAGTTCCTAAAGCAGCAGAATACTAGGAGAGCAAAAATGAGCAAATAGTGTTAATTGGTAGGTTTATTGCTGGGGCACAATGGAGAAGGAAAGAGGACCTCTCACTTCTGGCAGTGAGAAGGTACGAAGTAGTCCTACATGTAAGGGGAAGCTGCATCCTCAGAGTTACTTCTTAGACCAGGTGCTGTCTACTCTTGATACAAGTCTTCAAGATTTCCTTCAAATGCCATGGCTACCAAATTGCAGAACACATGTTGCTTTAGTCGTACATACACATTTCTAACTCGATACATCCTTACATCTGAAATGTCTTATCCCATGCAGAATTAGGGAAGGACTTCAGAATTTGCTAGTAGAATGAACCAGGCTGTGCATCACAGCACGATGTAGTCAGAGAAGGTGTTTAGTAGGTCACTTGTGCATATGTGCTGCTATCACAGTAAATGCAGGCCAGGCATGCTGTGCCAGATGTGGCTCAATAGCTTATGGTCTGTAGAAGGTTCACTGAGCTGATACTGAAGTTTCATGTACATTCAGTCTTTTAGCCTGCGTTGAACGCTCTTGCTCTGTCTGGCAGAATTCCTGAAGCAGAAGATGCTCTGGGAAATGTTCTTCCTCAGGGCAGACAGCATTTAGCTCTTAATTTTTTATGTAACCAGAAACCATATGTCTCATTTTCTGTATCTTTGTCTTAGACCTAAATTTATCTGTGTTCCACACCAGCCTCACTCAATGTTATTCACTGTATTTAATTCCCTATTATTGTGTGAAATTATTTTTGGCAGGAATGCTGAATTGTGCCACTGAGGTTAGAGACAATGTTGCTTGCACTAGAGCCATGAATCCCACACCACTTTAAGTTTCCCGCACTATTATTTTGTGTTCTGTGTCTTTTAAGCAATCTAAAATAATGCTGGAAATTTAGAAGTATTTTATCTGCTTAGCTCTCTTAATTGAATAAACACAACAGCATTTATAGGTGATGACAGCAATAAGTAGCTCAGCTTGAATTATTACTTTGTAAGTACTGACAGTGTCTTTAATTCAATATATGTCAGTGATAAACACAGTGTCTTTTCTGAGTAGAGAGACAGCCTCACTATATGATCCAGATACCAGAGCCATGTGGGTAGATCTGTATCTTGTCCAGAATTGCAGTAAAGCTAGTAGAGATCTGCAGGGGCCAATCTCATTGCAGGCTGGATGTCTGGAAGATAGGTAGGCAGCACAAGGAGAGATCAACAGCCTGCAACACCCTGCCATTAATTTTGTAATATGTTTGGGCAAATGCAAATGTCTGGATTTTGTGCTAGATTGAAGCTCCCACCCCAGCTAGCACTCCCCAGTGCTCAGGTTTGGTGGGACAGAGACCCACAAGGAGGGCTGTCCCAAGGCAGCCAAGGTGGCTAGCAGTGGTGAGGATCCCACCAGCCCTCTTCATCCCAGTTCCCTGGTAAAACGTCAGATCCTCCACTACCAGTCTCACTTCAGTCTCTTGTTCTGAAACATTCCCAGGAGATCCCTGCCAAACATCCAGCCCTTGGCTGGAAATATCAACGTGCACCAAAACATACCCCTAAAGTGAGAATTTCTCAAGTGTTTTTGAAGAGGTCTGACTGAACCAACAAACGCTCCCAGTCATCTTCCAGCTCTAGGTGACAGTTTGATATTTTCTTCTCATTATTTGTTTTTAGTCCATTAGAGTTCTCGTCCACGAATTGCTCTCTTGAATGTTTTTTAATTAACAAAACAAAATTTTGGCTAATACTGGATTTTTTCAATCCAAGTAAACCAGCTTAAAATAAAAAATAAGCCGAAGCTCTGGCAAACACATTCAGGTCAGCCTTTCACTAGATAAATTGTGTAACTTTGGTAAGGCTAGTCTCAAAGACTGGATCACAGTGCATAATATATTAAAAAATATTGGGAGAATTCCAGCATCCAGTATTAAGTGGGTAGTTGTAATTCCTGCAGGATAAAGAATGATAAAGAAACAAAATGCTTTAATCCTCCACAAATTTGTCTAACATTTAATCTAGCTACTAACCATATGATATTTCCTTTCTCGAGCAGTCTTAATTTGTTCTTAATTCTACTAATTAGGACTACAAAACTAAGGGAGAAATTGGAAATCATCAGCAATTAAATTCATATTTCTTTGTAAAGCTATGGCTCGTACATGACATTCAATTCAGACTTGTGCAGGAATCCTCAGCACGGAGCTGTGCTTTCATTCACTCAGCAGCTCAGAGCGTAATCAACTGATCATCTCAAATCACAAAACAAAGACAATTTAATATTAATGAAGCCTTTAGCAGTCTGGAAGCAGAATTCCCTTATGAGGCATAAAAAGGCAGTAACGATCTTTTCTCTCCAGTGCTTCCCTGTCCTATAAACATCCTCTCCATCTTTCCTAGGTCCAGCTCCATGCAGCTGTTCTTCAGTCAGTCCCTTGTGTCAGCCAAGTCCCCAGGGCTCAACCAGAAGGTTGTGTCTGCATCTGATAGGAAAGCGATGCACAAACAGCTGTTGTCTGGGTCTTGCTTTGGCTACAGATTCGATATTTGAACTAGAGAATCATCAGCTTTATGGACGATTTGCAGAGATAACCCAGTGCTTTGTGCTGTTGTTACTGGGGTGAAAGCTCTGTTGATGGCAGCACAGCACTCAGACGTACGGCACTGCTTACAATGGTGTAGTGAGTGTTGTTCATCACTAAGCACATCACTACACAGTGTATTAAGTGTCTTAAGCTAAATCACTCCAATTAAATGAAAGTGTGTATAAAGGGACCGCATTAATTTAACTAAACCTTGCTAACTTATGATAATTTCCTTATGTGGCCAAAGCTGCTGTCCTCCGCTATCACATCCCCGTAGCACACAGCCATCATCATACAGAATCACAGAATCACAGGGGTTGGAAGTGACCTCTGGAGATCATCTAGTCCAACCCCCCTGCCAGAGCAGGGACACCTAGAGCAGGTTGCACAGGATGGCGTCCAGGTGAGTTTTCAATGTCTCCAGAGTCGGAGACTCCACCACCTCTCCGGGCAGCCTGTGCCAGTGTTCTGCCACCCTCAAAGTAAAGAAGTTCCTCCTCGTGTTTAGATGGAACTTCCTGTGTTCAAGTTTGTGCCCATTACCTCTTGTCCTATCACTGGGCACCACTGAAAAAAGACTGGTGCCATCCTCCTGGCACCCTCCCTTTAAGTATTTGTAAGCATTGATGAGATCCCCCCTCACTCTTCTCTTCTCCAGACTAAAAAGACCCAAGTCTCTCAGCCTTTCCTCATAAGAAAGATGTTCCAGCCCACTAATCATCTTCATAGCCCTTTGCTGTACCCTCTACCTGGGGCTCTTAAGCAGGACTGGTAAAATGGAAGGAGGTGTTGCAGTGCACAGCACAGCTAGTGTACGCTGTTATCCCGCAGGAATGCCAGGCTGCAAGGGGTAGGTAATCTGAACTGTCTCACCTGCACTGAGGCAAGGAAAGGCCAGGACAGTTAAAGAAGGGTAACTGAAGTGCTGCACATCAACCTCATATCTTGCCCGGTAGTAATTTGTCTGTGTAACACTAGTTTGCCCTAAAGCAACAGCCTTACCAAAATGACCAATGATGCCTTTATGTGGCTTGTCTGCTCTCAGGCAGCAGGCCAACAAAACCCCCTCCTTTTCAATCTTCTGTTTCAATCATTAGATAGTACTACTACCCTTTAATTAAAATTCTCCTCCCCCTGCTTTACCCTGAAAAGGATAATTAATTACCTCTTTGTAGCAATTTCTCTTAGTCCCTGATGCTACTGGAACAGATTCTACCTCATAATTTTAAGTACGACCATAATGTTACATTATGATCACTTAAAATAGCAATAAAATTGTTTTTTCTCAGCCAGTGCTGCACAGCATGCTCTTGCTGCAACTCCATTAGGAGCAGGCATATGCTGCTGCTGCAAAGAGGAAAGCAGGTCTGGAAAATGTCTCACTTCAGCATGCACTTAACTGTGTGTGTACATATATATATATATAAATTCTCTTTGGAATGAAAATGGGCTTTTCAGATATACTTAGGTGTTGTCCTGCCCTAGGGCTTGAGCTGGACTTTGAATAAGAAGTCTTTTTGTTAGAGATGATCCTATTAGAATCATCACACAAATCTTGCTTCCCAAATGTTGCATGGAAATATATGACTTTTTAGCTTTTTGCCTAACTATACTATGATTCCTCTTTGAAGCCTGTAGAGGGTGTACTCTCCATTTCAAATTAGGATTGAATGTCTTTCTGCAAAGTAGTAATCCAGCTCAACCAGAAGTTATAAATTCACAGAAAGTCAGAAAAGATGACAACAAGAGTCCCTTTTGGAATTAAAAATCTATTGGTCTCATTGCAGATCTCACAGCATATGGTCATTGTCTTCCTCTGTAGCTCAGTTGTGAGCAAACATGAAGCTGTTGGCCTCACTTCAGACTCCTGTTCTGAAGCCTTGCGAACCGTATCAGAATAAAATTTAGCTGAGCATCTAATTTAGCAGCTCTAATCTCAATTATTTTAATCAGGAATGAGACCCTCTTTTTGAAAAGAAAATTTTTCTTGACCAAACCACTGCAAAGTCTACCTCACTTATAATTTTAGTGATGAAAGTGTATCAGGAGGTACTACAGCTTGTAAGTCATCTCACAGGACTACTTAGAAATCTCAAAGTAGATAACAGCACCCAGGAGTCTCAGGAATACATCCCTGAACACCAACTTTGTCTTGAAGAGCTCATTATCTAAGTAGGAAAGACAAAATATGGAATAAAGGAATATTCTTCTCCCCAGTTAGCAGATGGGGAAGGGAATGCTAGCAATTATGTTGCCCCAGTTACAACATGGAGAATGTGGCAGAGCCAGAAACTGAAACTAGAGCTCCTGGTTCTCACTCCAGGTATTTAGAAGCAAGTCCCAAAACTTTAATTCTGAGGAACTGTCTCTCTCTTGAGCCTTGCTCAGTTAGGTACAGCAGTATGGCATGAGCGTGAGAGAATGGCAGTCTTCTGCACCTTTCCAGCCCTTGCTCTCTAGGAAGGCAAATAACTGATTTATCATGGGAGACCCAAGACACAGTAAACAGAAGTTGTCTTCAGTTCCATAGAAATTATTCTTTTATTTGTTCATTTTTAGGAACATGTTTCCAGCCAATCTTGTTGAGGCCACATTCAAGCAGGTAAGTGGTTATATTCTTTTACCACTGATGAAAGAGATGAGCCAGCATCATATAAAATATGTGTCTTTATAAAACAGAATCCAGATATAGACATTGCATATTATTTCAGATGCTGTTAGTACCTTCAGCATTTAGGAATTAATGAGTCCCTTTCCTTTAGCCTCAGAAGCCTTGGTATCTGAAGGCAAAACAAACAAGCATAAAATGCACAGTGTTACTAGAGAGACATGCACACCTGTGTCAGCTCCACCTCCACCTGAGGCCAGATCTTTGAGGACCTTGAGAAAGGTGCTGTAGCAAAGCAGAACAATTTATGCCAGCATGCCTAGAGCACAGTTTCTCTTACCACGGGACTGCAGTCACAGAGTAGCTGGGATCTCTTTAAGGGCACACAGTAACACCACACAAAGGAATAACAGAATACCATGTCCAATTAAAGCAAGAAAATAACTAATTACTCAGATTCTAATTTGGCCAGAAAAACTCATCTGAAAGTTCTGAGTGAGCAAGAGGCATGGCTATATTTATTTCACCTGGGGGAATATTTCAGGGGAACCTTATCTCCGGTGAGATAAGGGCACTGAGAACCTCTAGGCAGTCATTCCTGATTATGTCTTATAGGAAAGTAGCTCTATCAGGAGATGGTGTGTTTGCTGCACAAGGGTCTGGTTATAGGAAACTCTGATTTTTGTTATGCTTTTCCAAAAATTCAACTGTTTTTACAGATTTTAGCAGCATAGGGACAGGAGCTGTCATTCTTCTTTTCATGCTTGTCCCTTTAACATGCAAACTTGTTGAAACAGAGAATTTAGGAGGTCTCATTAAACTATTAATTCCTGCTGGGATATTATAATAAAAACTATTTTGTTTTCTTTCAGTATCGCACCAAGAGTATTCCCATCATTAAATCTAACAAAGCATCATCTGAAAGCACCACTCGTCGCATTATAATATATGGAGTCCAGGATGAGAATGGATCCAATGTCCAGAATTTTGCCTTGGATATCACTCCCCCTCCTGAAGTGATTTACAAGTCAGAACCAGGCACTAGTGATGGCATGAATGTGCTAGGGATTGTGATATTCTCTGCAACAATGGGTAGGTGTCAGACACGTTTGGTTTGTAATAAGTATCCATTTCAAAAAAAAAGATAGGGGTTGGATTATTTGGTTTCTTGATTCACCTTTTTTAACTGCTTCTATCTAAACCTTGCGGGGAAAAAGGCAAGACTGTTACAGAGCTGTTCTCCCAACCTTTCGAAGATAAATCTTCAAAATCCTCGGTGACTTTTGTTCCATGCAATTCTGTTTTCTGTGCATCCACTTACATTCTTTTTGTTTTTCTTTTTTCTGGATTATTTTGAGCTTTTATTTATGAACCATTTTTTCTTGAGTGTAAGGAACACTAATACAGTGTGCTCAGAGGAGGTAGGAATTACTATACCAGGTCAGAGGAGGTAGGAATTACTATACCAGGTCAGACCCTGCCAATATTGTTTCACTCTCTGGCCAGTAGCAGAAATCCCAGAGAATGTTTCAAGAAATTCTGAAATAAACAAATCTGTAGCAGACTTTCTTTCCAAATCCGAGGAAGTTAGTACGATTCTAATGCCCAGAGCTCCAGGTGTTGTATTACAGGCACAAAGAACTTCCCGCACAGCTCTTGGTTCAGGGGGCATCAGGCTGAGATATCCCCCCGCTCTCATGGCTGGACATTTCACCCCTGCAGATGGCAGTCCAAGAAAAACCTGCCCCCAGACCAACTCATTGGCTAAAGTTCCCCCCACTTGGCAGAAAATTACTTTAGGCCTGGAATCTGCCCAGTCTGTTGTTCTTGCCCAATCTTAGTCACATTTTACCGCATTATTACTGTAGAATATAACTGTCGCTTACCTATATAAGAACACAATTCAGATAACAAGCCTCAGTGATATCTCGAATAAGTGAGATACAAAGGTATATTGTTTTATCAGTTTTAAATCTGTAGATCTTCTCTTTGATTGAAACGTCTTGATTTTATTTTTGCTATCTTGCAATGCTGATAGTTATGTACCATTTAGTACCTTATCACTAAGAGCTTTTGTCTGGCTAACTTATCTGGTTCACTTGCTGGAGGAACTCATTGGTGCCACGTGTGTTATATTATGTTTGTGGATTTGGAAGACGGAATTTAAACAAACATGCCCTAGTTAATCATAAAGTTCTGATGATTTCTACAAGAAAATGCTGATCAAATTTTCCTTATCTAAATTTATTCTTGGAAGTTAATCTGGTGAGCAGAGGTATTTCCATAAAACATCTTTGACTGTATTTAGTATATTACGGTTCATACCAGCACAAGAGGTCAAAAATCAAGTCTAGAATTAGCAGATTTGTTTCTCTTTTCTAGTTTCTCCAGAGGGTGGTATTCCACATGCAACACTGCTGGAAATTGACTGTGCCCCAGTTGTAGTATTTTATAGTCAATTCCCAAAGTACAATGTCACAGCAAACACTATTCCAGCCAAAAAGTATTGGATATGAATTAGTTAATTACATGTGCTTATTAGGATCAAGGGCAATTTTATACTTCTGAGTACATAAGATCATTCATTGTTTTCCCAGAACTGAATGTATTACTTTTACTATGCCCCTAACTCTTGCTGGCCTGGGGCTCAAGAGATGGAAGCTGAGAGCTGGTTTCTTCCTGGCTAATGTACAGAAAATGTACTGCCAGTACTGCCGTGTACAACACAGCCCCAGCTGCAGGGTGAGCTCTGACTGCGTTAGCTGTGAACAAACCTGAGACACTAAACCCGAGACACTAAACCCTCAAAACTTGTCACCTACTGGTGACTATTTCAGACTCTCATTTCGAACAAAGGTTGCAGCCAAGCGTTTATCACTGTCTTCAGCTTTCTGCAACCCCCCAAAAAATGGAAGCAATGAAACAGAAGACATGTGGCTTGAATCTCTATGAAAGAAGAACATCCTTCCAAAGTTTTTATTTATTGCAAAAAAAGGTATACAGTCCTTGGTGCTTTGTAACAGTTTTGCTCCCTTGGACTGAGTTTTATTTGCAGAAGAGTCTTTTTACAACACTTTGGCATACAAAAACAGCATTAGGGTGGGTATGAGTTCTTATTACACCTTCTTTAAGGTCCTTGAACAGCATCAGAATAGCATAAAGGGACAAGAATTTAGAGTTGAGCTCTCTGTCTTTTCCTTTTCCGCAAGTCGGAGCTGAATTGCTTAGTAATCTCACTCCAGGAATGCTTAATAAAAGAGTGTTGTTTTCTGACCTAAAAGTTATAGCTTAGATGAATATGAACAGGCTTAAAAACCCACATCTTGAATGCACTGTTACTGTGAAATCCCTGGATAAAACAGCTGAGAGCCTCCCTCCCTGCCTCAGGAGGGGATTGCCCTGGAAGCGGTGCTGCCTGAGACCTGGCTCGCAAGCACAGATGTGGGCTCCAAGGGACAGAGCCCAGGCTCCCACCAAAGCAAGGACACTGCATATCCAGAGCAAGTGGCAGCACACACCCCACGCTTGAGGAAGCCCTCTGCTTCCTCAAGAAACTCCCTTCAAAGGCAGTCTCACTCGGTGCAGCTAGCTTTTGAAGTACTTCCTTGTGCAATTAACTCCATCACTTATAATCCTTTCAGGGAGTGATTGCAGAAAACTAACAAAACAGGAAAATTGTGACTATTTATATGCATTACTGGAAATTAACACTGTCTGGAGAATACATGGTTAGGTGACACATCCCAGAGGTGTATTCTTTTCCTTTCTGAGCGCTGGGTGCACATAAATGGGTTTTCTTTGCTTCCTTCTTTGCCAGTTAGTCTGTATAGCAAGTTGGCTTTTCTTCACATGAACTTGCATTTCCTTATCTTCCCCAAGTTTGCAAAGCCTGATTGATTATCAGGTTTGGTTGCTATTATGTAGACAGATATCTGCTAAAAATAGGATGGAGATCCCCCAATATTAACTCCCCATTACCAGAACAAACCTCAATACTGGCTTTGCCCCAGGAGTGTCTCATGGATGCTGCCCAGTTGTACACAGTGCACAGCGGTCAGGCAGACTGCAGACAGAGACAGCTTCCTTCATCAGAAAAATGTTTTCCAGTTTGTCTTCCATGGATCCCTCAGAGCAGGTAAATCCACCTCAGGGCTCTATGATAGTTAAGGAAACAGGCTTGCTACTAGGGGAGGTGAATATACAACACAAAAGACTATACTGCCACAGGAAAACTTTTGGGGAACTGCAAATGAAAACACCGAGCTAGGGAAAAGTGCCCTGTGTGGAGTCAAAGCACCAGGCTGGGGCCTGGCTCCCCCACACTCTCGTTGCGTTTGTGTCTGTAAGGTGAGATTTTCAGATACCACATCTGTTTATACAGCATAAAGATCTATGTTCTTCCAGTCATCTCCCACTTAGTTCACTTTGACTTACAGCAGGGAGGGAAAGCGCTGGGGCTTTGCATGAAGGCACTGGAGAAATTGAACTTGAATGCCTTTGTTTGCAGGTATAATGTTGGGAAGAATGGGAAACAGTGGTGTTCCTTTGGTCAGCTTTTGCCAGTGTTTAAACGAATCTGTCATGAAGATAGTGGCAGTTGCTGTTTGGTAAGTAACTGTTACAGCAAGAAAATCAGTAATTTTTTTAAAGAGTAAGAAAATTTCAACAGAAGAGCATGCACAGAAATGTCATAAACTTTTTTCCAGGGAAATAAATGAGGGTGAATGATCCTTAGCTTTGCGGGGCCTTAGCATTTGAAGGAAGATACATAGACACACATCCTGTCCCTGGCTTGTACTGTCATTTTGACAGGGGCACCCTGTATGTTACTCCAAAATAACAAAACATGGTATAGCTGGGTGGCTGTGTACTGTATGCACTAGGGGCACTGCCAATCCTTGGGCACGCCAACAGGGATTGTAATACATCCAACCGATACAAGGGAGGAGCATGATGAGATCCTTGAGCTAGTACTTCCATCCCTTACAGCACTGCTCCACTAGGAATACTAGCCTGGCTTCAGCTTGGTCAGGAGAGGGCTGGGCTCTTGTGCTGATGTGACTGTACTGTCAATAGCATGGTTGCTGCTATCTTTGCACTGAACAGCACAGTGGAGATGATATAACCAGAGTAGTTGGCACTTGGGATGGCTCCAGTCAGTAGAATAGCTCTCAGTGAACCATCTGGGATGGCTCCAGTCAGTAGAATAGCTCTCAATGAACCATCCTAGGCCATGTCACTTACGAACACCTTCAGAACAATCCTAAATTACACTGAGAGCCCACTAGACCTGCCAACCCACCTGCCCCAAAGATCAGAGGAATAGTAGGTGACTGCCAACAACAAAAACTATCAGCTTATCATCTTTCCCGCCCTTCAGAAGGTCCCCAAACATGGCTCAGCCCAACGTGGGGGGATCCCACCACCGGCAGTCAGCCTTTGTTTCCAGCTACCTGGTCCAGTCTGAGTGAGCTGGGTCAGGGGATGATCACTTGGCTAGATGGGTCCAAGGGGGTAGTAATGTCTGGAAAGATGAGAGGGAAGTGGCAAGGGTCTGAAGATGGCTTGTATCAGAAATAGTGTGGCCAGCAGGACTAGGGAAGTGATTGTCCCCCCGTACTCGGCACTGGTGAGGCCGCACCTTGAATACTGTGTTCAGTTTTGGGCCCCTCACTACAAGAAAGACATTGAGGTGCTGGAGCCCCAAGAAGGGCAACAAAGCTGGTGAAGGGTCTAGAGCACAAGTCTTATGAGGATTGGCTGAGGGAACTGGAGTTGTTTAGTCTGGAGAAAAGGAGGCTGAGGGGAGACCTTATCACTTGCTACAACTACCTGAAAGGAGGTTGTAGTGAGATGGGTGTGTCGGTCTCTTCTCCCAAATAACAAGCAATAGGACAAGAGGAAATGGCCTCAAGTTGTGCAGGGGGAGGTTTAGATTGGGTATTAGAAAAAATTCCTTCACTGAAAGGGTTGTCAAGCACTGGAACAGGCTGCCCAGGGAAGTGGTTGAGTCCCCATCCCTGGAGGTTATTTAAAAGACATGTAGATGTGGTGCTGAGGGACATGGTTTAGTGGTGGACTTGGCAGGGCTAGGTTAACAGTTGGACTTGATGATATTAAATGTCTTTTCCAACCTAAACAATTCTATAATTGTATGGCACAGCTGCAAGTGGAAGATTGCTGGATGCCCCCAGATCTATTTTTATTTATTTTTTTAATCTTAAGCTCTTTCAACACCTATGGCTTTGTGTCTAGCCACGCACAGAAGCACAACATTTTTGATAAAGAACCTATTCCACATCCAGTCCCAGAGTGTTCAGAAACTAGGTATTCTTCCTCCTATCTACCCTGAATCAAACTCCCAGACAAAGAGCGTGTCTAATGCATATTGGTATTTCTCCTATGTCTTCCAAAGGCAAAATAAACATTTACTGAACAGCTTCCAAATACAATCCATGAACAGTTACACAAGCACAAGCACATGAGCAGAGCTTAGGATTTGTTCCCACTCTCCCCAGTAAATGACCTGCCTTAAGCTAAAAAGTCAGAGCTGCCTTCTGAACCAAAACACTTTAAAGTCATTCCTGACCAGCACCATAACCTCAGCTGTGCTGAGGAGTACCCCACATAAAAGATAGTTTAACCCAGTGCTTCGGGCACATTCCTCAAGTGTGAGAGGGAGGGGCTCAGTCTGATAAAACAACTGAATCCAGCAGTGCTGCTTCCAGACAGGCTGCTGTTACTGCACTGCTACTGGAAGTACAAGGATTTCCCATCTCATAGTGTTGGGTGGAAGTAAGCTATCTCCTAATGACTGTCTTTCTTTTTGCTCAGGTATTTTCCATTTGGAATTGTGTTCCTAATTGCTGGTAAAATCTTAGAAATGGATGACCCTTCAGCCATTGGGAAGAAACTGGGTTTCTATGCCATTACAGTGGTTTGCGGCCTGGTGGTGCATGGGCTGTTTATTCTGCCAATGATGTACTTCTTTATCACCAAGAAGAATCCCATTGTCTTCATCAGAGGGATTCTTCAAGCCTTGCTCATTGCTCTGGCGACATCCTCCAGGTATTATAGAGTTTCTAGACAGATACAACAAAATACTTGCTAGATCCTTACTACAGCTTTCTCCTGGGAACAGCACCGTACTGGAGCAGATATATTTGTATCTGAACAATGGCCTGTGGCACTGGTATATTTGTAAAAGATGTGTCTCTCAACATTTGGAAGTTATGTGTGGCAGCCATTTGACAATAACGTTTGTCACATTGTTTTCCCTCAGTTTAAAAAATATTGGACAAAAATGGTTTTTCTTAGAGGACTAGAAAGGAAATAAGGGTATTTTTCCATAAAAACAAACATTGTGCTTCTACAAAGTTAATATATATATAAGGGACACACAGTTTGTCCAGACTTCATTTTTGGTATTAGTGGAGAACCTCCTAGTTCAGTCATATGGGAACATTTTACCCTTTCTACTCATCTTTATTTCTTGGTGCATTAAGAAAAGGCTGTGGTTGCAAGCTATTGTCCAGCACTGGGAAAGTATTTAGCTGTTCTGCTGAAGGAATAATATATTTTTGCATCCTTTTAGGGAGGATGTACAATGAGTTTTAACTATAGCTGAACAAAGGTGCAATGAAAATGGGAAACAGCTTGTGAACTGGTTATGAAAATTACTCCCAACATAGGTAAACTGGGGCATGAGAAGTGCTTGAAAGGGCTAGAATTGACTTGAATGGACGGGAGACAAGAACGACAACTAAAATAACATTTCCCTGTAGCCAATATAACGAAAACACAGTTTCACAGCATCTGTGGCTGGAGGCTTGTTACTCTGAAGTAACAAGAGCAGGTATACCTACCACTTTTTATGCAGCAATAAAAGCCACAGTACAAGTGGAAAATGCCAGGTAAATAGGTCTCTTTAGCTCATCTTAAATATTCTTTGTTTCTACTGTCAGCTATAAAGGAAGAGGGCTAAAGAAAGGAAAAGATACCTTTATTTTATCTCATTTTTGCTTTTTGATTTTTAAAGTTATTATTGTTACTTTACAGAGAGACTGGAAAATACTAATTCTTATCCAGCTTTTGAAATGATGACAGATAGCGAACAAACACCTACCTTCATCTACCTAATTTAGACTTCAAATTAGTAATTAGTAGAAAATCAATGATAAATTGGAAATGTCTTTACAAAGAAACACAATCAAAAAATTAAAGGCTTTATTAACTGCAAAATATTTATTCTAATTAACAATAGTGACTGAGGAGTACTTCATCTAGTTACACCTAAATACTGATTCCTTCTTCCATCTTATAATAATTTCTATAATAAGTTGAGCTCTGATGACTAATATATCCTTTCAGGCAATAGTATTGTACCAGCTTCTTATCCCTTGTGCCTCTAATCTTACTTTTCTCCATAACTTCCCAAGCTCCTTGAGGAATAATTCATGTAATCTCTCCTACAATGGAGTGACCCACTTAGAAATGAAGTTCATTTGTAATTGGTGGGATTACAGAAAGAAAAGGCAGGAATGACATATAGATAAAAAGTTCTGGGAAAGCAGTCAAACAAATATTGATTTAAATAACTTCTTTTTAATAGTCGAATAAGGGTCATTATGTAATCAGTGCATGTGGCTTTCCACAGGGCATCATCACTCATAAATAATTATGAGAGTTTTGCAGAAATCTGGAACTCTTCTCTGAATTATCTAAGTAAATAAATACAGGGAGAAGTAATAATGTAACTTCCCTGAACTCAGATTAGTTGACGTCATTCATTTTTGCTATAATCTTCTGCAAAATTTACTTTTGTTACAAAATATTGCTTTTCAATGCAGTAATTACCGCCAATGCTAAAAAAGAGATAATCTCTATTTTACTGAAGGGATAATAAAAAAGAGAAAATTTAAGTTGTACTAGACCTGTGCCAGACTTGGAAAAGAGCCTAAAACTTTTATCCCAAGCCCGTTGGCCTGATTAGGCTTATTATAGTTCTAGCAAGGTCTGACAAGGTAATTTGGGGCAGGGAGGTCAGATGCAGATGGTGTCTCTCATGAATATACGTACAGTGGTTAGGGCAGGAGTAAGCAGAGAAGAAGGAATGTGTAGGAATTAAAAGAAAAGAGAGGAGGGAAAGATTATTTCCGTACAGTTGGAAGGTATTGGCATCCCACTATGTTTCATTTTACAAGATGTTTTCATATATAACAGTTGGCGCCAAAATGACCTATAAAGAGCAACATACTGTGAAATACAAAGTAAAGAAAAAATTATGTGCTGGGTGGTGTTTTAAACTCTAACTAGGCTTAAATAATTAAGGCAAGCTTTTTTATTAGAACATAAAAAAGTTTGTAGCTTGAGATGTCGTCACATCCCCAAATTCAAGTAAGATGCTAATTTTGCACTCAAAGATGTTAGTGTTGGAAAAGACTTGTCAGGTTCATATTTGACACATGACTATCTGCCCTGCTCCTCTAAGAATTCTGTTTCTGAAGAATGCTATTGCTGACAACTCAGGTTTTTTAATCTGTGCCATTCCATTAATTCTCTCTTTCTAGAAAAAGATGATTTTCCTAAAATCTAACCTGCATTTTTCTCTTTTTAGGAAAAAAAAAGAGAAAATTTTATTCTCATTTTACCTGTATCATCTATAGAAGAGTTTGTCCTTTTCTCTTCTTTTGTGTCAATCAGCAACAAAAATAACCATTTTTTTCACCACTATAGATCCCTTTATCAAGGGTGGTTTAATCAAGACTTAAAAGATCAGCATATATTCCACCATTTTCAAAAACGGGTTACCTTTCTTAATTTTCCTTACTTTATATCAGCACTGCATTTTGATTTTTATAACCAATTACTAGCCCTTTACTGGTCTGGAAACTTTCAGGGCTTGTGCTTTTTTAAATAGTGATCTCCCATTCCTATCAAGGCAGATCATTGTTTCTTCATTGGATCTCACCTCCTGACTCTGTCTCTAGCTCTGAGAGTATCAAGCCACTTTACAATCATGAAGTGCCCTCTTTGCAGTTCATAATATATTCAGGTCCAGGTTGCTTGTGGTATATTTCGAGGTTAGAAGTGTTCCAATGCCAATATCATCAATCACAGCAATAAGACAAAATTCAGACATGGTATGTAGTCACCAAACCACACAACCAGATCTACAAAGGGATGCAGAGGTTTGATTCCCCTTTTCTACATGACTGCCTAAGTTATATTACTACTTGGAGAGAGTCCAACATTGGTTGGTTTGAGAATTTTTAGATCAGTTGGTTTTTCCTCTCAATTACTTGTAGAAGCATAAGGAAAACATGCATGCTCTCTAGCAAATGTGAGCTAGCTCTTCTAAAAGACCTGCACATCACAGTGCTCATCACTGCAAAGCTTTTCAGCAACTTTCAACCACATAGGATGCCTATGGTTCATCCAGGAACTCAGCTCCTCATGGGGAGAGTTGGGCTTCTAGGAAAAAGCCCCAAAATTCAGCATGGTAAGGAGAGCTAGGCAGGCATCAGGCATAGCTATAAAGCAAAAATCTCAACCTACAGAACTGATGAGAGAGAGGTGTCTATCTCTGCTGAGTCTCTTCAAGGTAAACTATTCCTCAGTTGAGGTTTTCTCCAGCCCCATTTCCTTACCCCAAGCTGATGTGAAAGTGCCCACTGACAGTGGGGAATACATGGGAAATTCAGCTTTCCCTTAAACCTGCGCTGACTTTGACTCTCCTGGGCTCTGACTCCCCGGAGAGAGCCCCTCTCCCTGGGGATATCGAGTACCTTGAGACAGCACTCTCTCCCCTTCCACAATGCAAGGAATAATTACATATTTATAGGCCCAGAGGGGGTGTAGTGTGGCAACAGAGCTCTGTCACCAGCTGGCAGCTCAGCCTGTCAAGAATCACCAGCAGGACTTGCTACCAGAAGAGATTTCGTCCTTTATTGTCAGAAGCTAATGTACTACCAAAGTTAAGGTGAGTCCTGAGGAAAGGCTCTGAATTTATGCATTTGGGGCTTGGACATGTTTGATGGATTTAACTCTGCTTGCCCCTTCTTACCAGCGTGTTTATTTTGCAAATCCAACACAGGCCCAACATGGTTTTTAACGTTTTGCTGCTCAAATAGCAGTGCCTTGTCTAGAGATAGCTGAACTTTTCACCTTCGTTACACTGAAAGGAATGGATACTGCACATAACTGAGCCGTTGCCAAAAGAACATGCACAAATGATTGGGGCTGGACAGGAGAGCCGCTTCTCCTGACAGTCAACACATCTGTATTTGGTTAAATAATGCTTGCCACAGGGGCATTATGTAACACTCATAATGGGGGTATCGGATTTTCAGATCATCTTAGAGGAGAACAAAGAGTTGGTTTTAAGCATGCTGATGTGTTTCTTGCAGATGTTTCTATGTCAGTTCATGTTTACATCTAAAGATAGAAAGAAAACCACAGATCAGCGTCCTGATATTTATTCCAGCTAGTCTGCACCTGTGAAAAGCTTCCTTTTTAAGCTAAAAGTCAAACTGCAAGAATCAAAAACAATACCATGTACAAAACCCAAGAATATAACACAAGGCAACCTGAAAGTCACTCAACAGTCATTTCATGACAATGATTTTATTGAATCTGAACATTATTTCAACCCATTTCCCTTTAGTGAAAGGTTCTACACCCCATTCTCAATTCCCTTATATTTCTCCAGAAATCCCAATCACAGCAATATTTTGGTTTGCACCAAAGAAGAAGGAGATCTTTATTCCTTTGATGCATCATTTAGGACACAATGAACTTGATCCCTATGACTAGCACCAAGTTCCTGCACCAGTCACTTGGCCAGCCAGTCCCTGAAGCCAAACCCGTGGCCCCAGTACAGGCTGGCTTTGGCAACAGGCGCCCATAGCGATGTACACAGCTCCTCTTTACTACATCAGTAAGGTGTGTACAGCATGTGCTGTCATTGCCCACCTTGCCCTGCTCTGCGGTGTTCAGGCCACATAGCTGTGGATTTCCGACTTGCTGCTTTCTTCCCCTCACATCGCCCCTGATCTTGTCACCTCTTACTGTATTGAAAAAGCAGTATTTGGCCTACAGGCAAAATTCCTCTTGATTTTAGCTTTCCTCATTCCAATGGCATGAGGGAATTTTATTTTTCTAGGTCTTCTTTCCATATCATTAATGAATTAAAGCAGCATCTTCTCAGTGGTACATCCCATCAAAAGAAGCAATTTTCATCTTCTCTGAAGACAAACAATAAAACAGGAGTTTTTCTAGGCTTTTGCTGCTTATGAAACACTAAGATCTTGGCTACTGCACAGTGTAAATTAAAGGCAGATTTAGCAAAAAGGAGATGAGATCAGTTTGTTGATTTTTTTGGAGCAAATATCAAAATGCATTTGAATGATAAGATAAACAGAGCAGGCTGAACAGCTGTTCTTCCATGGTGACTAGCTGTCTTTGTGGCTCACACTAGTAAGAGCTTGGCCTGATCCAGCATTAGCTTATGCTCAGTCGCTGCAGCTGCAGCATTTGATCCCAAAATTGAGATAAGACTCTAAAAATGTATTTTTAATTGTTAGAGTTAGTGCTGGGAGAAGATACCTCTCCTCTTAGCTGAAAGCTTTAGGACAGTTTTTAAAAGACTTAACAGATTAAGATCAGTGCTTTAGAGTATTTTTTCCTCCTAATAGATGTTACATGTCAAGCTTTCACGTTATGGTTCCACTGTTTATCATTAGATAAAGCAACTTTCAAAAAAACAAGTTTCACCTAATTTAACTGAAAAGACAAATTAAAGTATTTATTTGAGAATGTTTTTTCTGCAGCCATTGAAATTATGTATTAATATAGCTCAAAAATGACAGTAGGAACTTTTTTTTTCCTTTGTCACTTGTAAGTCACCAACAGCCAAAGCCTTAAATAAGACACATATTTTCTGATATGTGCCAGGTGATACATTATGAGTAAAAATGAACCACCATTGAACAAGACAACCTCTCCTAGGACACTCCACATAACTTTTGTCACCTGTATTCAGGAAAAGTTCATTCAGATTGGAACAGGTGCCAAAAGGGTAATCGGGGATGTCAAGTAGCAATATTGTAAGAGAATACTTTAAAAAGTCTAACTGGGTCAATCCAGGCTGAGAGGGGGCAAAACTGATTTCTAACAATAAGTCTTGTAACAGTTGGACTGATTTGTGCAAGGAGAAATGCATAAAGCACATAAAAGCAAATTTAGTGTCAATAGAAAAGAGTACATCTAGATCATAAATTGAATTTCTCATCTGAAGAGTGAATTCTGGAAAGCCTTTCAACAGGCATAGTTAGGACAGACAGTCTACTAGGTCTAGGATGCGGTGTCATAAATTTGAGTGAGACCATATGTAGTAGTTGCCTGTGCTAGGAACATACGAGAAACTGTGACCTAGAAATTTGCTTCCTTTCAAAATCTTTCACAATGTTTTTCATCATCATTGCACTTACATTCTGCCCATTGTCTTTTTTATTGTAATATCTCATAAACAACAAAACCAATGTCTAGTTATGTGCCCTAGAAATTTTACTTCTAAGAGCATGAAATTCAAATGAAAGAAGCTCCTGACTCTCTGTGAGGTAAGGCACAAGTTTAAAAGTTGAATTATTGCAAAATCAGTGTCATACATTCCATTTACAACAGTGGAAATAGCTAGAGATTTTGCTGGTTGTACCATTGGTATTATGGGATTGTTTTTCACAATCTTTGTCACATCTCAACCAAATTGGAAGATGTCAGTCAGTTAAAATTTGCACGTTTTACAGCTCAGCTCTCCGCCCTCAGAACAGGAAGACATTTAGATTTCAAATTCTCGTATGTCGAAGTATGGGCAAGGTGGAAAAGGACTTGTAAGATTGCCTTTTTGTCTTCTTTTTTCCACAAAGAAATAAGACTGTCATTAAAAACAAGTAACCCTGCGCAACTGAGGTAGCTGCAGGGAAGGGAGACAATGAATAGTAAGTTCAGTAATTGCTTCCTGGCCATGCCTATAGTTAAGATCATCTAGCAGTGTTACGGTGGCAGTCTGCTCCTAGTTACAGCTACACCAGGGGTTTCAGTTCTATGTAATCTGTGAGCCCCAGCCTCACCCTTTTATTTTATGAACATTTTATGGTAAACAAGACATAGAGAATTTCAGTCATTCACAAATGAATTTGTGAAAAATGACAGGCATGCCCAAGAGAGAAATGACTTCTAATGTGTAGTTTGGGGGGTTATGCTTTGCTATGTTTGTTTTTCAAAGTAAATATTAATTAAATATTAGAACTGACAGAATGAAAAAGTTGAATATACCACAGTTACCTGAGGTAATCAGGTTTCCATTGCTTCCTTGACCCTTCAGTTTATTTGCATATTTAGAGAATTACTTTTGTCCAGATTTTCGTGGCAGCAATTGCCAGTCTGTAGTAAATCATTCACCAGTCAGACTTTATAAGGTTATGGAAAACAGAGATATCGTAATGAAAGCATAGACTTGTCTTTTTTCTTTTGTTTCTGTTGCAGGAAGCTGCTCTTCCTTTCCAAAAACTGTTACTTTCCTCAAACAACAGCTTGCACAAATACAAAACGACAACTACTCATGGAAACATTTTGCTAGTGCATTCCTGCAAACCTGGGGTTATGATTTCAGAGCTTTCAGAATCTCTCTGTGATTCTGTAGGTCACATGTAACAACTGAGAAAGAATTTGTAGATCAAATGTGTTATCTTCTATTAAGAACAGATAATGGTCATTATAAGATTTAGATATCAGAGCCACATTGCTGATGTGAGGCTCACAACACACCGCAACTGAGCAATCTGAACTGCCCAAACTAGTGGAAAGACACCTGTATTTCATGACTTGGGGCATGTAGATCACAAGAGAAAAGAACATTAAAGATCTTAGTATCATACCTTTCGTGGTTTGGGCTGGACAGGCCCAAAATATTTCCCCTATAAATACTTATCTCTTTAAAGAGGTAACTTCAGAATAATTTGGAAGGAGTTTGCTATTTTACATCTATTTAGTCTCAGACACTGAGGAGTATATTAAAATGAGTATCATAACAAGGGCAGTGTTTTGCCATTTGTATATTTTCTTCAGTGGTATTACTTATTTTCCATACAAGCTGACGTGCCATAAAAAATACCCGCTCACTCACTTGAATGCAGTTTGATTACTCGTGACATATTAGTGAATATGACACCATACAGTAAAATGCAGAATGTTACAAAAAGGCTGATAAAATATAAAGATAAACATGTTTAGGTGTGTTGCTATTTAAAAAGCATGCATCTTATTGAAAATGAGGAAATTTATGACCAGAAAATATTTAATTAATCGTCTCAGTTAATGAAAACAAAAATCAGATTTTTTTTAGAGAGTGTGATATCAAGGGTTAAAGTTTGGAAGGGGTCAAGCTAATTTTAAAATGAATACCTGTCAAACAGTCTTATACCATTCCACTCCATTCCACACCATTCTGCACACATACATATTTATATCTTATTTACATATGTATATGTTGTTATATGACCTGCAATTATGCAATTGTGATATGATTGCACAAGGGACATGGGCAGATCTGTCCCAGAGAGGGAATGAGATTGTATATTCCTGAGTACAGGAGCTTGGTGTGTAGCTTTTATTTTCAGGCATGCTGTTGATAAGATCTTTGCCTGACCCGTTGCAGAAATAAGAAATTGCTTACGTATGAGGTAGGATGTTACTGCATTAATGCATTCTGTGGGTGAAGGAGTAGCAGTTTCTGGGTCAGAGCTGTTGCCCACAGGGATGTTTCAGAGTTTAACTCAAGCAGCATTCCAATGTCTTGTAAGCTCTCACTCCCATTATAATTCATTGCCTAAACTGGTCGTCTAATTACTGTCAATATGCAGTGAGAACTGGAACTGTCCCCAAGGGCATTTATATAGCATTTCCTTATAGTGAGTTAAGAGTCCTTCTTGCTTTATACCCTTCCTTGGTTTATGGTTACTCTTGCTGTTTAAAAATGGCTTTCTATTTCAGAAGGCCTGGAGGGAAACTTTTTTAGAAACGGAGTGCACAACAGTCTTCCGCTGCACAGGGTGCTTCCCGTCTTGCATTTGAGTGCGCAATACTGCCTCTGCGGGATTTCTGACCCCTTTCTTCAGAAAGAGGGAAAGAGAGAATGTCATTCTTAATTTTGGGGAAGCAAAATTTGCACTAACTCTAGCATTTATACATGTAACTGTCTTTATCCCCCCTCAAACAAAGGAGTGAGTTACACATGCAGACTAAGGAATGAGAAGCAGTGCTCACACGGTTAGTGTAAAATTTACCCTGCCTGGAGGAGGTTTGCTACAATTTGTTCTGTTCCCCAGAAATAAAAAATAATTCAATGTGTGCTTCTGTCTGCTGTTTTGCAGCTCAGCCACACTGCCTATCACTTTCAAGTGCTTGTTGGAGAATAACCATGTGGACAGGAGGATTGCAAGGTTTGTGCTGCCTGTGGGAGCCACCATCAACATGGATGGGACAGCACTCTATGAGGCAGTGGCTGCCATCTTTATTGCGCAAGTAAACAACTATGAGCTGGATTTTGGGCAGATTATTACTATAAGGTATAAACCTCAAATTCCACATGCTGTGATTCGTTTGTCCTGTTGAGTCTGACACTCTTAACATTCTTGTATGTAGCAATGTTCAAAACGAAACCCATCTTTGCTATTATCAAAGGATCCATTCCTCATAGGAGAGTTATTTTTAAGTAATGTAGAGATCAGGGACCGTAGAAAGGGAAATTGTACTGGTACCATTCAACAGAAGCATATGGACACCAGGAAATGTGTTTCTGTTTGAGGATAACTGTCTAATTTTTACTTTTAGGCAACCCATTGGTCATTTACTAGGATTGGAACATTTTACTATTATTATTGGTGTTAAAGACACAATTTTAAATGTCAGAATTGTGTTCAACTTTAACTCTGGTTTGCATCTTTACATGAGAGGAAAAGGTTAAAAAAACGCAAAACTAGAAGTCCTGTATCAGGTAACAGGGAATAGCGTATGTTAGGAAGCTCTTTCTCAAACCTTGGAGGAGTAGGGGAACAGGGAAGGAGGACAGATGCTACTATCAGAGCAGGTTTTCATCAAGATGTCGTATCACTTATATTTTCTGCTGCTTGTTAAAGCAGAAAACTTCATAAACAACCATGCTTTCAGTGGGTAGAAAGTGCTATAGCTGCATACTCCATCCTTAAAAGGTCTGTAACAGATCCAAAAGACCAGAAGAGCCAGCTGAACAATTACTGCCAGAATAACTCCAGTGGCTGCCAAAGAATGCCTCAGGGACTGAAACCTGCAGGTTTCCAGCAGGGAACAAATGATTAGAAAAACATTCCTCATAGTCAGAGCCTTGTGCAATATATTTGAGATCTGCTTACCTACCCACCCAGTGACCTCATCACTGCCCCATTTACACTGCTGGGCCTTGCCCATCTTCTGCTGGACTTGAAAACCTTCATGACAAGAGGACAAGAGTCCTGAAACTAACCCCAGATGACAGCTGGGGTTTGCTAATGGGCTTCTGGCAAGATCTGGTTAGACTAGAAGCAGAAGAAATAAATTGTGCCCATATGAGCTCTTGCTTCAGGCTTTCTCTCTTTCTGAAAATTATTGGAACGACCCTGGGCTAAAATTTAGTCTTTTGTGATTTTGAATTCAGGCGTGTTTTTAGAATGTGGTCCCAAAATATGGGCCAGAGCATGGGCAGACTTTACATACACCTTGAAGTAGAGAACGGTGATTTGAAAAAATTAAGGAGAAGGAGGGTGATGGTGAATGGATAGTAGGTAAGTTCTAACTTTCTCTTAGCAGAACCCTATTTTATCTCTTTATTTTCACTCCCCATATTAAGTCCTAGTACATAAGAACCAGACAGAAGTAAAGACAGTACAAGGAATGTACAAATGAAGATTGGAAAAATCCAAGAAAGGAAAAGAAAGAAAAAGACTGACTTACAAAACAAGGGGATAAATAGGAAATCACAGTGGATTCAGTACCTTGAATAACTGAAACCAAATTCTAACTCTACTCTATGGGCCAAACCTGCCCCAGATCGTGATACTTTAGGATCTGGAGATTTGAAATTCAAATATTTCTGAGTTCCAGGATATTTTTGCCAGAGGGGAAAAAAATGTTAGAAAAATAATTAGTCTACTTTGCTCATAATGCGTAAAATCTAGGTTGACAGTTTATGTCAATGAGATTATGCAAACCGAGATGTAGCAGAAAAAGAGAGTAAAGATCCTATTGCCACCAATTGAGCATATTATAGGAAGAAACATCTATATTAAGGTAAAAAGTCAATGGAAAAGCAGATGAGCTTGCCTGTACAATCTTAGTTCAACATTCCTATGAAACTTTGTGGCCTGAACTCTATTAGGAGGCAGAAGCAGTCCTAATCAGCTAGCCAGTCTATTTAACTACTGAGCTTCTGTTCCTTCCTTTCTATCTGTACGCTGCCTATTACAATGCTACTAGGATGCTATACAAGCTAACTTTTCAAAATGTAGTTTTAAATCTTTCTCATTCCCCATCACACCCACATGAAAATGTATTTTTTTTTATTGCAGGAAAGGGCTGTAGTTATAAACATTGATGTTGCTCTACTGGTACACTGTACAGCTGTGAGCAAGATACTGGATATCTCAGTGTCTCAGTTTCCATATGGGTGAATACTGTTACCCTCATTTTCCATCATAGGAGGTTGATGAGACTTAACTGCTTGCTAAAACCTCTGAAAATCTGGATTGATGAATGCAGTGGATTATCAGTGTATATGCTTTATGTCATTCTTTTACAATTGTCAACATTCGGGTTTTGTCTTTCTGCTGGATGGCCTAGCTCTTGGAAGTGGCTCAATGGGCAGAAATGAATATATCCGGTCACTTTTGCTCCTGGAAAAAGGAATGAAATCCCTCCCCTAAAAATAGCATCATGAAAAAAATGTTAAGCCTGCCAGGTCTCCTCTTGCCTTGGTCTCACATTCATTTCTGCTTGCCTGGCTGAAAAATTGGTGTGAAGGTCAAGTAAAAATACTTTCCAGAAACTGAAAAGGTACAGTCACATTCACACTTGCTTCATATTTAGATCCAAGTACGCGAAGCCCTGTGCTATGCAAGGACTTCACCCCTGGCCCAGCCTCTTTACCCTTGGCCTAGCCTTTTTGTGATGGATTGACATTAAAGGCCCTAGTCGCAGCCAGCCATGGATTTGCCTGGCACAGGAACTGCCGATGATGACTCAGAGATGTCTGCTAGGAGCTCTGCTGCCAAGCTGAAGCAGCGATGAGGAGTGCTGGCAGATTCCTGGCACACAGCACTGTGTGGTGCCATGACCCATGAGAAGCTGACGTAACTCAGAGAAGCCCACAGCCTGGCTGCCCCTCTTTCTCCGCACTTGTAATTTTAAGAGATAACACTGAACTGCCCCACCAGCGCCAAGGCTGCAAAGGTAGAGGGTGAGAATTTAGCACTGGGCTGACAGTTTGGCTTGTTCTTGCTCTCTGACCTGGCTTCTGTCCACAAAACACTGGCACTTCTGTGTAGAGGCTTGTGTAAGAGGGATTATGGTTTAGGAAAGCTCCTGTAGAAACATGGTGTGGTTTCTTGCAGAGCAACCCATCACTGGTAAAGCTTATTCCTTTCTTTCTTTGTTAAAGTATCACAGCAACAGCTGCAAGCATAGGTGCTGCAGGTATCCCACAAGCTGGCCTGGTGACAATGGTCATCGTTCTGACCTCGGTTGGGCTTCCAACAGATGACATCACGTTGATTATTGCTGTTGACTGGGCACTGTAAGTAACATTAAGCTTTTGAGGTTTCCGGTGTGGCAACATTGCTAAAAAGGCAAATGGTCTCCAGAGGTATAGTAATACGTATATACATAAAAGGCACAGGAAGTAATTATTTTGCTTGAAATGGTACTACTGTGGCCTCAGATTAAATCCTCTGCTGAAGTGGGCATTATATTAAAAAAAGACATAGACAAATGAGAGAGAGTCTAGATGGGACTTGGACAATATGACCTACATGGAAAGGCTGAAGAAGCAGAGTTCATTTAGTCTAAAACCAGAACAGGCTGAAAGAGATCACCACAGCAGTTTCTGATATAGGGAAGGCTGTCCTGAGGAGGACAATGATCAATTGTTCTTCACATTCACAGGGACGGAGGATGAAGAAGTAGACCAAAGTAACTACCTTAAGTCAGATCACAGGTGTATATAGCTACTACTACTGTAACCAGAACCATGATATAGTCAACCTGAATGTAATACTTGCAATGCAATGCATATCTTCTTTTTATCACGGATCCTGATGCAGTTCTGCTCTTTCTGATTTCAGTGCTAAATAGGCAGCAGCAATTTATAGCCCCCTATGCAGAGTCATGTTTTGCAAACACAGCCATTCTGTAGAGAGGTTACTTTGCTGCATCCCTAATCACTGAGGGTTTAACAGCAGAGGCAGAGGCTAAAACACACTCAGAATAAGAGATATTCATGTCACCCATGAGAAGAGCCACTTTAAAAATTCATGAGTGATTTATTTGAACTCTTAACCTTTATGTAAATGTCCATAAATCAATCAAAACATTTTGAATAGTCAAGGAAGATGAATTGTAAAATACTGGTCCCTAGCTAATTAGCATTTCAATTAACTACATAACTAGCATCCGCACCCACAAAGAAAGAGTCCAAATTATCTTTTATTTAATCTATATAAAATATATCTCCATTAATACAGTGGAGTTTCATTACATCAAGATTCTGAGTAAAAATGTGTTACAAGTCCATACTGTTATATATCCTATTTTATTCAACTTTAAGCCACTGGTATTTTTGCACAAAGAATTGTGAGAAGAAATTATTTACTTTCCTGTTCAGTGTAATAGAATATTATTATTACTAGTCTGAGTCATGAGTCTTGTGTTGTATGAATATTGTAAGATATTTTATTTTAGGAATACCAGGAATATTCTTCTGTGAAGGATAAATAATACCTGCACCTAAATATGGGAATGGCAGTTCAGATTTTAATAAAGCAGCCTTTCTAATGCTAGTCACTCAAGCTCAATAGTTAATGAAGCACAACAGAATTGAAGTATTTTAAGCTGTATTACAAAAGCCTTTTCCCTCTATAGTGCTCAGTTTTCGCCCAGCTCTTGCAACATCAACATTTCATTGTTTTTCCAGTAAGTCTTCCAGCGTATATGGGAGTTATGCTACTTTTTGTCTTACAAAACTTTTCAAAACAACAGACAAAAAACTTTTTCAGGCTATAATTCCAGATGGTATTAAAAAGTGAGCAAGGAACAGACCCAATTTTCTGTCTTTTGCAGATGACCTTTCATACAAAAAGTATATTTCTATATTTCGGCACTTGGTGGTTTCAAGAGCCTGCAGATGCAAAGTGTCAACATGGTTGACATGATGAATATTTTCAATATTAGTTTTGGAAGTACTGGAGTATGAAGAATGCTTAAAGAAGGCTGGTTAGATGATCTCAGGAGACTGAAATACCCATTACAATGCACTGCAGGTATTACAACTCATTTAGGTAGCCATAACATGTATGTGAACTTCATACCTTTATCTAGTGCTTAGAGACATAAAGAAGAAAATCAAAATGTTTCTCAGCTAATTTATTAAACAAAAGGTAAAAGTTTTGCATCTTTAATAATATCATCTAAAGCTAAAATACCACTGCAACATTTGACTCATGTTTGCACTGAAAGAAATGCCACTAACAGCAGGTTGGCTCTTAGTGGAGAAATGTCAGTGATGTGTGGTGTAGGTCTACTCATGTGTAGTGTAGACTACTCCATACACACAGAAATACGGAATAGAACTGGTCAAACAACATGCCAGGCAACCCATTTTCTTAAGAGTTTCAGTGTGGTGCACTATTTCTCAGAAAAAACCTGTCTCCAGAAGAGAAGCTAATCAGAGCCCAAAAGGGAGTGCAAACTCTTGAGCTCTGCTCATACAGCTTCTTCTCTACCACAGCTGACTCTTTGCACAATCCAAAATTAACAACCCAGAATATCTTTCCAAGAATCAAAATTTGATGATCAACCAAGGAAAAAAAAAGTCTATGTATAACAGGAACATCTATCAATATGTTTTGTAACAGTATTTTTCCCTGCTTAACATATTCTTGTGGGAGTTTTCCTCAAGGCAAAACCCAGAATCAGAACAGCAGGAATTAGAAAAATGGATTCAGCAAACAAGTGTAGGACCGCATCCTGGAGTCAACAACCACATCTAGGTGTGGGCTATGGAATATTATTGCTGAAGTTACTTGCAATTGCATGTACAATTTGAGTAACTGTACAAGCAAATAACCTTCATGCAGGAACTTTCATGCTAATTAGGCAAGCAACTGCATAAACATTTGCATGCATAGAGTACATGCCTAAAATATCTGAAAAAAAATCAGCACACAGTTTCAATTCTTTTCTATATTAAGATACAGAAATCTGGGCAGTGTTGATATTGGACCGTCACTGACTTTAATAAGCCAAACATCTGGAGATTTCTGAACCTCCATTTTATAACTCACATTTATAAATTAAGTTAATAATATGACACAGTTTTCAGATGTGTATGTTTTTCTTGGAAAAGACGTGATATATATCAGGCTTAAAAGCTATATCGTCTATTTAAAATTTTGTCAATTTTAACTAATAGATTCCAAGCTGTTTCAAGTGTAACACTTGTCTATGACAACCACTTACTTTTGTGTATTTACAGTCTGTATTTTAACAGATTTATTTTTTAGACAGTGGGTAGAAGATGTAAACAGGGAAGAAATGATCCCATAAATGAATAAATGAAAAATAGTGAAACTGTATATACAGAAATTACTGTCAAGCATAAATTTAAATTGGAAAATATGATAATTGAAAATGAAGAATCTTTAAGAGCCACTTATGTGGTAACATAGCAACCACAGCTTTTTCACAAATGAACATGATTTAACTATGGTCAGTGCCTGCTTAGTTTGTGAGTGTATTTATTTAGCAATCTTCTGAATAATTTTGATTGTATTCTGCACATTCTGCCAATACAATAATCTTCTTAACTAGCACTTTGGTTGCTGAGATTGGGACCTTGATAACTAATATAAGGTACTGGTTGTACTGGCTGCCCTCTACTTTTATTGAATTAAGACATTTGCATCACCAGACCCCAAATCAGGCCATAGTACTGGACCTTAACATAAAAACTTGGACATAAATGCAGTCTTGATGTCCTGTGTTAAACCTTTTCAGTGCTGAATCAGCTTGCATGTATAGGGAGGCACAGCTGCTCTAGTTAACTCAGTTACAAATTAAAGTACGTGGCAGCACAGAGCACTGAGCTCAGAAAATGCTGGAAAACCCAACTGAGCAGCTCAGTAACTAGTGGCTGCCCCGTGCCAAACTCCTTACTACCATTTCTAAACTTGCTAGCTCATAAAAACAGCAAAACTAGCCTTCAGTTATAATTACTGCAGTGATGAAGGCATAGGAATGTACCCAAAGAGCTAACAACTTACCATTACTATTTAATTTTCCAGAGACAGGTTTAGAACAATGATCAATGTCCTGGGAGACGCACTGGCTGCTGGGATCATGGCCCATATCTGCCGGAAGGAGTTTATCAAGGACGGTGACGAGGTAACAACGCCATGAGCCAGGGTGTGCCAGTGTGTGCCATATTATGGCAAAGAACCTGCAAGCTCTCAGCCTCCCACATTTCTATCATCTAGGTTATAAAAGGTGTTTCAGAGAGAAAACAGAACTGAGCAATGTGCTGTTTAGCCAGATGGGGTGGAGGGGTCCTTTTCCACAAGGTCATGCAAAAACCTACTCAAGTTCAAAGCTTGCCAGCCTGCTGTGTCTGGCACGCTGGCGATAGGAGCAGAAGCAGCAGCGCTGTCCTCCAAATCCATGAGATGCTGGAACTGGGTCTCACACTCAGTACCCAAGTCCTGACTGGCCAGTAAGTTGTCCTTCTTCTAAAAATGTGACCAGCAACAGAGCAAGGTGACAAATGTCCTTGAGTATTTGTGTGTAGGAGGAGGTAAAGGTATCTATGAGTGTGTATATGCATAATCAGTAAGCTTACAACCAAAGCAACTACCCTGTTTCAAGTCCCTCTGGTGGCATAACCGGAAACCACCATTGCAATAATTTCCTTTCTGGACTAGCACAAGAACATTTCTCTGTTCTTGACTTCATTCTCAGGCATCTTCATACCTTCTACATTTAATACATGTCCCTCCTTACATCTTTGTTTTCTCCTTCGCTATATTTTATTCCATACACCACACATACCTCTGTATTCTGTCCCTGCCTCCCTCCACTCCTATGCTTTTTTCTTTCCTCCTTGTCATGCATCATTCAGTCTTTCCTTATACCAGGAACTCCTTCTCATGATCTTCCTTCAAATCCTTGACAAAGGAGATTCCTAATTCCATGAGCCTATCATGCTTGGAGGTGCTAATCTCCAACCATTTCAGCTCACGGCAGACTCTCACTACTTTTCTTCCACAAAGACAGAATAGTTTATGCAGAAAAGTTTCTTCATCAGGACTGATTTTCACAACGCATGTTTAATTTCTGTGCATCATTTATAGTATTCTACAAAGCACAACAGTATTAATAACAAAGTTTTAGTTCTATTATTATTTCTCCCATTTCACAGACAGCCTTTCTGGTAAAGCTGAGTCTCATGCCTTCCAGCAACGTGCATTTAAAATTCCTGCTCTTTCAAGTTTTATATAGAAAGACAGGCCGTATCCTCTGAGGTGCTTAGCACCTGCAGTAATTACTGATGACAGGATTAGGCCTGAATATATGGGCTACACATATAGCTAGCTACAAAAATCCTAAACGTACAACCTAATGGTAAGGTATGTCATCCATTACAGAGCCAGAAGTGAAGTCTGAGTTCCTGCATAACACAGGCCTCCTGACATTTCATTGCTGTATTTAGAACTCAGTCAGAACTCAAGAAGAGATGTTTCAAGAATATGAAATCCTTTCTAAGGGATTATTTAGTCATCTGTGATGAGATTTTTCTTTGCATCGTGCTCTGCAATGGTATTAAAATATACCATTAGTCTGCCATACGTTTTGGCTGCATAATTTGTGGAGTTAGTAATGTACCCCCAAAGGCCAAATTTTCTCAGCTGCAAGCCCACCTCTTTTCTCTGCCAGTATTTACGTCTTATTTTCCCCATCAGAACTTCTGGTTTGATTTAAAGGACACTTCAATATTTAACTTATGAATCAGTCAATAAAATCCTCTATTTCTTTTGAAGTAGTGCCAACCGAAAAGACAGGTGTTAGTTTATTGGGTTAGATGAAAGGCAGAAGACAACAACAAATACTTACTGGTCTATGTAATTGCACTCAAGAGCAAACACTGCCCAAAGCCCAGCATACTGGTCATTGAGAGTCCATATCTTTTGAAATTCTAGTCTTTATTTACCCTACTTACATAGCTTTACTGATGCAAGCAGTTATTGCTGTGGGTCTAAGTTAAATTAGAGTTGTGTTAGAATTTGCATTTTTACATACTTAGAGACACCTTCAGTTTATCCAGATGGTGCAAAGATGCTTTAGTGTATATGAGAAACAGGTCCTGGAAGTCTCTGGAGGCCCTAGATAATCCTGGTGAATGTAAAGCAGACCACAGTCTTTCAAAGTAAAAATTTCTTTCCTGTTGTATCTGGCAAACAGTGGCAGTATTCCAAATCTTAATGCTTTTCACATAGGTGCCATTGATCTGTGAAACTAAGCCTATTAACATCCATCAGATTGTGGCTTACCAGAGAAATGGCTGTGTGAAGACCATGAATGAATCTCGTGGACCAGAAACAGTGAAAGCGTTTCAGCACCACATACCCGTGCAAGTGGAGCAAGAAGAAAGTCCAGTGGAGAATCACACTAAGAAATCCAACAGTAAAGACCACTGCACTATTGAAATAAATGAACTAGAAACAAATGTGTAACTGCTACGCTCGGTGGTATCTCATACCCCAGGGACCTGATACCCAATCTCTACCTCACAGCTGGAAGAGGGACTCTTTGCCTTGAACAGGAAAATGTGGAATTATCGCCACCCTGCTTGTACTGGAGGAGGAGACCAGCTGTGAACGTCAGGAAAGGCACACAGCTTGCAAGAGACATGGACTTCTTTAGGTGGAAGATTTTAATACTGAAAAATTAACTAATGGCCGACTACTGTTTTATTCTGCACTCATTTGACTCCAATATAGTATTTGACACTCCTTTGGCTTCTTTTTTTTTTAAATTTTTTTTATTTGACCCTTTTTGATTTTCTAACCAAAGCCTTTTTTTGTGAATTTCAGTAATTATGAAGACTGTATTTATGTAGAATTTTTGCTATGTGAAACTGTTTCACCAAAACTGCTACAGATACTGATTTTGTCTAATATTCACTAAATACAGAGTTTGTGCTTAGTTTTAGAACAGCAGTAAGAAAATCACACTGATTTCCTGATCTCAAGGGGTTACAAATATTACTAAATAACACTTCAAGCAAAGGTGAAGCAAAGCATGCATTTTTGCAAGAAAGCACATTAAGGCAATTCTGATGGGCAGCCTTCAGAGACAGGCATTCAAGTGTGATGGGTAACACAAAGGATTCCTAGGTCACTGCAGAGCACAGTTTGCCTTCCAAGTGCCAGATTTATTAACCTTTTTTTAACCTAACTCTTTAGTAGAGTCAGTACCATGCACATGCAGTGGCAGAGGTGATGTGAGCCCTAATCCATAAGCACTGGTGCTAATGTGTGCCCTCCTGTAATCTGTAGGCTGTTCTACTGTAAATATGTATAAACCCAAAGCTCAAGCTCTTGAACCATACGCTTCATCCTAAGGGCAGACTGAACACAAACTGGAACCCAATGATGCTGAGTAATATTGGGGTTTTGTGAGGAGTTTGTTGTGGAAACTGACCCGTTATTTCTCACAATTCAGTGGTTGATCTACATTGACAGTTACTCCCTTTCCACTATCTACTGAATCTTTCAGTTACAATAAAATCTGCTGAGTATGTTTCCAATATTTGTGATAGAGAACATTTTTAATAAACCTGCCATTTCAAAACCAGGCTGTCTGTCCACTTCTACTATTAGTGTCTTCTTATTTCTCTGCCAAAATGGAAAGTGGAAGTAAGGAGACCTTTTGAAAAGTTGGGGTTCCATCCAGAGATTACATACTAGTTCGTACTGATACATTTGACGTGCTATATTTAGCTACTTGTGGCGTATCAGTTCCAGGTAACATGTCCCTGCTATTATAATATGCTCCTCTCATGTGTAGAGAAAAAATAATCCAGTCAAAAAGGAGAATTTCTGCACTCACCAGAAGCAGAAGTGCTTCATGCACATGATTCATGGTTTTCCTGGGATATGCATGTTCACCAATTCTTTGAGGGCTCTTGTTCAGACTATTTCTTTTGTCATGCACTAATTGGTTGTCTCAGAGGGCTGTAGTATAGGTAGTTTAAATATCAAATGGTAAAGCCAGAAAGAACAAACACACGTATTATTTGCCTATAATTCCTCAGAAATTATGTATTAATTTGAAAATACATACAGTTGGTAACTGTTTTCCTGGTTTGATCCTAGAGTGAAAACAACAAACACAGAACACAAAGAATAGGGAAGAACCAAAATTACTCAGAATAATCTGCTCCTGAACAAGTCCTATAGTGGACCTGCTCTACAGAGTGCCATTAAAATGAGTGACTTGGGAGAGCTGCGGCTGGTCTGTGCCTCTCTGAATGGGCAGAAGCACTAGCTGGCAAACACAACACCTGACACTTTCATCTCAGCAGCAGTGGCAGCTCCAGGAGGTCCCCTTCATCCTTCCCCAGCTGTCCATTCCTCCCTGCACTGCCTCCGCTCCGCTCCCATCTGTACAGACCCAATTATTTATGAGGCCAGATGAAGAATCAGATGAGAAGTATTTTTAATTCAAACCAGTTCACATATGTTTTTAGCACAGTCCTAACATACAGTTGTGTCAACACAACTCCGCGACAAGAGGTGACGCAGGGACAAGAACAAGCAGCCAGGGATGAAACAGCCTAAGTGCACATGGAGAGGGCGGTACAGTCAGAACAACTGCATGCTGACTTTGCCAGCAAAGACAACATAATATAAGTTTCAACTTCACACAGTCAGTTACAGCTATGTGAAGTGATAGTAAAATTCCGCCAGTCATCTATCACTTTACAATCACTTTGCATAGGTAGAAATGATGAAGAAGGAGGCCAAGTAGATCCAAGATTTGGAATGAATAGTTCCAAACTAAGAGTTTGTGGAGGAGTTTGCCCACATGTCATGCCAAGGTGCCATGGTCTGTCCAGCACAAAGTGCTGCTAGCCTTACCACCACCTTCTTCTCCAGCCACCGACAACCTTTGGCTACCTGCAAAGTACAAATCCTTTTGCCTGCTTGTTGGGACAGCTTACTTAGTCTGACACTCTTCAGTTTAGTCATATCTCAAGAGGTCTAAGCCAGTTTTGCCCTTTACACTCTGTTTGGCAAGTAGGGAACATGGAAGTCTCGTGTGTGAAGGCATGGAATCAATAGGCTGTTTTAAAATTAGACTTCTGCATTCAAACCTTATTCATAGATGGTCCAGTTTTCCTTTGTGAATTTGAAATGCATTACTTTTTTTACATTATCTTGTTCAGATCTTTAAAACTTGGGGTTTATACCAATATGTGCCTCCCATTCACCCTAAAAACTACACCAATCATAACTTTCCATTATCTTTGAGAGTCACTGTCTCCTGTAGTTTGGAGCTAGTTTGGTGTCTTACATTTTGCTTTTACAAACTTTTCAGGGCAAGTTTATTTTCTGTTGATGTTTTCTAGGGCCTTGCACTAAAGGTAGCTGCAATGTGAACGAGCTGGGAGGAAGGCAGTTGTTCAGTTTCTCACCTGACCTTTACAATTTGTGGTATCAAATACTGCTAACTAGAAGCCTACGGCACTTTAGTTCTTGGTTCTGGTAAATATACGTTGCTTAGTGTGACCTTGACTGGAGCATCTGACTGCTACTACAGTCATTCTGTACTAAGAACACAAGACACCACTGTTAACTGTGGAGAGGTAAACACTGAAGTTAAAGTAATTTTTATGGTAAGCTTTCCTCTGTGTTAGCTATTTTCTCTGTCTCACGGTGTTTGCTGTCAAGCAGCTTGATACGCGTTTTCCAGCTATACTCACATTTCCTTCCAACAAAAATAATGAAGCTGTTGATCATCAAGTTAGAGTGCAAGCTTTGTGATGGTAAATATGTTTCTCCTACTTTCCGAGCATAAAAACAAACATGTGACCTTTATAGTCTCAAAACTTTTATATTAAAAAAATCAATCAATCAACCAATCAATCACTAATTACAACAGTTTGCATGGAATACGTTCAAGTATATGTGGAAAGAACATATTTCTTAACTGGCAACATTCAACCATATTTTGAAGTTGCCTTCCTCTGCTGAAAAGAAAGGGAATTTAGCCAGCTAAAGTATACTCGAGACACACTAGGGGGGAGTGTTGAGGGAGAGAAGATAATTAAGAAGGGTGATGCATTGTATACAGGTATGGGAGAAATAATTTAGGAAGTAACCCAAATTAATGCATACTTATCACAGACAGTCGTTATATGCTGGTTATTTTGCAACTGCATTGCTCTAGAAATACTACTGAGAAGAAAGAAGCCACTGCAGATTGTTGTGGCATAAAACATTATTAAAGACATCTTAAAACATGTTCTTGAGGATTTTGCCAATGCCAAGGAAATTTGAAGCGTTGAATTGCTGTAATAAATCCTTGTGCAAGAATTATAACTGGGAGAAAGAGACACAACCAGAGCACTTACACATCCCACTAACTCCCAAGAGCCTTAGGCTGCCAACCCAAATATAGAAGTTTATGAAACTAATACAGTTACTCATATTCTCAGCTAGTCTTAATTGATGTCACTTAGATGACTTAATTGCAGCTGAGCTTATTTGTGTCACCTGAATATGTATCCCAACATACAAATAAGATAATCTAAATAATTAGCTAAAACATTAAATCGTAGACTCCCTCCATGCTATACTAGCAATTCTAGAGCCCTTAGAAAATACAGTAACTCTGTAACATCACCATTGATGAACTCTCTCTTTCAATTCTACAACAAACATTAATTTTAGTCCCTTTTTAACAACAGTGAACTGATTTGTAATACTTTCAAAGCAGATGGAAAGCTTCATCTTCAAGCCAGATGGATAGTCTTGGAAATTACCTCAGTCCTTTCTGTGCTTTCCATAAAAATGAGATAACTACTAGCAGAAGGTGGTTGATGTGTGCAAGCAAAATGTGTAACCTGGGAAATTAATTGAATCTGGAAAACTCAGGCTGCCTTTGATCTTGCCCAATGCTAAGTACTCTTGTATCTGTGTCTTTACTGAACGACCAAGTGCATTTTTACATCAAGACAGCTATCTTTCATTACAGTCACAGTGGCACTGAGGAGTCACTGGTTTTCCCCGCCAGGCACTAAGCTCACTGAGATCACAGCCCTCCAGCTGAGGACTAAATACAGTGAGGAGAGAAAGCAATGTAGGTTTTTCCACAGGGATGCTACTGCTGCCTATCTTGCAGTGGGGGAGTACATATTTTTGCAATAAAAATGGCTGGAAAATATCTGACTTTGTCGCATTTGAAAAAGAGGCCACAGAATAGACAAATTTAATGCATCCATTCACTGAGGGCTGAGCTGCAAATGAAACACGTGTATTAAATTTCTCACTTTAGCCTATGATTTCACATACAACTAAGGAGGCTATATATGCTCCAAATTACATTCCTCACTAACTACTTTGGAGCATACTGATTGATACTTCTGGAATTTATAAGAGGGTTTGTCCCACAAAACCCAAAATGGATGCGATCAATAGAACAGGAAGGGTGGTCACTGCTTCAGTTCAGTTAATTATTCACTATCTCAGACTTCTCATGTGATCTCATGGTCAAGTGACCACAAGAACGCAGGGTTTGCTTCCCATCTATAAACAGAGAAAAAGTAGTTTTCTAATTCAACACAGTGTTGCCTGGTAAGGATAAATCAGCTGAAGACTGAGGCACTTCCATAACCCATTAAAGGGGACTCATGATTACCTTGGAGTAGCCACTTCAGTCGCTCTGCAAGCACATAACCAATATTCATGGGAATTGCTAGGCTCCTGTTTCAAGTGAAAAAAACCCTCAGATTCCATATATTTATAAAGTAGTAACGGTTGCATCTCCACAGCCTAGAAGATGATATATGGGAATGGATTTGGCACAGCTGAGACTTTTGGCAGATTTGTGTCATGGGATATTTCAGATATTTTACAGGCTGTCAAAGTAAAATCATAACAGTCTGTTTCTGAGAGAGTGGTATTTTGGGGAAGGAATAAAGAAGGCTTCAGGAAGACAAGATGGTAAGTATTGCTAGGTGAAGAGGAAGAGTGTTTAATCATTTCTCCTGCAAGAGAATCAAACCTCCTTTCCTTGCTGGTTCCAAGATGAGAGAGTACCAACAGCTAGAGAGGTAGGGATGGCGCAAGCCACCCCTCTCCTCACAAAGCTTCTGCTTGCAGACAGCCACTAAAGACAAAGCAGACAGGTCTGCAGATATCCACAAGCATCAGTGACTCACTGGTCACCTCTTCACAGCTAATTCTTGGCTGCCTCTCACTCTCTGAAAACTATTGGAAGACTATGCAGTTGAAGGAACAACTCTTTTCTGTCTCCTATTTGTGACATGATGAAAACTTACTTGTACTCCTACAAGGACTTTTGGTGGCAGGGCATGCTGTCCTTCCTTCCAAACTAGCACAGAGCATTCAGTCCAGCAAAAGAACAAGCAAATATTGTTGCTGAAGTGTTTTCAATTAAGTCGTGAGGAACCCCTAGACTAATCATGCCACTGGGAATTACAGATGTGCTGAGGGTAAGTCACAGCTCTGCTTTTCAAGCTCCATCATAGAAGCTTTTCTTCTGTAAGGTAGAGCTCTGCATCTGTTGCTTTGAAAGCAGTCATCTTTCATCACAAAGAGGTATCTGCATCTCATTTAGGAATTAAAAGTACGCTGGTATGTGTCTGCACACAAAGCTAGCTGAAAGCCAGGATTTGACCCACCACATGAAACTTACTGTAGTTAATTGTTGCTTTTGAACTTTCCTAATAGGGATATAATAACTCTAGCTTTTTTTAGGCGCCCCCACCCAAAGGGCATTTTAATAAGATGGAAAAAGCAGGGGAAGCAAAACAAGAAGTGTTTTGTGTTCACAGATATCTCACATTACATCTGCTACAAATACTGTATAGGCTAGATGGCAAAACCAAAAGAAAAACAAGACTGACCTTGAGATGTTTCATTATGATTTCACGGCTTCTAGTGGTTTTATTGGGTTTTACCACTAGGCTATTAAAAACATGTGGAAATTATATAGAACTAAGTCAAACTGGGTATTTTCAACCCTAATCTTACATCTTCTTTTCCATTTAAATACTTTAAATAGTTCTTTTATATTTCATGAATTTTCTTGAAAACAAATTCAAAGTACAGAGATTTGGGTAGTCTATATTTTATTGATAGTTTAATCAGTAAATGCATGATCTTTGTTTTAGAATAAATCCAATCTTCTGGGGTTTTTTAATAGAAGAAAGCATTTCTCTGACATGAAATCCTTCCTAACCAAGTATCTGGGGAGGGAGGAATCAGGATGGACAGGAGGGTATCAGTCCAGCACTGTGGCTGGAGGTAGCTCTAGCAGAAAGTTCAGAAAGGAAGTCTCAAAGCTCTCCAATGGAGAGAATGTCCACTGTGACTGCTCATTCTCGGTTGTTACTTTCTCACTAGTGCTGTGCACAGGACTAATATACAGCTCCATACCATATTTTTTGTGCAAGTAACCTGCAGCTCTCCACAGTAAATTTCACAAAAGGTATTAGAGATTATCTGCATCCAAGAAGTTTTGTTCGTGCCCTCTCTGTAAAGTAGGTGGGAACAACCTGGAAGACTCGCTTAGGCTGTTCCTGCTTGATTTGGCATTGGAAGATTCACTTTGGTTCCTCCTACCTGCTTTACAGAGAGAGTAGGAACAACCAAAGTGTGTCTTCAAGTGCCAACTCTTTTAAGCTGTGGATGATGAGTGTGCATCATGGTGCAGCAACTCTACTGTCTTCAGCACATCAGTAAACTGCTTTGGTTTTTAACCCACTGCTGCATTTGAATTAAACAGACCCAAAACAGAGGTCCATTGAAAAGAAGGGGAGAGTTCTAGAGTGCTATATAAGTAATCAAAGTTAATTTTAATCCTATATAAAAGATACATCCTAAGTAAAGATTTTTTTAAAGCCAATTTCTTTGATGACGGTCAACAAACACGCAATTATATCCTAAGTAATAAAGGCATGAGACTCATTCATTTCTTGTCTGCAACTGGTGCTGAGAATACTGCAAATCAATCTGAATTTTTATCGGAAGCAACATTCTCAACAGTATCATAATTATATGCTAAAAACAGATTCTGGAACTACCATGGGGAAAACTTGAGATAGCCTGTACAACTGTGCATTAAAACAGCCTTTGCCTGATTCAAAACCATTTAAAGAAGGACTTTATTGATGGACTGTTTAATGTCCTTGGATACTACTGAAGAATTTTTATGGAAACACTTTGTATATTGGATTATTAGAACACATGTATCATCCACTGCCTCCACATATACCTCACAGCTGGCTGATTTTACAATAGCAGTATGAATCAGAGCTACAGGGCACACCAATATTTTCCCCACTAAAGGAAATGGAGGTCTTTAGGGAATTTACTCACTGTTCTTATATTAGCAACATAATACAGAAGTTATAATGATCTCCATAAATTAATCCCATTAGAGGAGGAAATATCTTGAAAAGGCAAGGCTAAATTCATATTATATAAAACTCTATATATGTTTAAGTTTTTAGGACAAATATTCCAAGCTATGTGAANAAGGCTCTGGGGAGATGTCATAGCAGCTTTCCAGTATCTGAAAGGGGCCTACAAGAAGTCTGGAGAGGGTCTTTTTACAAGGGCATGTAGTGATAGGATGAGGGGTGATGGCTTCAAACTGGAAGAGGGCAGATTTAGATTACATCTCAGGAAGAAATTTTTCACTCCGAGGGTAGTGAGGCACTGGAACAGGTTGCCCAGGGAAGCTGTGGAGGCCCCATCCCTGGAAGTGTTCAAGGCGAGGCTAGATGAGGCTTTGAGCAATCTGGTCTAGTAGGAGGTGTCCTTGCCATGGCAAGGGGGTTGGAACCAGATGATCTTTAAGGTTCCTTCCAACCTAAACCATTCTATGATTCCCGAACCCAGGGAGACAGACTCATCAATATTACAGTGCAGAGTGAAATCAATTAATAGTTATTGGACTAGATTATAGAAGCTTTCCAAGAGATTGCTTCCTATCAAAAATATTATTTGTAAAATATGTCTTTATTCTTATTACTTTTTGTAAGCAAAATTTGTAAAAACATTAACGGGCTCAGTCAACACAGTGACAAATAGCATCATAAACTAAACTCATTGACCATCAGGAACCACTGTCAAAAGAGAACAATTATGAAGTTTCAATCAGATCCCTCCTGCCTCCCACTCTGCATGGCCACTGAGGAGCAGAAAAAATGGCCGTTGGGTCCCAGGGAGGAGGACACTTCCAGTTCTCATCCACTTTGTTAACAGAGGTCTGTAGCCTCACTCCTGCACTTACCTAACTTCTGCTACTCCAGATCCTCAGCCTTTTCAGGAAACAGTCCTCTCTATCCCTATTGCAAAGCAGCAGAAGAGGAGCAGGGGGTTTGTACCACAAATGTCTTAGGAGTAGGCCTACCAGCTCAACTCTTCAGCACCTGCAGAAATTGGAGGATCCTTTCCCCAACAGCCCTTTTAATGGACAATCCTGTAGTATTTATGGCTGGGAGCTAATGATAATAATCTCCAAATCCCCAAAGCTCAGAAGATACAGCAGATCTTCACCCCAGGGTGGCTGTCTGACCCAGAGCCGGCTGTGAGGAGGGTGGCTGGGAATTCTCAGAGGAAGGAGCCCCACAGAGACACTGCACCACTGCCAGAGGTCTGCAGCTGGTGGTTCGTTAGGAGCTGGCTGCCGCTCCCCCAAGGGAGCTCTTTGCAGCCTTCCTCCTGTCCCACCACATTTGGTGAAATGCCCCATTCAAATTTGGTCAAAAGTTTTCCTCTGGAGGTTTTTTTTTTTCTTTCTTAACTCATTTCTCCTTAGAAGAGTAGCTACATACTGTGTAAAGCACCTCTTTTTCATTAAGCATAACACTTAAACCCCAAACACCACAGCATGGTGTGGCAAGGCCCCTGAGGCAGAGCAGGAGCCCCCCTCACCACGCTACAAAGGGGCTTCCACCCTGAGCCCCTCACCCTGCCTCCCTCCGTGGTGGCATGGCCGCTGGCATCCCCCACAACTTACCTCTCCTACCAGCCAAGGCTGGGGACATCCACTCCCCCGTGAGATCCTGCTGTCCCTCGCAGAGGAGCTCACAGGGTGCCATCTTGGAGAAGGGAAGGCCTCGGCCTCAAGCCACCTCCCTCCCCACAGAGGAGCCGCCACAGCTGAGGCCTCTGCTCTCCTCTCCTCAGCTTCTTTCTGGGGCATTTTTGGGGCATTTTTGAGGCAGGAGGAGCCCTCCACTTCTGTGAACGTGGGGAGCAGAGGGAAACAGGCCCCCTGGATCCAGTCTGACCCCCAGCACCTCAGCATAGGCCCCGCGGCTGCTCCTGGCACCCAGGGAGGGAAAAGGGGCCGTAACCCCTTTGTGGGGAGATAAAACCTCTGGGGATGATACAATCATCCTTGGCGTTTTTTTTCTGGGAAGCTCCCAAAGAACAATCCCCTGGGGTCACCCAGAGGGGAACGGAGTGGGCCAGGAGTGAGGGGAGGGAATGCAGGGGAGGGAGCAGGCTCTGGGTGCCCCAGTCCTCGGGAGGGGACGGCCATGGGGGCGAGGAGCCCAAAGGAACAGGGATGAGGAGGAGAACGGCCGCAGAACAGCCCGTCCACGTTGCAGGCGCAGCCGGCCTATATCCCCACTGTCTGGAATAGAAGCTCATTATCCAGGGGCTATTTTTGGCGCCCATCGAGTTCTTCATAGCTCACGTGCTGCATTTGTACTCCTGTTGCTGTGAAAAGTTGTATCCAATCTCAGAAAAATCCCATTTCCCTCCCATTTTGTGCAGTATCCTCTGTAATGAGGAAACATGGCCTTTAAAAGAAAAACAGCAAATAAACTCAGTCCTCAGTTTGCGTACAGACCATGCATGAATACCAAGCATGTGCGAATGCATACTTAGGAATAAAGTTGCCAACTGAACGTTTTAAACTTCAAATTTTCACTATCCATACATCTGTCTCAGCCTTAAAACTTTCTATTTGTCTCTTTCCCAAATCCAAGCAATTCACATAGAATCATAGAATGCTTTAGGCTGGAAGGGACCTTAAAGATCATGAGGAAAGTTACATGAAAACAACATTTATGTTGTCTCTTTCTGGCTACACTTTGTGCCCTGAGGAGAGGCCAGCTTCCCAACTCTCATTTTCACTACAGGGAATGATAAAGACCCTGTTCCTGGGTCCTGCTCCACCCAAGGTCTGGGTTGGACCTTGGGATTACAGGTACACCCACAGCCAAGAAAAATATGTGAGTTTAGTCCCATGGACTTCTGGCTCTTCTCATCATCTCTCATGGAACCTCTTATTCCTTTGAAAGAAAGAAACAAACTACCATTTTGGTTTGACAGTTTTATGTGCAATGTCATAGATGCTGATGATACCAGATAAGCGAGGAATCAAGCCTGTGATTCTGCCTCATCAATCTCTTACATGACAATCAAAAGACATTCTTCTTGGAGGGGGGTGGAGGGATGGGGGTTGAGGCCTTTCTTGGGGGGAAGGGGTGTCTTTTTTTTTTTTTTTCTCTGGGAAATATTGTCCCCTTTAAAGGATAGATTCAGTCTGCAATTAGTTTGAAATAAGCTTGGAAAAGGGTTTCCTAACTCTCCTGGTCTACAGGCTATTCCCCTTTGACTGTAGGTGGGTCTCCTTTGGCAAAGGCTGACACTTGATTTAAGAAGTTTAACAGTGTATGTATCATCCTGAATTTTTGGGCCTGATTCTGTAAGGTGCTAAAATGTACCTTCACCCTTGCATTCTCAGACTCTCAAGGGATTCGAAGGGAGTCTGGGGCACCTGACTTCACACAGAATCACAGTGTAAGGGACTGAAGATAATTCAATAGTTCTCCATAAAACTATACAAATCTGCCTATCTTAGCTTGTTTGGGAGGATAATAAATTGGTCTGTTTCACCAAAGACTAACAAAACTTCCACTAGGGTTTGCTGGAGATAGCTAATTGACTTGGAGCTATGTTCTGAAAACATTTTACATAGAAACCTATCCCAAAAGTCAGTTGGATGGCTATTTTATTGCTCAGCTGGATAGCTGATCTTCAAAAATGTCAGGTTTTGCAATTTTTTAGGGCCAATATTTTACTATTTTCAGGAAGTAATCTTTCCTTCTATGATTCATGATCATGTTGAATTGTCTAAGGTAGGAAATATCAGCCTGAAATTACTGTCATGTGCTATGGGGACCCACAGGGAGAGTGTGGAACTAGATCTTCTCCAGCAGGAAAAACAGCTGGTGAAAAATTAAGCCAACTGTGTTTCCAAGTAAATCCTGGAATGCAGTATACAAAACAACACGTGTTCGATCAGAAATCCTCAAAAGAAAAGACCATTTCCTCACAAGCAGATTAGCTACCTCAGATGAAGGACATTATAATCAAATAAGCAACTTGTCAGCCAGGTACCTCTGCAGGTCTTCTCTTTCTTGGTTTCCATATTTTCCATGATTCCAACAGGAGCTGAGAATACTCAACACCATAAAACAGGTGAGGCTTTAAGAAAGTATGACAGCAGGCACTGTCTCCAGACTTGAACTAAACAAAGAAATTTCTCTTGACGCTTGACAGTTTTCTCCTAAGACACCCCAAACCCACTTATTTCTTTTGCTTCATTAGTGTCACTTCTGACTCTTAATGTGAATGATATACAGTATGTGAAAAATTCTGCCACATATATTAAACTCATACTGTTACACAATCTTCTGGACATACCTTCCGAGACATTCACAAAACTGCCACATGGGCAAACAACAGCAAGACAGAAACTTTACCAAAGCCTGGAAGGCAGACGTACAGATTTTTTATATATATTCACAAGAGCAATTGTTTTATCTTAAAACCTTTCTAGAACAGGATATACTGCAGGCTTTGGCAGTAGAGATAAAATATTATGGGATCCAGCCTTACTTTGTTTTTCTCATCCAAATATACACATTGTTATAACAGAGGAATAGTTGCATCCAGAATTATTACTGCTGCTTGATAACCAAAATGCCTCATATACTGCTCTGCACATGAAACTACTGCAAATATTCATCTCACCTGATCAACAACAGCTTCTTTGGGGTGGAGGAAAAGAAAAGAAGCATATATATGGTTCACTTAAAATGTAGTGACAAAAACAGCATTTGAAAGCATGTGTTCAAAACAGTCCCATATTGTTATTACAGATGGAAACAGTGAAGGAAGAGAAACAGAAGAAACAAAAGCCAGCTTTTGTGAGTTCCAGAGCAATCCCTTATGATCCTGGGTCTTGTATAAGATGATTTGGAAGCTTTGGAAAGGCATTCAGGGTCTCTCCCTGAATAAGGCACTGTAACACACTGTCTTCCATGAGCCTGGCCCAGTGCCATGACAGTTTCTGCGTAATTCATTGCACGTTTTGCTAAGTGTTCTCTGTATATCTATATAGATATATACACATAGACATATATGTATTTTTCCATATGCTTTCCTGCAAAACATCAGAAAAACAAAACCAATTACATAATGGAATACAGAATTCAGAATATGCTGAACTTAGTACCTGCTGACATGTCGCACATGCCCCAAACCAAACCAGAGATGCGTCGATTCAGAAGTTATATGTACTCTAAGTCAGTAGATATAAATTATTTCTTCTCTCACAAAGTTTTCATATAGCCCAGCCAGGAGGTCTAATGTTTGACTTTCCAAGTAGCTGCTGCCCTTTTCAAGCCCCATCATCTTTTCAGCGTATTAGCACTATTCCTAGCACTTCCTTATGTCATCCTCCATGACAATATGTTGATTAGGGACAAAAGTAAACATTTTTTTTTCAAGTCTTAAGAGTTTAGATCTCCAAAAGTAGACAGTAGTGTCTTGATCGCCATGATCTTTGAACAAATAAATATTTAAGAGATAAATACTTGAGATGCATAAAGCAGATCCTTATTCCTATGGAAAAATGTGTATTTTTCAAGTATCATTCTCCCTTCATCTTTTGCAGTTGAAAAGAAAGGAGATTCAACTAGAGAGATTGAGTGGCTGGCCAGATTGTTTATGGAATACTGAGATCTTAATTTCCAGATTACCAGTCTAGAGTCAAAGTCAGCAGCAATCGCAACTTGTAACTGGCCAGAGACCTTTCAGTGAATCTGGGTGAAGTGAGCAATGAACCCTCACCAAGACTTAGCAGCAGCAAAAGCACAGGCTGTTGTGAGAACTGGCTACCTGGACCAGGCATCAATCCAGTCCTGCAATACTGTCTCAAAAAGTGACCTGGACTAGATATTCTTTCCATAAGAAATATGCCAAGTATAGTATCTTCCCACTCCAAGTGGTCAGTGATTGAAGGACTGCTTGAGATAAAGGTCATAATCGTAATGCCATGTTTAACAGACACTGATGGGTCTATTTGCCTCTAATTTGTTTAATTTTTTTAATCCATTTTCAGCTCACATTTTCAGCCCCTCTTCCCCCTTCTGTAACTGTGTTCTGCAAGGAAAAAATCATAATATTGGAATCCTCCCCCACAAATTCCTTCTCTTGGTATTCTGCTTTCTCCTTCCCAGAGAGAAAAGGCCTCTGCTCCATAGCCCACATTTCACAGTGTAACTTGCCCTTTCATGAGATTGTGTCATCCCTTGATAGTTTAATTCTTCTCCCACAAAACTCAAGCATCAGTAAGCTTCACAGTTTGTTCTTTGTTTTCCTTTTGAACTAGTTGCTTAAAAATATCATTAAATACCTTTTCATTTTTTGCTATCAGAACTAGTAGATAATGACCTTCATATTTACCTATTGTGTCTGCTGTAGCTGTAAGCAGAAGCCACTGTGAACAGTCCACTGCCTCTGATAAAATACAGATATATACTGTTTCATTTTACAAAATAATGTGCTTTCAACCCTTTTTTGATTCTGCAATNAGAAGTTATATGTACTCTAAGTCAGTAGATATAAATTATTTCTTCTCTCACAAAGTTTTCATATAGCCCAGCCAGGAGGTCTAATGTTTGACTTTCCAAGTAGCTGCTGCCCTTTTCAAGCCCCATCATCTTTTCAGCGTATTAGCACTATTCCTAGCACTTCCTTATGTCATCCTCCATGACAATATGTTGATTAGGGACAAAAGTAAACATTTTTTTTTCAAGTCTTAAGAGTTTAGATCTCCAAAAGTAGACAGTAGTGTCTTGATCGTCATGATCTTTGAACAAATAAATATTTAAGAGATAAATACTTGAGATGCATAAAGCAGATCCTTATTCCTATGGAAAAATGTGTATTTTTCAAGTATCATTCTCCCTTCATCTTTTGCAGTTGAAAAGAAAGGAGATTCAACTAGAGAGATTGAGTGGCTGGCCAGATTGTTTATGGAATACTGAGATCTTAATTTCCAGATTACCAGTCTAGAGTCAAAGTCAGCAGCAATCGCAACTTGTAACTGGCCAGAGACCTTTCAGTGAATCTGGGTGAAGTGAGCAATGAACCCTCACCAAGACTTAGCAGCAGCAAAAGCACAGGCTGTTGTGAGAACTGGCTACCTGGACCAGGCATCAATCCAGTCCTGCAATACTGTCTCAAAAAGTGACCTGGACTAGATATTCTTTCCATAAGAAATATGCCAAGTATAGTATCTTCCCACTCCAAGTGGTCAGTGATTGAAGGACTGCTTGAGATAAAGGTCATAATCGTAATGCCATGTTTAACAGACACTGATGGGTCTATTTGCCTCTAATTTGTTTAATTTTTTTAATCCATTTTCAGCTCACATTTTCAGCCCCTCTTCCCCCTTCTGTAACTGTGTTCTGCAAGGAAAAAATCATAATATTGGAATCCTCCCCCACAAATTCCTTCTCTTGGTATTCTGCTTTCTCCTTCCCAGAGAGAAAAGGCCTCTGCTCCATAGCCCACATTTCACAGTGTAACTTGCCCTTTCATGAGATTGTGTCATCCCTTGATAGTTTAATTCTTCTCCCACAAAACTCAAGCATCAGTAAGCTTCACAGTTTGTTCTTTGTTTTCCTTTTGAACTAGTTGCTTAAAAATATCATTAAATACCTTTTCATTTTTTGCTATCAGAACTAGTAGATAATGACCTTCATATTTACCTATTGTGTCTGCTGTAGCTGTAAGCAGAAGCCACTGTGAACAGTCCACTGCCTCTGATAAAATACAGATATATACTGTTTCATTTTACAAAATAATGTGCTTTCAACCCTTTTTTGATTCTGCAATTCCCAGTCATGTTTTAGTGAGTCTAGGGCTCAGACAGCCACTTGTTATGTTTCAGTCATACCTGTACACTGGAATTATTTACTCAAGAGTCTGAGAACTGGGTCTTTGATTTAACTAAACTAAGTTGTTACCTCCCACATGATGTGCTTGTGTGAGTTCACATTTTATCTCAGTTCTTCTTCCTCTTCCTCATCTTCCATTTCCTCTTCTGAGTCATCCTTATTCTTTGAACTGTTGCTGAATTCAAGGTTCCCTTCAATATCCAGTACCTGTAAGTGCTTTAGGTTTTGGAAGGTACTTTCCTTCAGTGCTCCAACTGCAATCTTATTAAACCTTTAAACAAAGAAAAAGGCATTCCTGTTAAAATAAACCTATTTTTATATGCAACACAGAAATGAGGAGACTAGGAGGAAAGCATTCTGTAGAGTTACTCTAACTTTACACTGACCCACAACAGCACTCTAGGAGTACTGACTCCTCTGGATGGAAAAAGGAAGGGAAAGCAGGTACTGATTAGCAAGCAGGCAAATGCAGGGACTGAACAGAGTTTGGTCACAGCACTCTGTATCATCACAAAGGACCCTGCAGGAAAATACTGGGAAACATTAAGTATCTCCCACTGATTTCAAGTTCACTGACCAAGCTTTCAAATAACTCCTACTTTCCTCCGCCCCAGCCCCTCTTCCCCCTTCTGTAACTGTGTTCTGCAAGGAAAAAATCATAATATTGGAATCCTCCCCCACAAATTCCTTCTCTTGGTATTCTGCTTTCTCCTTCCCAGAGAGAAAAGGCCTCTGCTCCATAGCCCACATTTCACAGTGTAACTTGCCCTTTCATGAGATTGTGTCATCCCTTGATAGTTTAATTCTTCTCCCACAAAACTCAAAATCCTGCTACAAAATATCGCTTTAGAAACAAAGCAACCTGCAATAATCTTTCATCTGTTACTTGAGTTTCCAAGAATATAAATAAACTAATCTGCAATGTAAGAACCTCTCAGATATACTGCTTGGTCTGTTACTCTCGAACATGCTTAAAATCGTGTTCTAATATTCCAGATGTATATTATTTTTTCACAGCATCGCAGTAATTAATAGCCTCCCATTAAGAAATACAACTTAGCTTGGGTGGAGCTGCCTCCTAAATATGTTAGCAAAACAGTTTTGCAAATTCCTTTTTTCCCTTTATATAGAAATATAGAATGTGGTGTGTGGTTTCTGGTTTGCATCCAAGCATTCACTAAAATCTCATAAATGTGAGCAGCTGAATAGACAGACTGCTCTAATTTACACCAGACTTTGCAATTTTATTTGCTTGGTATGGAATCATTCATCCAAAAAGGTATGATTCAGAACTACAGAACAGTTTAGTTGCATACAGACAAAATAAGGCCATATTTAGTCTTGTGCAGCAGGCAGTCTAGGCTTTTTGAACACATCCATGGGATCAGCCTAATCACATATTCCGTAGGGTTTCATAAATTACTTCTAAGCAATATTTTCAGTAATGTGCCATCAGATTAAAACTGAATATATTACTGGGCCAGATTCTGGCTTCACTTCTTGTGGTATAAATCTCTGCTTAAATCAGTTACATTACTGTGACTTTACCTTATACGTAAAAAACGTCAGTATCTGTCACCTATAACAACAAGGTCCTCATCCAACTGACAGAGTAGGAAAAAAAAAACAGAAAAGCTTTCTAAACTTAGTTACGTAATTGTCACAGTTGTAACTTGTCATCTGTTTCTGACAAAATTTCTGACAAAACTATCAAGGGAACGCACACAACTTCCAAGATTAGTCATACATGCCTCACTAGAGGGGGATTTTGTCAAAATCCAGGGCAAACAGACACAGGCGAAGCTGCAGTCCTGCAAGTGGACTGTAAACTTTTAGTTCACAGCTGAATATTGGAATAAGACATAATGTTAAACATTGATTTCCCTGAATTTCTAACATGCCTAAGCCATTCTAATAAGCACAGAAAGGACAAACTCTCCAAACAGAAAGAGCATATTATGTGTATCCATGTCTTTTCTGAGCAGGTGAACATAGTTTCATCATACATTACTATAAAACAAAGTTGCTTATTTAGGAAGTTAGGAATTTAAATACTTTCTAAAAAGTAAGCAATTATAAAGTGGATAAAGAAAAAATCTTGTGTGTTGAAGTGGAAACTTAACCTTACCTGAGGTAAATCCCCTTTATTTTGGGTGTGGATTCAAAAGCATTCTCTGAAACTGTTGTGATCTTGTTGTTCTGAAGATACAGATATTCTAGAGATTCTGGCAGGCCTGATGGGATAGCAGTCAGCTGGTTGCCAGCCATGTCTAGTGACTGCAAGGAAGAGACAACAAGGAGTCAAATAAATAATTGTATTTAAATATTTGCAGCAGTCCAAAAAGAGACTGGAGTTTGACAACAAATAAGCTTCCAAAGGATGGCTGTACACACCCCCCTCCCTCCCTTTGGAAGTTTATCCATTGGTTTATTTTTATATATATATATGTATACACATACACGTGTCTATAAAATACATATATATATACATATGTATGCATTTATAAAAAACTTAGTATAGTAACAGTATAGAAGTGAGATGTCTATGCAAAGCTTATCCAGGATTTGTTGTGTTTGAAAATCATCGAGAAACGGGCTCTATTCTTCATATGGTACTTTGGTGAGTCTGCTTCAGAACCTCTCCCTTCTGGTGAGGTCAGAAAAATGACAAACACTGTGTGTACAGTGGAAACCATAAATTGTCAGCCATGCAGAAAGGCTCAGTTTGAGTTCATGGTGGAAAACTGAAGTGCTGCATAAACTAATTTAATCTACCTCTAATTTGCATCAAGGTAAGTGCGGCCATGATAATTCTGCTCTCTTACACTGCCATTTAGCATCATGATTTCACATGAGACATCATGCTGTTTTGTTTAGGAGTCCCAACATTTAGGAGTCCCCAGGCTTTAGCCCATGCCTGCTTAACGTGAATTAAAAGCAGACTAGGTTTCAGATATGCATAGGAATTCCTTGGAAGCTGCTACTGCAAACATTTCGCTAGCTAAGGTTACATTAGAGTTACACATAAAACCACACGGAAATACCCTAACGTGGACCAAGGTATGAAGACATCAGGACGAAAGGGCATGATCATTTCTTTGTTGAATTTTAAACAAGGAAATGGATCAAAATAAGTGTTTTGTTATCCTGTGTTGTAGTATTTTCAGAGTACCAAGGTGACATACTAGTTACACATTATTCAGAGCTACACTTCTGCAAGTGATTGTCATGCTTTCAGTGTTTTTATTCTCCACATAATCCCAATCTGGCAAACAATTATGTAAATGTCTAGCTTTGCAATTGCAGATAGTCTTCAGTGATTTCCATGGAAACAGTGTGGACTGAAGCGTATGCTAAGTACATGCACAATCAGGATCTTATGTGATGGTTACTTGTCAAATCCACTCCAGTGCACCAAGTCATAAACCAATTGCACAGTTAAGCCCTTAATGATAAAAAAGATGCATACATACTATCATGGAAATAACTAACAAATAGTATCACTGTTCCAGAAAAAAAGCTACAGCACAGTTAGTTTAACAGAATTTTAAGTATGTGCTATTATCTTAACCTTGTTTAATATGAACAGGGTTTACTGTGGGGTAGGTACAACTGAAGGGCCAATGTTTAATTCAGCAATGCGTTACTCTGGCTTGACACTGACTACAAGGGAGTGACAGTAGAATAAAAGTAATGTGAAGTACCTATGAATCAGGCCTTTTGAGAAGGAAAGCTTGTCATTCCAACAAATAACTAAAGCTGCCTAATGGATCTCATGACCAATTTTTGTTTGAAAAACAAACAACTGAAGTGACAAGTGCCTACATTTCATTAAGCTACTGCAGTGAAACAATTCCAGCATCTATAATTCTCAACAGCATCTTTCTTCCAGACTACTTTTCATCTTAGATATATTTGCACACACACGCACACACATATATATCACTGAGGCATCAAACAAATGCAAAATTTAATAATAAAGCCAGGGACCAAATCTGCAGCTGATGCTAACCAACAGCTCTACAGATACTGTTGCTGCATTGCTGATTTACATTAACTGAAAAACAAGCTATTTTTTATTCCCAGAAACACCAGAAAAAGAAATGTTCACATATATAAGTGTTTGGATTGTCTGGAAACACACTGGGGGCCAGTGTGACATACGCTCCACGTCCCTTATCCCTGATTTGCTCTGAGACGTACAAACTTTGCCTGTACAGCGACCTAACCATATGCACCATAGATGGTTGCCACATGACATAGGTAATACCTTCTACTGCAGGAAACTGGCTGTTGCCTAAAAGGAAATGCAGACAAATCCTTCAGCCAGCGTAACAATTTTGAAAGGTCATTTTGCACAGCACAAATGTGATTGTTTCTGCCTGCCTTATGGTTTGTGTTTAACTTTCTCCAACAATTAAGCAAATGAGAAGACTGCTGATTGAATCCAGACCTCCTAGCTGCTTCCAGGTGCCTTAGCCAGCTGAGCTGCTAAATCCTACAGCTTGGCCTGTCTGACTATAAGCTGATGTGGGGGCTTTGAGAATTAAGAGTGTTTTTGTTTATGCATTCCTTCCTCCTGCTGTCTCTCTTCAGAGCTGATTTTAAATCTTCTGGGAGACAAGCTATTTGAAAGGCATAATTTCAGTTTTAATGACAACATTCACTAATGTTTATCTGAAAATACAGGACACCGTTAGGGTTCAGAAACAAAGATGTCTTTAAGTTTCCCAGAATTAGTAGTCCATGGTGGACCACCACCCTGGTCAGCAGTGGGAGGTACCCACCTCTCGCACCACAGCACATAATTTCTATTCTAGAAACAGAAGGTGTAGCACCTACAATGCAAGCCCAAAACACGAGGGCCAAGCACATCTAGTATTGGTGCTACACAAACTGGCTTAGGCAGACAGATGAGGACATCAGCATTACTAAAACAATTAGAGAAGGTGATGTTTCTACCTGGAGACTGCTGAGTTCTCTCCACGCTCTTGAATAAATTGAATTTATTTTCAGTTTATTGTTGCTCAAATACAGTTCCCGCAGCTTTGTCATCCCGGACAAAGTCCCTTTTGGGATGATGCTTATCTCGTTCTCCTTCAGCTTCAGAATCTGCAAGTTCTTTGGAAAGCCAAAGGGCAACGTGTGGAGATTGTTTCCAGAAAGATCCAAGGACTTCAGTTGCCTCAGTTTACGGAAGGCCTCCCGATGGATCTGGGGACTTTTGAGCTTATTGTAGCTCAGGTTCAGCTCTTCAAGGAAGTAAGTGGTAGCAAAGTCATTCCTGTTAATCTCAGAGATCTGGTTATGAAGGATCATAAGTGTTTTGACTCGCCGGGGCAGCCCACTGGGAATCCTTTCCAGCATGTTGTTGTACAGGTGGACAGTGTGCAGCTTCTTTAAGCCCTGGAAGGCTAATGGGTGAATACCTCGGGCTTTTAGTTTGTTATTGTGGAGCAGAAGGTACTCCAGGTTCTTAATTTGGGTCAAGACATCTCTGCCAATCACCTTAATTGCATTCTTCTCCAGGTGGAGGAGGACGATGTTTCGAGGTAAACCACTTGGGATTTGTGAGAGGTTATTGCTGGACAAATCCAGATATTCAAGACTAGACAATTTCCTTGGGAAAGCAGGAAAGAAAACACTCTCCATTTAGATTCTGCAAGGTGAAATGATAACCAACTTCCCCTACGATTTTACAACCTTTGCTTTAGAGTCTTTCTCCTCAGCACAGCTCCTGTTATTGCCCTTTTTTGTCTCATGATATGAGTGATGTGGACAGCAAAACAAGGGGCTCCCATACTGCCATTAGGGATTAGGACTAGGTGCTGCCATTGCTCCCCAGCCACACTAGCAAGAGAAACTGCTAGAGTCCACAGACATCCAAACTGCCAGAGGGCTGAGACCTAAGATCAGTCTTGCAGTCTACTGTTCTCTCATTTGACACCACGGGTAGCAACATTTCAGCAATTTCAGTGAATAAATACCACAAGAAGGATACGATGGGAGCACCATTAGAACACAGAATTTAGCTCTTGGTTTCACAGAAACGTAGCCTGAGTAATTTCTGTCTCTCTGAAAGTATATATTGAAACTGAAAAGCAGGACTGCTTTTGAGATGATGAAATATTATTCTTATGAAAAGCACAAATGCTAATTCAGTGTCCTAGGCTAAGGTAGTGAACTTCTCCTGACCCTCCAGCATTATGGAAGTGAGTCAGGGCTAGAGCTGCTTTGTGTAAGCTACTGAATCTGGATTCCACGGACTCAGTTGAAGCTAAAATAAATCCTCAGACCAGCCACTTATACCAACTGGATGTGGATCAATGGTATTATATGCCAGGACTGAGGAGCCCTCTATTCCTTTATATTTCAAGTCAGTTTCTCTGTTCAAATGAGGCTTTTAATCTGCATGGCACTACATAACCCACTGCAGATGACTAGAAAGTTTTCAGGAAATGCAAGAACTAATGCATTACAGACATTACTTACTGGTTACCACACTGCTATTCACAGCTATCCAAGCATGCTCTGCATGCGCAAATATATTCTCTGGGTAAAGCACTTCATTGCTGCAAGTTGTAACACTTCCCCAGCTTGGGTACATCTCAATAGCACTATGCTGTGCTCTACAGACAGTATCACAGGAGCAAGGAACAATATTCACCCCCTCTGCTGACTGTGACTGGTGCCTTAGCTATAGCCACTGTACTCTGTTCACCAAATTCTTAACAGAAATTATATATCCAACATGATCTGGAGGCAGACACAATACAGCTATGGTAAATTACTAAGGGAGGTTTCTGGGAGTGGGACATAGAAAGGGAAAGCACAGTTCGATACATTTTCATGTCTGGAGATCAGAAAAGTTTACAGAATTAAGTTATGGGCAGGGCAGGACAGATTACGTGATCTGGATTTTCAGGTAGAACAAGGGCAGCACTCAGTGCAAGCAGAGACACAAATGTTAACTTTTTGTAGTGCTAAGTCTCAGGCTAAATTTAAGACAGCCAAAGGCTATTTCTGTTGCACCAGTTTGTAGCAAAGTTTTTGCAGCCATCTGGCTATTGAGCAGCACCATTGCATCCCTTCCTACTCCAGCAATCCATCTACACTGGGGTACAGCTGTGCCAGATGAATTCATAACTGTGTGTCTGTGGCTGCTTTCAAGTCACCTTCACAGAAACACAGAAGTGGCTGTAGTGAAGATGAAGGTCTGGCTTTAACTTCCAGTGAACTGCCCTTCAAACTGGAATGTCCCAAGTAACCTTACTTTTGACTGGTCTGGAAGAACAGAGACCAGGTTTCAACATCGTTCTAGGTGGCCTTTCCCCAGAAGACACTTAGTACCTGGTGTGATCGGGTCTATGGCAATCAGGGAGTGGTGCAGTCTGATGTTCAGTGTTGTGTCTTTTGTATAAAAGTATTCTGCAGTGTGAATTCAAACCACTCGCCCAGACCTTCGCTTTTGAATGGCAGCATCTGAATCTAAGTCTTTGCATATAGACTTAGCAGAGAAATGCATAATGTCGTGCAGCTTTTAATAAATGTACTTTTTAAGATGTACTTTTTTTAGTCGATATACTACTATACCAGAAAAGGTAGACAGACACAAACAGAGGTGCAAACTGCACATCTCAGTCTCACCAGAAAGTTTCGTTATCCATTCCTTCATTAGTCAAGTAGTTATTCTGTAAATACAGCTCCCGCAGACCTGTAAGTTCACTGAAGGCTCCTTTGGGAATCTTCTCTAGCTTGTTGTTCTAGAGTGACCAGAAGCACAAAGCACATTATTTGGCATGAAACAACATAGTACATTCAGATTCTGCTCGACTAAGACCAGACAGTTAAACTTCAAAAAGGCACTATAATTCTGCTTAAGAAATTAATACAAATACTAGACTGAAATGTTACAACATATTTTTACTGATTCCCCACGGAATCTTTGGGCTAAGGAGTTAGAATTTGCCCCTGCACCGGAGAGTTTTATTTTGTGTTCTTAGTCCTTCCACCAATATGCAAACGCATAATGTAATCTAGGCAACTACCTCTGGAGTTTGCTCAAAATTTCTCAATTTTGTAAGACAGATTTCACCATAAAGAAGAATTAGGTTGGAAGCTGGGAACCAGCCATCCTTCCAGCATTAATGGCATTCGAAAAGATACAGTTTCTGCAATGCAGATTCCAAAAGAATTACTCCTATTGCCTTAGTACGGCTTTGGAGTATCCAGCAGGCAGACACAAACAAAACCTAAAACTAAATTTCACCAAGAAATTCCATACAAGAACTGTAGGAATTATATTTACATATAAAATATATAAAACATGGGAATTATAAAAGGATGTATGAAACACTGTCACTGAATTTGTTAAACTTCCCACAATCCATGTATACACAATAATGTGATAGACAAACTGGACTAGATTTACGTGCCAACTAATATAAAATGGATACCACCACAAGCAGATTTGTCTGAGTGTCTCAATGAATAGTGAAAGACAAAAAGAGAACTGTCACATCTAAAGTACACCTTTTGGACACTTTTTGTCCACTATTGGCTGTCTCTCATTTCTCATTGTCCTGTTCTTTTCTCAAAATATCAAGGTAAATGTTACTACTGACAGGCAGTGCACTTGAAAACAAAATGCTCATTTCTCTCTTTGCCTTTAACACAACTGGTGACAGCAGGGAAGGATACAAGTTCAAAGTGTAGTCCTCAAAGTCTGAGACCCCTTTGGGAGATGATGATTACCTATAAATGGCAATAAAATGCAGGGGACTAGTAACTTTACACTTTGCAGAGACATTCCGGCAATTTAAAGGATCAGACTGTTTGCCTTTACTTTTCTTCAAGCTGGAGAAGCCTGTTTTCTAGAAGACTTTAATGGGAATTAGTGGTGAAACCTTCAAGGGAAAAGAAAGCTGGGAGGCAACACAGAACTGCCTAAGTCCAGGGGCTGATAACAGACTCCAGTTTACACACGTCCAAGGAGCTGTCAACACTAGGAACAAGCGGAACCAGGATTCCCCACCGCTGCAGCTCTCCCATTGTTAACAAGGCTGAGATCTCTAGCACAGACATGATGAAGTGTTTTTATCGAAATCAGATGACACAGAATTAAAAATGCTGGAGACTAGTTAATACCACAACTTCTGCTATTGCACTACTGCTGGAGAAGTTGTAGCAGTAAAGAATCACTGATCCAAACTTGCTCTGTGTTGTCTGAATTGCCAGCTCAGTAGCAAACAAAAATCACTGATGCTAGGAAACAGTAGTCTATGTGAAATGAGTTAGTGAGCAAAGCCAGTACATAGCACGTAAGCAGCTGTCAGGAAAAACAGCATCATCAGTGGCAAACTTAACTGGAAGGCCAGTCACCGGATGGCCATGGAGAATGACCTGCCTCCTTGTACTAATACGCATTAATATCATTATATGCAGGGAAGAGACCAACTATGCTACCACACATGCATTTGCAATTCATTCCCCTGAAAACACAGAAAAGTATTTTTGTCCCCTGTGAACATTCTGATGTTTTGCAAAAACACACTGTTACTTATGAACAAAAAAGTAAGGACATGGGAGACAGCTACTGTTGAGGATATAGCAGACGAGACTTACAAAGGGCCTGGGAGTGTTTCCAAGTGCACTGAAATGGCTTGGCTGTGTGGTTTGAATCCCATACAAACACAGTACTTTGTCACAATCATAAAGGAATACAAAACCTTGTTGTCATTACCTTTAAGTGTAATTTATATAGTGCTGGAGGGAGATTCTTTGGAACATACTTCAAGAAATTGCTGGACATGATGAGTATCTCCACATTATCAGAGCCATTGAACATATTATCAGGTAATCCAGCATCTGAAAGTTTGTTGTTATGAAGATACACAGATCTGGTGGAAGGAGAAAAAAGATGAAGTTAAACAGATAGTGGGCTCTAGGTTTTTTTAGTTTACAAAGAGAAAGCTGTTTAAAAACTATATTTCAATCTTTTCTTCTTTCCTTAAGATTAGATTTATTTTTAAAATGTGCCCTTTAATTTAGCAAGGGATATAGATGCAAAACCAAATGGTTGGTCCAAATACTCTCTGAAATTTAGGTCTATTCAAAATCCAAACCTGCATGTGAATACAAATTTCACAAGTAGCCTTATCTTCTTAGCAAGAAACTGAGTGCAAGTCTTGGATGGTGCAGTGCTTTGTAACAAACATCATCAGTGTGGTAGCCTCACTCAAGAAGGTTAGAACTCATATCTGATTAATAGATCTGCCCCCAATTTTAACTTCTATTTGGAATCAAATCTTGGCTTCTTGGGCTTGCAAAATCAACTGGTAGATCTCCTAAGAAAGGGCCATCTCTCATCCCTCCATTCTTTCTGCTTCCATGAAGGCTGGAAGTACCCCAGGAAACAGTTTCTCTCCTACTCCTAGAACTCAGAAAGGCATAGAGTACTGACAGAAAGACAGAGCAAATTTACTCAACCTGGAAGAATTTTATTTTTTAATGAACCTTAGGGATCAAGAGAAAGAGGACTTCTTATTTTCCCTTTGCCCTTCTTTTAACATTTAATATTCACAGAAGAGTTTCTCCAATTAGGTTTTTTAAAATGGATTATTCTTTCTTACATAGGTTTTAATTCTGTATAAACAATTGATCCCCATGAAGTTATTCCTGTTTTTCTTTGGCTTAACTGCTAAATTAATTCATTTGACTTCTTTTTAACAAAAGAAATTGTAGGATTTTACTGACTTTGATTACCCCTTCCTTTCCTGTGCGTACCCTGAGATGCAGCAGGCAGCTAAATTGTAGAGAGAGGTTAAAACTGCAAAAGAGCACAGTATCACAGTATGCTTTTTTAGCTTATTCTTGGATTCTCTAACAGTTGCAGAGAACTTGGCAACATCTTTCTGGAAGGAAGGAAAGGGTCAGTATGGAAACACAATCGTGTGATCACACACTCCAGGGAGTTCAGAGCCACACTGAAAATATTGTTCACCCTGCATGGTCAGCTGTACTTTTATCTCACAAATATTTGCCTTTCTGAAAACCCCGCTTTCCAAATAATCAGTCTGAGACCATGAACTCTGCTGGGGGCAAATAAACCAACTGAAAGAACTGTGTTAGGATTTTATATCAGCAGTCTCAGAAATCAGTGAGTTATTATTCTGATTAAAATTAGTGTTGGTATAATGGAGTGTGAAAATCACTTCAGAAGAGTGCAAGAATTCTAACATGAAATCAAAATCCAGCAGCCTCTGCAACTCAGATTAAGGAAGAACACATGTATAAATCTAGCTTCTTTCATGACAAGATATTGCCAGAAATCAATGACTGACTCAGCCTTTCCAGCTACCAAGAGCCTACGAGACTAAAGGCCCATTAAGTACAGAGTAGCTTCAGCTCTCAAGGAATTCAGTGGGAACTGAGAGTTCTTCAGGTCATCACACAACTGGGATCTAGGAGCTCACCTGGGTCAGCTATTATTAACTGCTTCCAAACTTGGGATGCATAAATTGCTACAAAATGGAGTTTGAGACGTCTTTGCAGGATTTAGATACTGCAGTCTCCATCTAGATTGCTCAAAGTGCCTTTGGAAAAGACTGTATATCTCACAGGAGGTGGTCTATATGTATCTGAATTTGAGATGATCCAATGCAACCACCTGAAACTACCAGAGAGACCTTTGAAACCTGATCTGAGGGTACGAACCACTTCTGAAGGTGCTAAAGTGCTCAGCTTTAATGTAGTTGAGTTATACTCAGCTGCACTGAGTACTGTAGTCTCAACCTGATTCTGTTTTTTTTAATAAATGGACTATAATAAAACCAGGGATTTCTAAACGGTTAATCTCCATTTTGAGAAACCAAGGCTGTTCCCTTCAACTCATAACTGATACACAAATAAAATGGAGACAATTTAATTTTTATATATGCAAAAGTGTCTGGCAGCTAGTAAAAGCCCTTGGAATGTGTTTGTCTGAGAGATTATTTGATCTTTCATGCTGAGAATAACAAATAGTCAGCTTCTTTCCAAAAAACGTAAGTAGGCAATAACATGGTTCAGTCAGATAGTTTCTTATCTCTCACCAACTGCCTCCAAGCAGTGGCAGAACACTATTATTGTTTTACTTCCCAATCCCTTACCTCAAGTTTGGTTTCTGTCCAAATGTGAGCCCATATATCTTAGTGAGATAATTGGCTGCAAAATCTGCACTGATCAAGGTATTTGGTAGGAACTTCGGAGCCACCGTTAGCTGTAAAAGAAATGCACATGGAAATTCCAATAAAATGCAACTAATGTTTTAACCAAGTATTAGACCAGCAACAAAACACTTGCAAATTTATTTTCTCTGAACAGGCAAAAATAAATGAAACTGAACGCAGATTGCATGAACGAAAACAAATTGTCCTCACTCACTAATCTCTCCAGGAAGGAGACAGACTTTTGCTCCAAGATATGTGAGTGTTTGTTTTGGTTGGAAGAGTCCTGTCTCTTTTTGGTAGAAGAAATCAAGAAATTGTTATTCAGAGAACAAACACGTTGATTATTATTCTTCCTAATTCCTCAGTCTGCTGTGCCAAAAAAATCCGACCCACCGCACAGAAAGTATACAGAAAGTATATTGGGCGGGGGGAGAATGTCACTTCATAGATCTGTTCCAATATTGCATCCATTTATGATGATCTTTTCAACAGAGGATTCAGGTTCCCAAAGGACAGGGATGCCTCTGAGCCAAATGATGGCATATCAAATGGGACTTCAAAGCAAAGACCTACTATACAGTGATACTTTGTTCATTGAACAAGTGATGTATCAGAAACAAAATACAGAAAGGTCCTGTCTCCAAAACTTTATAGTTGACAAGAGGTGTAGGATTTGATGTGTTTGCTTTTGGCCTATTGCTATTTTTATCAATGATTTGAAAAAACAATGCTAGGAATGTCTGCACCTGAACAAAAAATGGGTGGAGTGAAAACTAATGATTGAAAAAGCTCAGTTTTACAGAGTATCCAGATAATACAATAGCTAGGTTCACTGAGTGGCTGCTAATAGCAAAGTCATTCACCTAGAAATCAAGAATACAGGTTACAATACAGACTGGAGGACAGTTTTCTGGAAAGCATAAATCTAGAAGATTTATGCATCGAGATTAAGCCCTTGGGAAACAAATTCATAACACAGTGCTGTAGTAGCTACAATCCTTGAGTACATGAACAGAAGATTACTGAGTTGCAGTAGGCAGGTGCAACCACCGTGGTTACAAATGTTAACTATAGTAGTAATGAGACCACTCTTACAATAGTTTATGTACACTCTGAAAGGCTCTGGAGAGCACATCTTTTCTAGGGAGATACTGAAGTCTCTTGTCATCTAAAGCTTTGAGATCAGGATGGGAAACTCTGGGCAATGGAATATATCTACCTCCTAGCTTGAAATTCTTTGAGTCTGTAAAGCTTCTTCCTCACAGCACTGCTGTGTGAAAGAGAACCTAGCCCTTTCAGCCAACTAGGCACAGCAAGACTCACATGATGAGAAAACACATTTTTCAAATTGTTATACAATAAAACTGCAATTGGTTATTAATCATAATGTAAAACCAAAAATATTTAAAAGATGAACACTGTGAGAAAACAAACACTTTATTGGAGAACAGCCTAACCCAAGCCTTAAACTATGAATTTACCTAAAGGGTGCCTAGATCTCTCTCTACTAGTTTGTAAAGTGTGCATTGATGGACTATATCCATGAAATTACAATTTACTGGACTCACAATACAGTCCTATTTTTTAAAAGACGAAAGTACTTTATTTACTGTTTTTCATTTTCAGCTGTGCCAAAACCTCCATCCTTAAACTGTCTTAAATGTTTAATTGTCACGAACACAAGAAAGATCTTCCCCACAGATCATACTCCTGTCAGTATTTCCAGATAGTACGTAAGCAGTGGAAATAGGCATTTTACGTATTACTATGGTTGCCACAGTACTGCTCTTGGCTTTACTGGTAATCTCTCACCTCCTGACCTGGGAGATCTGATTTCAGGGAAGTGGATAAAGGCACTCATCTCTGACTAGGAAGGTCTGACAGTGCCTCAGAAAGAAATAAGTCTCTAGCGTAACATAATATTGAGAATTCAGAGAGAGGAAAAACTTAATCACTTTCATGCATGGTGGCACATTAAAGCTTTTCTCCTGAAACACGGACTGTTAGGTCATGTTTTATACAAAACAAAGGACATGGCTCCGATACATGAAATGAAAGCCATCAGAACCACAAGAAACAGGAAAAAGGAAAGAAAGAGAAGTTTCATCCAAAGAGTTTTCACTTGCTCAGGACTTTGCCTTGGCATTTCAGCACTTAGTCATGAGACTAATTGATCTCCACTGGTTAACTGCTTGAAGGATTAATGCTAGATTGTTGTAACTGTTAGCAAAAATAAAGTTGACTGAGTAGCTCTGTCCAGTATATTGCCTAGGAAGTAGCAATCTGCATTTCTTCAGCTGCAATTTTCTTGCACCTTTACTGCTGGATCTTCCTTTCCATATGGCAGATAGTGTTTCTCCACTGTTAACTAATGAGTTAACCAATGAACTCAGAAGGATTATACAAAAGTTATTACCAGGTTTGGAACAAGTTTTCTTGCTTATAACAAGCTTTGATGTAAACAGAAGCACTGGATCCAGGTGAATCCCATATCACTTTGGGGATACTGGGAAATGTTAAGACCTAACACCAAAGTCACCAGCTTATAGTAAAAAATAACGACAGCTCAGGACCTGGTCTACAGCTTGGCTTACTGTGGATACTACATGATAGATACAAATTATGAGTGGAATTAAAAATTAAAAAGAAAACTACAGCATCCATTCTTTACTTGAAGTACTTGCTATTCATAAGCCACAGAAGGCTTTTAGCCTATTACGATATTTCTTTTTTCTGATCAACTATGCTAGTTTAACGGAAGATAATTTAGCTACATCTGATGGGATCACAACTGAAGATAAAGCAGCATTAAGGTAATCCATACAACAAGAAGTAAACTACCAGCAAATCCCTGCTCTCCTCCAGACACCACAGTTACTTGATCTGCAGTGTTTCCTGCTGGAGAGTGGATGCAGTTTGAAGCCAATCTGGTTTGTCCTGGCTTGTGATTTATAAAGAAATGTGTTATTTCTGTGGGTCCACAACTTCTCACTATAACTAGTTCTGACATTCGCTGATGTTTGCATTTTCTTTTGGGATCTTTTTCTCTCTGCAGTAAAGCCAGAAAAACCAAACACTTTGTTTTGTCACACAGGGAAAATTGGAGTGCAAAGTTCTGGAATATTAGTCACAGCCTGGCTTGTTCTTTTTTATGGAGTTATTAACTGCCAAGATTGTTATATGGAAATGGTGCTTGAAAAGGAGAAAAGAACACAGTGTTACTGTACTAAGGAATGGGTCTATCCTCAATCACTCCATACAGAAATCTATGGAGTGATTCTGGATATGTCTTGGCCTGACTGAAAAGTGAATGTGGCCACATCTATATAAATAAAACATCAAAAGGTCACAGATTTTAGGAGGATAATAAAATATATATAAAGACATGCATATAAATATATGTGTATATATATAAAGAGAGAGAGGGAGGGATGGAAGGGCAGGGTTTTTGTAGACAAAAGAAGCTCTGCCTGATGTTTTAACTTTATTTTTCTGTGGCATCCCAGTTTCTTCTGTAGCAAATATTTGTGGATGATCACTGGGGATAAAGAAAGCCATAATGGGAATCATCCAGATGTGTGGGTATGTGAGAAGTTATTTTGTTTCCTAGCCTTGGCAAGAAAGACATGCTTCTGTCATGACATCCAACCTGGGACATTAATAGGAAAGCACCTAGGATCTTCTCCATTAAAAAAGAAATTCAGCTCCTACCACTGCAGCTAAAAGAATAAATTCATACTTGGGCAGTTTCACTGTGTGTGGGTATCCCCCCACATCAAACTTAGTAAGAATGGGAGTCAGGGGAAACTGGATAGCTTTTTACAGATTTTGATAGCTCAAACACAGGTATTAGGATGCGTTTGTTCACAAATTTTTTAACCAGCCTCATCTAATGAGATATGCAACATTTCACATCATTACCCCACAGCATATCTGCATACAGGCAGCTACCAAATCTGCATGCAACTGATCCAAAGCCTACCGAAGACAGCAGTAATTTATAAATGCAGGGGGTCTCTACCTCCCTACACACACAAGGGAAACCTTTCACCGGTTGCACAAATAAATAAGTGTTCAAAATATACCAGCATGTGTACCCTCTAATTTTTCAGCATACTGATTGTCTTGACCTTAGATGAACCTGCATTAGAATATCACTTTAGCACAATTTTACTTATGTAGGATATATATTTTAAAAGAATTAAAAACTTGCTTGTTTAACTTGCAGAACCTCATTAGAAAAGAACTCTGAAAGCCTTGTGAGCATCTTACCTTATTGTTTGCCAGGTACAGGTAGTTCAGGTTCTCCAGATGCTCAAATGCTTCCTCTGGCAACCCTTAAAAATAGGAATAACTAATCAGTGACATTGACACCTTATTGCCTCTCTGAGTGAAAACACCAGAGGGTAGCTTTCTCTCTCAGGTAATACCTTTAATTTGAGATTTAAATATTTTTCATTGCCACTGAAACAATCTGACTCAGACTTCTTGTTGTCTTTTGTTGTGTTTTTTTTTAAATTAAAAAAAAAAAAAAAACCAACACAAAACATAGACTGTTAAGAGCAATGGAAGACCATTAAAGATCCTAAGCATGCAAGGCCTGTGGCCAGCGCCACCAGCAAGGGTCAGGTACAGAGCTGTGTAGACTTGCTGTACTGCTGATTATCGGTGCTCACAGCAACTATGCTACCTGAGAAGTTTCTTTTGTCATTTGCTCATGAACCTGCAAATCATTTTTCTTGGAAGGACATAATCTGAGGTTGTTTAATGATCAGATCAATCTGGTCCATGACCATGATGTTGCCAAAATAACACCAGTACCTGCATGTCATAACCCTTCTCTTGTTCTGCTCCCCCACAATCCAGATAGCCATGGAGTAACCAGCTTAGAGAGCTGATCCAACTCGGCGCTTACCTTCCTCCAATTATTACTATTTTTCAGCTGAATCACTCCATATCCAGCTGATCACACAAGCACAATTGCTGTCATAATGGAAAGGCTGCAAATAACATTTTTACCTGGCACTTAGATAACCATAAGTCAAAGGTGAAGCTATTTCCCACGTCAAAACATATTGGAAACTCAGGGCTGCACTGAAGCTTGTGAAAGAAACGTCAGGCCCCAAAGGTAATAATGTCAAAGTCTGACTCTATTAGCACAGCCTTCCTTCTGCTATGTAAGAGTGATATGGTCTGGGTCCCATGCATAATATGCCCACATTCTCAGTAAATGTTCTGTATCATTGGAATAAGGATAGCAATAGCATTCAGAGCAACTGGGTGACACACAAGTTAACAACAATTACATCTTTTGTACTGCATATCCTCCTCTCTTACTATATACTCCAACTCTGCTTCTTTTACTTTCCTTACTAACCCCTTGTCAAATTTCTCTGATAAGCATATGACTTAGCAAGCAAAATCTACCTACAAAAATCAAAATAATTTTAGAAGGGCAGAAGTTGCCTTATTTGTAATATATATTATTTATATTAAATTCAACAAGGACTGAACTGGACTAAACGGCACTAACTGACTGACTAGACTCAACTAAACAAATGGATTAAGAAACAAGGTCAGTCAGAAGGAAATCATTCAGCATGTAGACTTTTCTGGTTCTCAAGTGCATTGCATTGATGTGCCTGTGGGACCAGAGGGAGTTTCCTGGATGAGAAGATCTCACGCCACAGTACGCAGTGCTGCTGCCAGGTCTCCTCCACTGGTTCAGTAAGGCTGCATTCTTATACACTGAGTATCATGTTTCGAATGATAAAGTGCCTCCATGATCTGTGTGAAGGCCAAAGGAGTGAGGTTTATAGCTAACCACTCCAACCTAGTCAGGCCATCACTCCTTCTGGCTTTCCTTATCAGCTGTCACTGGTCTAACTGCACAAGCTGGTGCCGTGGAGGCAGAGGCTCTGTCCACTTCATGGCTCTGACGGTTTACCTTTTGAAGTTAGCCTGTTGTTTTGCAAATTGAGAGTTTCCAGTCTGTAAAGACGAGCAAGCTCTTCTGGAAAGATTTCTTCTATCTGGTTATTCTAAGAAAATGGAGAGTATTAATCATCAGCAAAGTAATCCAAGAAGGATCCCAATAAACCCAGACCGTGAACTCCAATAAAATCTGGAAATGAACCCACCATGTCAAGTCATTGTCAACAGACTTCTCTCTGTAATGAGCCAAGCTCAGATCTCAAAACGAAGACATCCAAACCCAGCAGCACTTGAACGCCTGAACCAAGTTCTGTAGCTTGTGCTTATCTCCAGAAATATCCGGCTTATGTACTGGTAGCGCACAAAGAGCGTGATTGTGCCTGGCAAGGCCTATAATCCATCTGCCACAGCCAAACCTCGTGTCTGCAGCAAAGCATTTGTGACAAGGCTGGCAGTATGGATTTCCAAGTTTATTACTTCTGTTATTTACGTGTTGTTTTAAAAACAACTCGTCATGGGCATGGAGAGTCAAACTGGGCTCGCTTTCTCTGGTTTTACTGTCAGGGGTGACTGCCATCAGATTCTCATTAACACGCTGACTAACATTTAGACAATTAACGAGTGATTCTAGTGTTTTAGCATCTAGGGGACCAGCTGAGGACCCACTGGGCTGGAAGCCAGGCCAGTAACACAGAAAATGGCAGCTGCTGCTCCAAAAAAGCTTCTTTGCTTTTGGCAGTAGAGGCGGGAGCCATGGCTAGCACACGCCTGGGAGAGATCTGCTGAGGAAGGTGCCAGCTGACATTACAGTTTTCTAGCTGTGCTGCACTTGGATGGAAAGCTCTGAACAAAATCTGCAATTTATCCATTGAAGAGAATTGGCAAATGGGAGCAAGAAACAAAAAAGCAGTTGGTTAAGGGCCAAAGAAGGATTATGGAGAAGTCTCGATCCGCTGCCACTGCTCAGAGGATGAACGGCCATGGGGCTGCCACGCTCCATCCTCAGGTGTCAGAGCAGAGGCGGGGAAAGGATGCCTGCCCAAACGCTGGTCACAGGGATCAATTAACTAACAGCAGAGCACGGAAACCTGCTGACAGCCTGAGACAGACTGCTGCTTCCACCTGAAGCTTGACTCTCCTATCATTACGTGCCCTTGTCCTGACGAGACACGACTTCTCTGCCGCGTAACTATTTCCTGCAGGCACGACATTAGTTTCCTGGGTAAAATGACCCAAGAGTCTCCCGGCGGCAGGCAGCCCAGCAAGTGCAGCACCAGCTGTCTGGATGTCACAAGCAACGGCACTCGGTGTGACGGATGGCTTCAGCCACCTTACCCCTGCTCCTCGCTGAGCCCACCTGCTGCAGGGAGAGGGCTTGAGGGAGACGGGACTCTGGGGGACACCGGTCGGCTCCGTGTCTGGACTGGTACACCATGTTTACAACACTTTAGCTAATATGTAGTGCTGCCAGAAAACTTCTCATTCATGAAGTAATTTAGCCCATGCTCTTCAAAGGCCTCCACCAGAAAGAGTAATGATTACTTTGGACAAAAAAAAAAAATCTTGTCTCGGAGATGGGGAGGGAATAGGGAGAAAAAATTCCTGTCTTTTTTCCTCTCTGGATCTGTGGGGAAGAGCATCGACGCCGATAACCAGGTGGGTTTGTCGAGCGCTGGGCCTGCTCCGACTCCTGCTTCCAAGGCGACGCCGCGGAGCCGCCGGAGGAAGCGGGAAGGAGCCGGGCTCAGGCGAAGGCGAGGGCAGGGGCCTGCACGCCCCGGGGGAGACCCCGCAGGCGGCCGAGGCCTGTGGTAGCCGGGTGGTCCGGGCCGGCCCGGGCACCCGCGGCCGGGGCTGGGCTCTCTTACCTGCAGGGAGAGGTGGTTGGTCAGCTCCGGCAGCAGCAGCGGGAACTCCTTCAGGTCGATGCCGCCGCAGTCCACGACGCCCTCCTGGCTGCAGCCGCAGTCGCGGGGGCAGGCGGAGGCCGGGCCGGGAGGGCGC
>VYXH01009243.1:734930-764760 GCA_013397275.1 Burhinus bistriatus | reverse complement strand
AAAAAAAAAAAAGAAAGAAAGAAATCCATGACTGCTTTTAATCTACCTGAAATATGGGATACAGACATAGCGTATTTTGTACTTGTTTTATACTATCCATGTTCCTTTTAGCCTGCTGCAGCATTATTAGGATATTTCTGTTCCTATATCACAGTATATAAGTAACATTTCCCAGAGAACCCACCCAGGGCCATATAAAGCCATCTGCTTTAAAGTTAGCAATGAAGTCTTCTTACAGATACAGGGTACAGAACAGCTCACACCATCACTCCAACAAATTACGCTGCTGTTTATTTAAGTAATAAAGGAATTTGTTCCAAACAGTTGAGTTTTTTTCCAGCATTTGTTCTCCACATGTGGTTTGCTTCCTCGAGTGTCGATTTTTCATAGCTAAGAGACTTTTTCCTGCCTTTTATCCACCAGGCTAATTGCATTCTTATTCTTTTCTGTTTAACGAGAGCTGACATCCAGCTCAGTGCTCTGTAAAACAGGAAGCAATGTAGTTCCTGTTCCAAGGAGGTAACAGTTTAAACTGACCTCAGATGAATTGGACATATGTGAAGTGGACAAATCCAGCCTTGTGATTATTTGACTTTTTTTTCCTATTGTGAAAGGGTAGATGCTGTCAAGTCCCTCTGTCCCATCCTCCCACATCCTGAAATGATCTATCACCCAAAAAAATAACCCCTTAACCCAGCTGCCAGAAACCATGCTCAGCTGTTCACAACCTCCTCACCTGAGCAAACTCATCTTTCTCTGCTGCTTAGCAAAGGGATCCCAGATTGCTTCGTACTTGGAGGACTTGCTTTACACAAATAAAGCCATGATGAGCCACCTGCCAGATTCTCCATTCCCTTTCTAACTCTTGCAGTTATGACCACCTGTACTAGGCACTCTGTCACACACCCCCATGAAGTTACTCAAGAGGTAAGGTCAGCCTCATACAACAACACAGAGCCGCAGTAACTGCCTTCCCTGAGACAGCCTCATCTGCACATGGACATGCCCTCATTTATCCACAGAGAGCTCTCTTGCAAATATCCCAAATCCAGAATTTCATAACAAATTCCTATTTGTTATCCTGATCAACATAGGAACTGAGATTTCTTGAAGTAGCATGACTGAAGTAGCCATGTTCTGACCATCAGCCTTTCTTCTAACGACTTAAGAAAAGCAGCACGTTTGAAAAAGCATATGGTATGAAATGTGTAAGTGTAATGTACTGCATTGTACCTATTTCTGACTAGGCAAAGCAGCAGGACTGAAAAACAGAACTCAAGTAGAAGTTTAAAAAGAAAATCTGTGCTCCAAAACCAAAGCACTCCCTCAAATTCCTGCAAGCCAGATCTGCTGAGTCAGCATCACTCCACTCACTGGCTCCAACTCTGACAGATCTATTTGCTTCTTTTATAGCAAGAAAACGTGTTTTACTTTTTATTATAAAAGTCTGTATCTGAAATAATTCCATGAATTTTACAAAAGAAAGTAAAGGTAAGATATACCTGCCAACCTGACAGCATCTCCGGCTGTCAAATGATTAACACATTTATCACAGCTGGTAAAAAAAAAAACCCCAAGAGCTGCAAATGGTATTCACCAGAGTCTATGAAAGAAGAACAACACTCCTGAGCATTTTAATGTCTAAAGCTGAAACTTCTTCTCATATGAACTGGGAGTTATGCAAAAAGTAAGTAACAGAACTTAAAGATAACATCAAAATCTGCTCTGTATCACAGAGCTTTGCCTAATTGCTCATCATGATGAACAGGGCAAATTAATTCTGTCCACTGTGGAATTTATTTATTCAGTCATCAGATCCTAAGACTGCAGAATGTAAATGAGGCAATCTAGGATTTTTAGGTAAGACCCACACACCCCCCTCACTCCCAGAAAAAGGAAAATTAGAAAAAGTATTATATCATATCTAAAAAATTCTCAGCCAAGTTATGACACAAAGGAAGTGCTGAAAGTGTAGGAGTAACACAAAACATGTCTAAATAAGAGATTACCTGTTAGGTGGGGTAACTGTATGACATTCTCCTTTACTCCATCTTCTTAAATACTGCAGAAGGAGAAATAGAAAATTGGCTTGTTCTCTTACTTCCAAGCAGATAAAGCAGGCTGTGCTAACCTCTGCATTACTCCCTCTACCTAAAATCGACAAGTGAGCTAAACATCTACATTTAATCTGGGATTTTTGTTATAATGGTATCATATCCACAAGTGCCCAAACCCGAAAATCCTGGGCCTCTACAAACGTAGAGATTTCTCTGAAGGCCAGGGTCACAGACTTGAGTATTTTTCTCTTGGTAGTGAACAAACTCCTAAGTTATTTTTGCACTTTTGTGGGGATTTTGTTTGTTTGTTTTTTTAATATTCTCCTGCAGCCCCCCCCCCCCCCTTAAAAAGAATCTCAGTCCACAGGTATGCACATCTTACTTAAACATTCATTGGTAAGGACTACTATGATCCATATTAGCTTGTTTACACTTCAAAATTAATTTGCTTCTTTAATTAAACAGTGGCCAAAATGTTGTGTCTGTGCTCAAAATTCTTGGAAAAGGCAGATTCTAAGCTTGCATAACAGACATCTATCCAAAGCTCTTCTGGTGGTATCAGTGATTCAAAAGGAGAAAAAAGCTTGCTAATGAAAGGCTGTATATGCAACTCTGTGTAGAGATACAAAATGGTTTCAGTACAGAATTACTGATGCAATCCTGTAATTCCCCTTTATTTTAACCCACAAGCCAAATGGCAAGAATTTAGGAAAAAGCAGTAGATGCATTAGCAAATGTTATTTTGTAGAGAGCTAACACTGGTTTCGTTTGAGAGACATGACTCCTACGTACTGCAATCTTTTGGGTAAGTCAATAAACAAGTACACAAGAAGAATCCTGATTCGTATGTAGTAGATTGAGTTTTAAGTTTTCAGTGGAGCAGGGCAATATCTGTCCTACTCAATGCCAAACTAATGCCTTGGAAAAGAAGATGAAGAGTGGGATGACAGAAGTTGATTCATTCGGGTATTAAAGACAAGGGCTGAGGACAAAAGCTGCAGGCAGGTCTTGTGAACATCGAGTGCCTGGACAGCAAAACAGACAGTTGAAATTCTGTATAAATAAAGCAATGCATATGGAATAATTAAAAAAAAAAGTTTCAGCTTCACAGTGCAGAAATAAGCACTGAGTTAATATGAAAGAAATGAGGTTCCAGTCTTAAAAGATTTAAGAAAACATCAGCTCAAAACTAGTAGTAGTCAGAAAAGCAACTAGGAAAAGAAAAATAAAAGCAGAAAATGCTGTTGTATCTTGAAAGCTTTTTAACATAGGACAATTGGAATGTAGCACACAGGAAGGATACAAGGATGGCCAAAAGGTTACCAGGGCCTCCCCATGTGACACAGTTGAATAGAATGTCCTTTTCTTTAAGCTAGGGCCTGAAGGCGATAGGGCAAAACTATAAATACCATTAGTGCTTCAGAGCTGTTCACTGTTTCTTCCAGTAAAAAAAAAAAAACACCAAACAAAAAAACCCCACACCAAACCACAAAAGCCACCACCACCACAAAACCAAAAAAAACCCCAAAAAGGCAACTAAGACGTATAAAATAAAACTGCAATGTATAAGGTAAAAAGGAATAAATTCAATTCCACATGACATGTAGGTAAGCTAAAAAGCTGGCAACGATTCAAAAAGGGACTGGACAAACTCATGAAAGACTATCCGCCAAGAACTTTAGATACAGATATACCACTTCTGGCTCAAATTTTTCAGCTCGAAAAAAGAATTAAAATCACTGGCAGCTAGAAAAGTATCCTAGGTAAACAGATGTTTGGGACATCTTATTATTCCTCCAAAGTTATCAACAGTCAGAAAATACAGTGTGCTAGATTGATTTTTGGTCAGATTCAGTACAGCTATTCTCACTGCTCAGCAATCTGCTAACCATTCACACCAGATCAGCAGAATGAATTAGCTCATTTTTATTATGATTTTAGTTAAAACAGGGAAGTGAAAGTTTATGCATAAGTTCCTCAGTCATGGCCCACATATGTGTGGATGTGAGGTGTATATTGGACTGAGAATGCCTGAGGAGGAAAAAAGGAAGGACTGCAGGAGCCCTTCATGACAATCTGTATAAAATAGTCAAGTCAATGCATTAACATGAAATCCATGTTTACAAATCGGAGGAAGTGACACACAGAGGAACAGGAAAAGTATATTTAATTTTCTATTAAACTTCCAACCAGAATACATTCTCCCAAAACAGTAGTTAAAGTTTTTACATTACTGATAAGAATTTCATAATTATCAACACCAGATTTCCTCAGGAGAAAACAGGTAAAAAGTTGATTATACTCCCCCCTCTGCTCTCCTGGCAAACCTAATTTTTTTTTTTTTTTTTCTGAGGTGAAGTATTATCAAATCCTGTGAATCTCAAAGCAAAGTTCTAGTTCCTACTTACTTCTGGATATTTTATTCTTTAATTCCAAAGTAGTAATAAGAAAAGTATTTTATAGCAAATTCCTAAAGCCTATTCTAAAAAATGCTAGAGATCCCCTTTATAAGACCCTTTTAATTTAAGCAGCAGTAAATGTTAGAATGGAAGTCTGAAAGCATTTTTATGACCTGCTATTACAGCTTTTAAGAAATGCAACTCATTTAGTTGGTATGTCAAACTATTTATAACCTTCTTCACTGTCTTCCCAGCTAACCTGAACAACAGTAAGCAGCCTCATTCAACTCGAAGTTTTATAAAATTTTTCATATTGATTAAAACAAAAATTGTCACATATACCCACCATATACCATTTGTAAGAGTTAGTGCCTCAAGCTTAGCCTAAAAATCTTTGCCACAAACCGATGGAATTTATTACGAGAATTAAGGTCTCTAACCACAGAATTTAGGTGAGAGAGGTCCAAACAAACCCAGCCTGTGCCATATTATTGATAATGTCTAGTTTCATTCTACTTTTTTGTCCAGAATATCAAGTACTGATGGTTTACTCTAACAAGCTCAAAGTTTTGCTTTGCCTGGCTGAAGTTGTAGATTCTGAAGTTTCATTGCCATGCCCATGTTCCCAGAAACCTTCAATTTGCCTTGAAAGAATGCCTAAAAAGAAAGAAAGATTATATGAAATGCAATACAATACATTACCCCAAATGTACCCCTCCCAAAAGTTATTAGTTCTATTATGCACGTGCAGGTCCTGGTCTGCAGTTTTGTAATTCCAACAGTTCTTGCAGACACCTCACATTCATCAACAAACGTATTTTCTGACACTAGAAGATAGAATAGTAAACCGAGGCAGTTGTATGCTTATGATATTTGTGATACCTAAAGAGAATAAACTTGGTATTGCTTGTTTCTTGGATTATCATAACAATGGATCTGTATACAAAGCAGGGCAGAATACCCAATGGCTTGGTAATGATGGTTCATAGAATAAAAGTTTACTATTTCAGTTGAAGACGATAAAGCAATACTGTACAGTAGATGCCACAAGTGATCTCCTACTGAAATCCCACCCCAGCTATTACTGGTTTTGTTACTGCCAATCAATTTTGCAAATTTAGTTTGTGAGCAGACATGCTTAAGATTTGGGTTTTTCCTCCAGACCTTGTAAAAAGATGAACTGCATGCACTAAAACATCCAAACTGTAGATGTAAAATTGTAATTGCTTCTGAATTTCCTTACATGTACATTACAACATTTCTATAATGTGTTTTACCTTCAAACTTCTCCTAGACACACTTTAGCCTGTGAAAATTCTTATTTACCCTGTGATTAGCAGACCAAAAAATTAAAAGAATGTTACCCACTGCATTTCAAATTTAGAAGTATGGAACAGTAACTTAAAATTAACTTGAACATCTGGTTTACTTGCACACTATGGCTGCTTTGGACACACTGAGGAATAAAAAACCCAAATAATCATAGGCATTCAGTGGATGCTCACCTCAATTTCTATTTTTCAGCATCAAGATTACTCCTTAAACTAATGCCAGCTATGAGCATACAGCCCTCTGAACAGAGGGCCAACATTCCTCCTTTCTTAAGTTACACTACAAACACTAGTTTCCCCCCCTCTTCTCTGCAAACTAAGCACTATTATATCCCCTTCTGATTACCTACAGGACGTCTGAGATAATATGTACCTCTTCAGAAGAGTAGATACTGTCTTTCTTGATTAATCTTACTTCGGCCAATTTGTTCAGAGAAAGTCAAAAATTGTCATTTTTCAGATCAGCTATGGCAGTTTTGGAGGAGGTGGTTTATTTAAATGATGTCAATTTAAACACACTCAAAACAAACAAACAAACCAGTCCTCTTATCTCATCTTTGCTATACTTACTGTCTGAGGATTCATTTTGCCAGTCATGAGAGCTAACAGATCACTGTCAGCCATTGTGATTGTACAATCCGCCTTCTTATCTGTAAGATAAGAGTTGACTATGAAAATTCAAACTGAGAGATGCAACGCTAATAGAAGCTGCAACTCCGTGAAGACTCTGTTGTTACTACAGGTTAACAAAATGGTACCTGCAGTACATACAAATAAGGGCCATTATAAAAATATCAGCAAGAGATCACCCAACAGGCATCTGTGCCACCTTGTAGCACAGACAATCCCAACTCTGAAGAAAGATGGAACTTTCTGAAAGGTGCTAAGCAAATTCATTCCTTGAAAAGAAATAATAATCTACTTGTAATCAGACAGAATGTTAATTGCAAGCACTGACAATCATTTTAAGTTTTATGAAGCTTAAATTTGCTAGTATTGAGATCAACTCAGAATAAACGTGTTTTCCCCTGTGACACTCTCTGAAGATACTCACCACTGAAATTTCAGGCATTTCCTGCCCTCTCCTTCAATGCGAACAACATGTGCATTCTAAAAGCTCTCATTTGAATTAATTCAAATCCAGACGTTTTTAGGATCCTCTTACCAGAAATAAGCTGAAAAATTATTTTAATAAGCTCTGATAGATTAATGTATATACCAAAGTGCTAAAAATTGCACATATCTTTTCCTACGCTCATCTTATTATTGAACCCTAACTCTTTGACAAAATGTTGTCTATACAACAGAAAACAGTGCTTTTGTTTTTGTAATAACTTAGATCAATGAATTCCAAATCAAATCCCCTGTCATGTTTTTAATTAAAAGCTTCATGATGCAGGTTCACGGCTATTTGAGATTCTGAGAACAGACTGTCGTCTTTGGCTTTTTATTTACATTACTAGGATGCATGACTTCAGATACAAGAAATTTTCATGGCAACGGTAAAAATCCTTTGTTTCCAATACTTTTGTGGGGTTCCCCACCACCGCCCAGTCTGTGTCTTATTTACGTCTGCCTTTTTTAAAGTAGAACTTGATATCACCTGGTACAGTATTGAAATCAGGCAAGTTTTATTGCTTAACTAGCTGCAGAGGAGAAGTAACTTGACAAGATAGACCAGCTTACCACCTACCAGTGTCTCCAACAAAGCAACTGAAGAAACAGCTATAAATTACATTTCTGGCCCAGATTTTAAGAGGTGAGAACAATAAAACCCCTGGGGTTTTAATTTTTTATTTTTATTTTTTTTTAAAATTCTGATTCCTGTAAGAGTCATATGACAGATCTGTCCGGAGCCTCTAAGAAAACATGCAATGACCTAGACAGAATTCAGAGAAGACATTTCATTCTTGTTCCGAAACATCACGGATTAAAAGTGTCAGTAATAAGAAGAATTTAAATTAAGGTAGCTCTACACCACTTCTGCTCAAGGTCACTATAGCTTAAACAGAATATGAATTTATATTCTTTTCATTAGTTTTATGTGTTTTCTGCAATATCATAACAAAATAGCACTGACCTGAATTAACTGCCACAGAGCCTTTACCATTTTTCACATCTACTATCCAAGTTGCTTCTTTCCCATCAGGACCATCTTTTATTTTGAAGGCAAAGACTCCACCAATTTTCTTGACAAATTGCTCTCCTTCCTGTAACGACCGCGTAATGTGCAGATTATTCATTTACTTCAAAATCATTTTAAAATCATTTCAATTAAACAGGAAGTAATTTAGAAATCTTTACCCTTTCTACTAACACAGAAATACCTATCTCCCTCTATCAGGCTTCATTTAAACAACGACTTAGAAAAAAAGTAAGAACCCACAAACTATGACTATTTATATTAAAACCCATCAACGAAGAAAAATGACCGCTGTCTTAAGTCTTGTCTTGATGAAAGTCTGACAAAATGTGATTTCTTCTTCTAATCACGCTCAGAAAGCAAGCAACAAACACCAAACACAAACTTAAAGATTCTTGTGTTAGTTAGCGAGCTCCTCACATACAATCTAAACTTGCTTTTACTGAAATACCCTTATGCAGGTAGGAACTGTCTGAAAAAAAAAAATTTAAAATCATGGCACAGCACAGAAAGATTTCTGACACAGCACAATTCAAAGCTGTAACATCTGTTTCAATGAGAAGTACTGAGGGAGTGATTGATGCTACTATATTCCTATCAGGTTTCACACATGTTCTGTCATAAATTAAAATCCTGTTGTAGGTAAAAGAAGTAGTCAAATACCTCTTGGAGCTTCTTCTCGATCTCTTTGAAGACCAAATGTGACTTAAATCCATCAACAGCTGCACTGAGAGGCACAGCCGCAATACGGCCGGTGCTGAAATGAAAAACCCATTCATTTACATACCTTTAATCACATTTTCAGCATGTTAAAATTATGATGAATACACCTAACACCAGCGCGAACAGCCACACTGAAACACTTCTGTAATACAGAGCAACTAGATGATACTAAAGTGAAGTTTACTCCCTGATGGGCTTAACAGCTTGAATTACAATCACTTCAAGTATCTAGAAGTTTTTGCATGTACGGACAGGACACTAATTTTATAATGAAAGTAAATCATTAATCTTGTTAAGATAAATCAGCAAACACTATTACCACACCTTGTGTGAAGAGAGAGCAGCACATGCACCATCTCAGAGAAATACCACCTTTTTTTTTTTTTGGCTAAACAAATCCCCTTTTCCCTCCCAATTCATGTGGGTCTCTTAACTCTCACAAGAGGTACTAAGCTTTATGCCCGATTCTCTGGAGCAGTCACCCTGCATGGCCCGAGAGCAGCATGAAACCTAATTCTTCATTTCTGCAAAGGCACTCAGAGGCAAAGTAAGTACAGAGATGTCCAAACAAATGGCAATTAAAGCAGCAGGAAAAACAAGTTTACAATTATTACCATCTCTTGGCATCAGAGTGCAAAACTGTGGTCAAGTTTGATATCGTCAAAGTGACAGAATTGCTCAAATGTTGCTAGAACTTACTTCTGTAGTACTAACACTACCCTACAGCTGTATGCTAAGGCAGCAATAGTAGGGATTGTCTCATCTGAAGAAGATACATCGATTTTGCTAATAAACCAAGGCTGTACTAACAGGACATAAAATTGTGAGGAGTCAAAAAAAAAAAAAAAAAAAAAGGCAGAACCGTTTCAAAGACTAATCCAAAATGGATCAAGGGCTGCTGTCATTTACCTTGATGTACATTCTTGTCAGCTATCACTAAAGCTGCTACTCACAGGCTAGATCTGAATCCAATGATTAAATCTACATGCACTGCTGTAGAAAAAATGGTATGAAGTAGCTTTATAAACATGAAATGCCACGTTTCCCTTAATTACACAATACACAACATCATTCATTACGTAAGTGGTGTCTGAACAGATTAGCTGCACTGTTTCGTTCCAAAGTCAGATATACATTGCTGCAACTCATTGTGTCAGGTATCTCCTGCACGCAAAGCCTTTGGGAGAACTAAAGGTTTTTAAGCTTCTCTAATGTAAGATGAAACTAGTATTGCTAAAATTTCACCGGTTTGAGTTGTACCTAAGAAAGACTTTTAAAAATTCTCAATACCAACAAAGGTGAAGTGAGCTGTAGTAAATTAGACTTAATTTCTTCAGGAAAATATCATATATACATGCAAAGCTTTTCCTGACAGGAAGGCACTACTTCTAGCAGTAACTCAAGGTTAACGGTATACAAATAGCAAGAGATTCCCCATTTCATAAAATTACAATATTTTTAAAGACAAAGCTCAAAGCAATGGAAAATCCCCTCTGATTTAAAACTGCGTACCAACACCCACTGCCAAGTTTTGTGAGCATGTTTGAAGAGAATCCATGAAAATACATGTTTTCTTCCTGTATCACACCTATTTTCTCATATGGTCTAACCTCTTACAGATTACAGAAGTGACAGGATTATCACTTCTGACACTGTACTACAAAAAGTTACTGCAGCAGCCCTTCAAAGTTCAATTGCTTCTCTCATTACCTCTTCCACAGATCATACTGTCACCTCCCAGGAATAGTACAGCTCTAGCTATAACAGACATTAGAAACAGGAGTTGGGAGAAGAATATTTCTTTCTGGAAGTCCAGTACGTCATAAATTTTACTGTTCACAGGGGTTTTTTTAGAGCAAATATAAAGTATTGGCATTGAGCTTTAAAACTGGAACACCAACAGAGTAGCTCAATCTTTCTAAGCAAAGTTGAAAGTGAAAACGCAAAGAGAAATCGCGTATTAAAAAAGTCTCTCCTGAAATTCTCATATATTTACAAATTTTAAGTATTTTCTCTCAATTCCTGTCCATTCTAGCATAGATTCCAAGACAGCCTCATAGCAGGGTTCTCCTCTCACTCGGAAGTATGCTACAATTACAAGCGCAAATTCTTTAGCCAGGACTGGACGAGGAACATGTCTGAATTCTAATGAGTATTTAGAATACCACATGTAACATACAGCTGAAAGCAATTCTTCATGAAACCAAACTAGTAACAATTTTAGCAGTGGGTATCTCTATTCCCATGGATGTCTTTCTTTTTTTGGCAAGTCCCTAGTTTCAATTAATTCATTTTAACGTGGCCTGTTTTGTTCTTGGAAGGGGGGGTTTGTTTTCTTGGCTTTTTTTCCTGCAAACATTAGACTTTTCCTTACAGGAAATCACGTGAGCCATTTTAATGGGCCAGTTTGCTCTTTTCAGTAACTTATAACACGCTGCATATTGTTTATCAGGAATAAGACACAGTGTAAGCTATAATGTCTGTATACAGCTGCAGCGCTGCAGATACAAAACAGTTCAATTGCTGAGCAAGTTTTAGCTTATAGCGCAATTTCTTCCTTGCACAGAGGCAAACAATAATTCTAAAAAAAATAAATTTTGAAACGCAAAGATTTGGGAATACAGTCAAGACAAAGCGAGCTTAGCTTACACCACTACTGAACCCACAGTGAAAGTTTCCAACGACGATATAACCAAGGGCTGTACACAAATGCTGAACACACATTTTCATTCAGCAGTGCACTTTCTTGCTCTATAGAGAGACAGTCTGCAAGGTGACGATTTTGTAAGGTCTTTCAGTACACACAGGCCGTCCTTCTCCTCAAGAAGGCAGCTGCACGCAGAGGGCAGACCCTCAGCTGCCTCCCCACTTCTTCTCCCTGGGCATTACGCAGCGCCATCTGCCCGTCTCGTCTCGATTCGGCGCTGCGGGCAGCCCCAGCCCCGCGGGGCTCTCACCTGGCCGCTCCGGGGAAGCCCATGCCGTAGAGGGTCACCACCACGGCCCCGCCGAGGCCCAGGTTGTGCTGCAGCGCGACCTTTGCCCCGGGGACCTGCCTCCTCCCGGCCAGACCGCGCAGCTGCCAGCAGAGTTCGGCGCACTGCGCCAGGCCTGAAAAATCGAGCGCAGAGCTTAGCTGGGGAAAGGAATAAGGCACGTACTACAGGGATATTCCATAAACCTCCTTCCCTAGCAAGAGATTAAGTGAATCCATGCAACAGGATTTGAGAAGGTTAATTCTTGACAGCTGAGATATCCAGAAATGTATTTTCTTGGGAGGCTCACAATGCAGCATTGAATCATTTAGGTTGGAAAAGACCTTTAAGATCATTGAGTCCAACCATCAACCTAACACTGCCAAATCCACCACTAAACCATGTCCCTCAGCACCACGGCTACTCGTCTTTTAAACACCTCCAGGGATGGGGACTCAACCACTGCCCTGGGCAGCCTGATCCAATGCTTGACAACCCTTTCTGTGAAGAAATTTTCCCTAATATCCAATCTAAACCTCCCCTGGCGCAACTTGAGGCCATTTCCTCTTGTCCTATCGCTTGTTACTTGGGAGAAGAGATAGACCCCCACCTCTTTACAACCTCCTCTCAGGTAGTTATAGAGAGTGATAAGGTCTGCCCTCAGCCTCCTTTTCTCCAGGCTAAACAACCCCAGTTCCCTCAGACACCCCTCAGAAGACTTGTTCTCTAGGCCCTTCACCAGCTTCGTTGCCCTTCTCTGGACGTGCTCCAGCACCTCAATGTCTGTCTTGTAGTGAGGGGCCCAAAACTGAACACAGCATTCAAGGTGGGGCCTCACCAGTGCCGAGTACAGGGGGACGATCACTTCCCTAGTCCTGCTGGCCACACTATTCCTGCTACACGCCAGGACGCTGTTGGCCTTTTTGGCCACCTGGGCACACTGCCGGCTCATATTCAGCTGGCTGTCGACCAACAACCCCACATCCTTTTCCACCAGGAAAGGTGAATCCCTTTTCATCACAGCCCTGATTTTCAGATCACACCCCCCGTCTCCCCCTACTACTCTATCACCTATTTCTGCACTTATGACCCAGTCCCACCACACGCACATTTCTTCTTCCCTCCATCATCCACAGACCTCCACCCCTTCCTCTCCCTTCCCCTCGACAACTGTGTAGGCCTTCGGGTAAGGCAGAGGAGGAATCTGCCGACTGAAACATCATGAAGAGGATGAGTAAGAAGTTTTATAATCCCAGTCATAGATAAGAATTAACAGGTTTCATTTACACGCTCTCAGCCTCAAGGAGAGAGTGTGTACCGTGGGACAACCTGCCCTGGAATGGTTTGGAAATTCAAGATGACTTACATGACTGTTTTATAGTGAAATTAAGCTGACATGTCATTTTCTGCATTTTAACAACTCCTCCTCCCATCCCACGGCAGCAGAGGCATGAATACCAGTAATTGCCTCTACATTTATCACTGTGTAAACTGACAAAAATTTAACACAAACCTAGGCATGTAATACTCTCATCCTGTTACAGATACTCAGTCTCATTCACCTGGAATGTTCTTCTTCCCACGTTTCCTAATACTTCCCCCCCTACACTAACTGCAGATTATCTAGCTGTTACAGCTGTTTAGACTAAGGTTTGTTGTTTTACAAGGTTTCCTCTTCTCCAATTTTCTGACAACTTTTTATTTCCAAACAAGGAAGGTGAATTATCTTCTCAAATCCAAACACATTTTATCAAAGAGCCATCTCTTTTTGGAAGCAAGCATAGCAGTTTAAAGAACACACAAAAAAAGGAAAACCTATGTTGCTGGGAAACGGTGACTAACTGAGCTTCTGTTGTAAACATCAGATAAATATTTTGATATCCAAGGCTTAAGAGAAATAGCTTTTATTACAGCTAACAAGGGTACAGGCTATTCAGATGCAACAAAGTCTTCAAATCTGAATTTTAAAGTATGACAACATATGAAAATAGTTATTCAAACTACATTCAGCAGAAGTTGTACTATTGAGCAATTATTTAAAAAAAGAGTTAAGCTGTTTTGCAGGTTGCTTTAATAACAACAGGAAAAAAAAAAAACATCAAAATTAAATAAGTGCCAATGATCAAATTCACACTCCAAGTCTTTTGGTTTGAGCAATCCTACACGGTCAACCTGCCCTAATGCTTGCATCGGTTGGAAATGAAAATCAGCTCCAGAGCTTCCTTCTAGTCTCATGAAGCCCTCATGTTTCATACAGACAAATACAAGTGGGAAGCATCTGCCTGCTCAAGAGCTGTACCTTGTATCTAACCCGCACAACTAAATGAAATGTTTTTGCATACCTGTAGCACCAAGTGGATGTCCCTTTGAAATCAAGCCACCACTAGGATTAATAACCCATTTGCCTCCGTAAGTATTGTCTCCTCTGTCGATCAGGTCACATGCTCTTCCTATAAAACAGTATTTATAAAAGAAAAATGTTCCTTTGATTTCTCAATTCTGCTGTCACTTACCGAAGATGCTGCATGTCAGTCAAAACCCAGAAAATTCTACACCACAGGTTTTACAAAGAGCAGATTGAAATTAGCCAAACTACATTAATGGGACTTGCATAAACCACTAGAGAAAGTGTATCATGGAAAAGAAGTGAAAGGGCTCGTGTTTGATACAAAAGCTTTTTTAAATTTGCTGTTGAACTGTTTTGTTGATATACAGTATTATGATACAATCAATATAATGAAGCTGTTCATTATATTATTAATGAAACTGCAGTGATAATTATGCTTTTTCTAAAAGAGGGGTTAGTCATAATTTGTGACCCCCAGGACACGGGGGTCCTGGTGAACACCAAGTTGAACACGAGCCCTTGCCACAAAGGAGGCTAGCGGTACCCTGGGCTGCATTAAGACTGTAAATAAAACCACTCAAAAGACTAATGCTTAGAACAGCTCAGCTTTCCAGACTATGAGTTCCATGCCTTCAGCAGACAGTTCTCTGTTTTAACCAGTCCCTTACTCCTTTATTCTTGTACCAGCTTCTTCAGCCTACGTTATTAACGCTGAAGTCTAAAAAACATCTGCCACATTTCCTGTATTTCTAACTTGCTTCTGCCATTAAATGACACTTACCAGCTTAGTCTCGCTCACCTAAATCCACAATGTGGTTTACGCCATTTCACTAATCTCTATGTCTAATTAGTCTACCATTCCAAGATAAGTTTCACATACTATTAAGGTCAGACTGACTGAAAGGTGGTGAGAATTGCACTATTAAATCACCATACACAAGACTTATCGGTCAAACAGAGAAGTACTATCAGGATTCTTCTCTATCTTCAATTAAAGGAATGAAGCTAAAAAGCTTAATGAACCTATTTAAATAATGTCAAACATCTACTGTTTTTACTGCAGATACCATAAAAACACAGCAAAGACAGTAAAAAGCAAGCGTTCAAGTGCAAATATTTGAAGACCTACAAACACATAAAGTCTTCCTGAAGATCTGTGAACTTCTCTTGTTTCAGTGACAAAGTTTTGACTTAATAAAAAACACCATCTAGTGATAGAGTATGGTATTTTCTCAAAATTAGTTAAAAACAAATTAGAGAAAGATTACATCAGATGATTACTTAAGCTAAGCAAGAATACATTTAGAGTTTAAATATATCAAATACTGAAGTAGCAGTTCAATGCATTATTTATTTGAAAGCAAACAAGAACCTCTTCAGTAGGAAATTTTAATAGTTTGACTTACATACATAGAACTAAATTCCACTGCCATTTAACCTGTTATAAATCCACTCACTTCAATGAAGTTAAACTAATCTGGACAGATTGTGCATTGTGATACAGTTGACTTTAGAAGCATGTTCACAACTTGACAACAACTCTGTATTTTCAAAGGCAAAGATGTTTCAAGATTTAAAAGAAAAGTCGTATCAAAGGAAAGTAACTTGTTAAGGCCCTCTATAGGCAATTTTTGTCCAATTTTGATCTTCTTAAAAGGAAATACAAAGATGGAGGGAAATCTTGGGGCAGTTAAGTATACAGCCCTAAAAAAGGGGTATAACAGATCAGAAGAGTCCTTAATTTCCTTGCTCTGCTAGCTTAAAAGAGCCATCCCTGCACAAGCTAGGCGTATGATGTCACGTAGTTGTCCAACACTTTAATTTGCCTTGTATATTTCTTCAGAAATCACAGTAACATGCTCATTTGTTAAACTAATTCTAGACTTTGCAGGTCTTCCTTCTGTTACTGCAGTGGTAACTTGCTTTTCCCTCTTATGAGGTCAGCTAGTAAGATTTTCAAATCTAGATCTGTCCAGTAGACAACTCAAAGTTCTAATGATATGAACAGATAAAAAGGTATTTTTTTATGCTATTACCTTCTGGACAGAGTCCCAGAGCTTCATAAGTAATGAACTCATTAACTGAGAAACAGTCATGAAGTTCGATCACATCAACATCTGTAGGTTTTAGGCCTGCTTTTTCAAAACATTTTTCTGCAGCTTTTTTAGTCATATCATAGCCAACCTGCAACAAGAAGACATCGTACGTTACATATCGCTAAAGAAACATAGCTAGCAATTTCATTTCTACACTTAATTTTAAACGTGCTTCTATATATCCTGTAAGTGAAAGTAACCTGTAGGAGGTGGCATTCTAATTTATTTTAATGCATCACATATCACAGAGTTTAATATTCATACAGTAGGAACTGTATAGAAAGAAATAATACATTCTAGGTCTCACTGCTGGCACGTGGAAATTTTTCTGGGGAATATCCTCTATTTTCTCAACCTTACTTACAAGCCAAATTGCTCCCTTGCATGACTCAGACCAACAGCTGTGAAACAAATCCTCAAACTGTCTTGCTACCTTTTTCTATCAGCCATCTGACTAGAACTGTATTTGAAACCCAAACAGAACAGTTGAAACTACTGGGTATTCTAATGGTTTGACTTACATCCAATTATTTTAGTCAATTTGCAGTAGAATCCAAATTTTGCAGTTCAGGTCTTTCCCTTCATTCTACTTAAGCAAGTAATCATGACTATGCCCAACAGGTTATTTCAGCTTCAGTATTACACAGACGTAAGTAAAATTGTTTTAAGTTTCATTACTCTTAAAAACAGAAAAAAAATAATGTTTTTCTTGCTGTTCAAATTGTTTAAAAAGCAGCCTTTAAATAATTTATTAAAAACTAGGTCTTTGATAGCCTGTTTATAAATTTCTTACTGCTATTCTACAACCATACTCTTTGCTTACTCCACCTGCTGAAATGAAATTACTTTTACATTCACCACAAAGTATAATTTGTTTGCTTACTGACATGGAAATGTCTACAGTACCATTAGGACTTGCAGGTATAAAAAAAAAAACAAACAAAACTGAAGAGTATCAGGGAATACAGCATTGTAAACCTACCATCTTCATACAACTGTTTTCTTCAAATGTGCTTGGATAATCAGTAGCCATCACCTGGGCTAGAATCTCCACAGCTTTTGTCTGCAACTTATGCCTTTTCACAAACTCCTCACTAGCCAAAATTGCAGCTGCGGCACCATTCGACGTTGGACTGATTGAAAGAAAAATAATGTCATCATTCTAAATTAGTAATGTCAACCTTCCATAGAATTATCTTTTAATACCAACCAAAAAACAAAAAGGGCAAACGAAAAACCACTTTCGTTGGCTGATGCCACTGAAACAATAAATTCTATCAGTGTTTGCTGGACACTTTCAGTAATATTTATAACAGACATTTGAAAAGCATGACATCAAAATAGAAACATATCATCAAAGTTTTTCAATTTAGAAAAAATCAAAGCTGCTACTTGGCTACAAACATTGTTAACAACAAGCCTTTCAGGAGTGTATAGGAAAGGCTGAAGAGAAGAATTAACACTTAACAGCAATGGATGCACACTGGTAAAAGATACAGAATGATGCAAAAACCCCAAAGTACAAAACGTATTTCAGCTTACTGTATTATACTGTGAACACATGTCTAGTAGTGTTTGGTCAAGACAGAGATTCCACATCTGTTTTAGTTATAAAAAGTTTTACTTAAAATAATCTGTAAATTTTAATTTACATGCAAACAGACTTTCATTTAAATAGATGTCCTACCATATTTGTCTTAACATCAAGATTTATTTCACAACGCTTAAGTCCTCTCCTTACCAACACTGTAAGACAGTCAAGAAATCAAAAATTTTGCGAGAATTCAGAACTTCATCTAATGTGTACTCCTTTTGGAACTGGGAATACCTATGAAAAACATACAGATGCCATCATAGTTTTAGCACAGCCCTTAGCAGTAGAGTTACTAATACCACACAATTAGGCAGCTATAGAGCTGTTTTTACAAAGTATAAGACACTGGATATAGAATTTATGCTGGGTAAAATTATCATTTCATAATAAAGAATATACTCTGCAAAGTATTTCTCAAAATAATAGTTTTACATGAATTCTGTAAAAGCAACGTATGTTCAAATAGAGGTAGAGTACATTACTCACGGGTTGTTAGTTGAATGGCTATGATTCTTCCATGCAATTTTTGCAAAGTATTCTGGATTTGTCCCTGACAGAGGAAAGCAAGCTGTGTTGAAATACTTTGTTTACCCAAACAGTGCTAACGTAGCATTTTAAATATTGTGTCATAAGAATTTAACCTTTACAAGCATCTTTATAAGAGACTCATTGTCATCAAGGCTTTCTTTAGAACTCAACTTAGGTCTAAAAATTAGATAAAGACTACTAATCATGGCTGAGTTTTAGCTAACAGAACATCCTACTTGGATATTTAAGACTTACTAACATAAAAATACACAGAATAAGTACATTTTATTCGAGGTATTATTATATTACTGAAACTTCAACGCTCATTTTCCTATCAGTGCAAAACAGCTGTAGTGAAACACTGGAGTCTAAGTCTAAAATTTTTCCATATACTAGTCTAAAACCAAGTGCAAATAAAAGATGCACAACAGGCCAGCCTGTTATGTTGCCTGTTACAATTCCCTTGTCTGGTGAGGGGGATAAGAAACAGCAGCGGCAGCAGCCTAGTACTATATATTGAATCAAATATCCAAAAGCTTTTGTCAAACAATTCAGTCCCAAGCCTATCTACCCGTCCTAAAACACAAGGAAAAAATGCAGGAAGTTATGCAACCTTATTGCCCAGACCTTACAGAAGCACAAACCATATCATCAGCATGATTACCACACACTCTCTACCACAGCCTTAATTATGTCTCCTGATGTTTGTGTTTGCCTACGCATCACCAACCTTTCTGTAGATAATTCTTTATCCAATATATTCCCGTGTGCATTAGCTGTCAACATTGCAGTTGTAGTACTTAGGTAAAATAAAGGACCCTAAATGCTATCATTTTTAAAAACAAAATCCTGATATATACTTCTTAAAATCACCTCCTTAAAAGAGGACAATGAAAAAAATTTATTTTAACATACCGTATTTCTCCATATGTTCTTTGCCAGCATTTGCAAACATCTGAGGTGCTACTGGAGCACTTGCTAAGCCGTATTTATTTATCATAATTTCCAAATGTTTGTCTATTGGATTAGTTCTGTCTGAAAACTAAAAAGAAGAGAAATAGTTATAAAGCGAGTTATAATTTTCTTTACAACATCGCCACAAAAGTGCCATGGATTTCAAGTAAATTAGAGGTTTTTCTGATATTTTAACAATTCCACTGGACAGCACGTTGCACTTCAGTGACATGTTTTGAAGCATTCATAATTTCCCAACTATAAGAAAGAGTAAACAAGCAGAAAATGCTTAACATTATAATCACTCCACTGACTCATGGCAAGGACCTCTCCTATGTGATTCTATCACAGTCAATATTTTCAGTAGAGGACTTCACGTATTGTTCACCTCAGCTTAAAATCCTATAGTTAATATCGTTCCAAATTATAAAATTAATACTGTAGTAGTATATTCAATGAAGCTTAGATGCAACATCATAAAGCACGTTAAAGATAGCAACTGACTGAAATGAGTAGGAGTTAAATTTAACATTTCTCACCAAAACCTCTGCATATATTATCAAATTTGGTAGTTCTGTAGTCAAACCACATATGGGCTCTAATATTGTTTGCCATAAGGCAAAGTACAAACAAAACCCCCTACACTTCTCCAGTAAAAACAAAGAAGAGACAAGAAAGAAAGGCTTACAAAAGTCCTTAATTTTTGGGAAAGTGTGTTAACTGGTCAACTGAGTAAGCATCAAGCCAAAAGCCAGAAGACCCATATTCTTTCTTCGATTTACTGTGTCATTTTGAGAAAGACACTTCAATCACTCGATGCTTCAGTATTCTATCTGGTATTTTCATTATTCCCTATTAACCCTGCCTTTAACATATTGTTGGCAAAATACTAAAAGCATGACATACTATATAAAATTAATTCTAAAACATTCCATACAAAATGTGTATACTTGTCGTGGTTTGGCCCAATCCAGTGCAATCAGAATCATGGAACTAATGAAAAGTTTCCATGGATCAAAATAATGTTTTATTTTGTAATCATCTACAGCAACATCTTAAAGCAACTGGTATTTACAAGAATACGTGTCAAGAGAAAAAGGAGGTGTATTTCATCTATGAATACAACGAAACTTATAAAGTGTTTCAGACACTTACACCTGAAGCAAGGGATCCTTTTGCCATCCTCTCAAAGCCAAGTGCCAGAACACAATTAGCCAAACCTTAAAATAAAATTTGTGGCTATTTAAAACACAATGTAATTATAAATGACATTATGTACTAACAACTATTCAATTACAAGAAATATACATAAACACCTACTAGCTGCTCTTCCTCCTTTCCTAATTTTTGAAAGAGAGTCAAATTGGGGTGGGAATGGTATTGATTCAAACATATTGATACTGAAGAATGAGAGATCACTACAGGGTTTGGGTTTATTTTTAAACCGTTTGACAGCAATTATCTTAGATGACCAAGGACTTACGTCTCTGCTACAAATACTAGAATAATCATACAGAATGTTACTATAATTTTCATCATAAAAACACAGTATTTAAGTGCAACAAAGTATCAAAGTCCACAAACGAACTGCAGAAACAAACACTCATTTGTCAGTTCAAAGCATAGCTCCCTCCAAAAATGTGTTAGTCAAACAGTTGTGTTAACTTCAAGTTAAAAAAAGAAAAAAAAAAAAAGCTTTTTAGCAGATTCTTCTCTCCTTTTCATCCTGCAGAGTCTAGTGTCTTGCAGTACTATAACGTAACTTGTTCTGCACTACTCCAAACAATTCTTCCAGAAAAAAACTTAACTGGCTTATTACTTACTACCTTCATACAGCTTATGACACAGAAAAGGACATTTATATCCCTATGTACCATCTGACTGCACCACAATCAGTCTCTTAAGTGCACACATAATGCTCTAGTTCATAGTGATAGCCTTACCCTTTTAAGTGAATGGTCTTATATTTGTATATATAACTGACCAACCTTTTCAGCTGAGTGAGGCAGAAAACAAAATTTTGCCTATAAAACATTTACAACTCAGAGTACTCACACATTCACTAGTTCTGTATTTCATTCAAGTTAGATTTATAGAAATAGAGAATACGTATTACCCAGCCCCAGAGCAAAACAACTCACCTCCTTCTACTAGTTGTCTGGCCATGAACAAAGCAGTTGATCCAGTAGCACAGTTGTTGTTAACATTAATGATAGGAATGCCAGTTAAACCCAAACCGTGATAGATAGCCCGCTGTCCACAGGTTGAGTCACCTTTATACGGAGACACAATATTAAAATAAAGTATGTACTCAAACTTCACTAGCAAAAAGAAATCCCACCATGTGCAATGCTACCACTTAAAGTGTGAACTTGAACTTTTGAACTGTCATCTTGAGTATGTCTCTCAAGTATTCACAGTATAAGAACCTTAGAAACAAGATGAAAACCATCAGATTTTAAAAACAGAATTTTATTCTGTTTCTGTGATAACAGGCGGTGAATCAGTGGAAGGTAACTGGACAGAAACATCTTACAGGTGTGGCCTGGAAGCTGCTACAGGTATCACAGCTGACTGACCCTACTTCAGCTGCCATTAATACAGTCATTGATAGAGAAACATGAAGAAAGTAAATGGAAAACTCTTGTTGAAACGGAAAGAGATTTCCCAGTAACAGAAATCTGATTTTGACAGGTTTGGAAATACATCAGGCATCTGTGAACTGGAGTGACAGGAAAATGTTCAAACCACTCTTTTAACACCATCTCCTCTCACTACAATAAGCAGTGACCACAAGTTAAAAGCCTCTCCTGAGAGTATCTACTAGAAACCTGTTTGAGGGTTGTGCTGGTTTTAGCTGGGATAGACTTAATTTTCTCCATAGTAGCTAGTACAGGGCAATGTTTCACATTTGCGCTGAAAACTGTTGATAACACAGGGATGTTTTAGTTATTGCTGAGCAGCGCTTACACAGAGTCAAGGCCTTTCCTGCTTCTCATACCACCCCACAGGCTGGGGCTGCACAAGACATTAGGAGGAGACACAGCTGGGACAGCTGACCTCAAGTGGCCAAAGGAATATTCCCTACCATACGACGTCATGCTCAGCATATAAAGCTGGGGGAAGAAGGAAGGGGGGCATGTTTGGAGTTGTGCCACTTGCCTTCCCAAGTAACCATTACACATGATGGAGGCCTGCTTTCCTGGAGATGGCTGAACACCTGCCTGCCGATGGGAAGCAGTGAATTAATTCCTCGTTTTGCTTTGCTTGTGTGCATGGCTTTTGCTTTACCTATTAAACTGTCTTTATCTCAACCCATGGGTTTTCTCACTTCTACTCTTCCAATTCTCTCCCCCATCCCACTGGGGGAAGGTGAGCCAGCAGCTCTGTGGTGCTTAGTTGCCGGCTGGGGTTAAACCACAACAGTCCTTTTTGGTGCCCAATGTGGGGTTCAAAGGGTTCGAGATAGCGACAGATTTGATTGGAATGTGCTAGATTGAATTTATAGCTCACTATTGCTGGTTAGCTATTAATCGGCAGGCTCCTGTACTTGCCATGGGGCTTGCTTATCTTACTGTATATTAGTCTAGTGCTCAGTAGTGGCCACTTTTTGCTTTTGCTGCTTGCTGCACTGCTATGCTGCTTATCATCTTACTCTGCTGTGCCTGGGTAACAGCAATGGTGGTACACCTGGGTTGGCAGAAGCCAGGGCATCACTGCTGTTTCTGTGCTGCTGTATTGGACAGGCTGGAACTCCAGCGTGAACTCGAGTCGAAGGGACTGTGACTCATGGATGAGTCCACGTGGGAGCAGGCCACCCCAAAGCATCTGTGGCCATGGATAAGTCCACACCAGAGCAGGTATATCTCAAAGCATGTGTGGCCACGGTTATGCCTGTGCCACAGCAGGTATACCTCTGAAGGTATTGTGGCCCATGGATAAGGACATGCTGGAAGAGGTGCACCTCAAAGTAACTCTGGCTGAGGATAACTATGCTGCAGCAGGTATACCCCTGAAAAGACTGTGGTGCATAAATAAGGCTCTGCTTGGAACAGATACACCCCTAAGGGACTGCAGTCTGTGGCCGAGTCCAAGCTGGAGCAAGGGCAAGGGGAGGAGTTCATTGGAATATTAAACCCTATAACCTGGCCAAAAGGGACCAGAGGTGGAGATTATAATGGAAATACCTTTAAACTGTTGCAACCTGGGATTTGAGTTGCAGGTTATGGGTATTACTATAGCAGGATCCCCTTGTTGCTAGCCAGGTGAAGAGTTCACTGCAATGTTAAACCCTATAACCTGGCCCAAAGGGACCGGGGGTGGAAACTGTACTGGAAATACCTTTAAAGTGTTGTAACTCATTATTTGAATTGCCTTTTATGGGAATTACTATAGCAGGAACCACGTGAACCAACAGACGACAAGCTTTACAAGAAGCACTGCAAGTGCAGCACTGACCCAACCTGAGCTGGCTTTGATGCCCAGTAACTCCACACAAACACACCACCTCTCCTGTCCTGAGTGACCACCATAACGGATGGACCCCAAAGTCATGGACTAAATGAACTCAATGGACATTTTGTGGGCATTTGTGGACACTTTACAGCGGTGGTCCATAGACCAAGGGAATGATATCTCTGTATTATATCAAAGGATGCAAAGCAGGGTGGGGGTTAATGAGGATGTATTGGATGCTCAGTATATAAGATGGAGAAAGAAGGAAGGGAGGGGGAATGTTCCAAGTGATGGTGTTTGTCTTCCCAAGTAACCATTACATGTGATGGAGGCCTGCTTTCCTGGAGATGGCTGAACACCTGCCTGCCAATGGGAAGCAGTGAATTAATTCCTTGTTTTGCTTGGCTTGTGTGGCTTTTGCTTTACCTATTAAACTGTCTTTATCTCAACCCACGAGTTTTCTTACTTTTACTCTTTTGATTCTTTCCCCATCCCAACCAGGGGAAGCGAGCGAGCGGCTGTGTGGTGCTCCGTTGCCAGCTGGGATTAAACCACAAGGCCCTACTGGGAATTAAGGCAGGGCAGCGCTGTGTTGGTATCCGAACAGCTCGGTTTTGTCTACATCAGCTGTGAAGCATTAATCTGGAGCCACACTACCGCATGTACTCTCAATAATTTTACATAGTATACTAAACCATGGTTATGTTTTTATATGTGTCCATAGGATTAGAATAGTTATAAACCTCTCACAGAGTAGACCTCATCTATCACTCGGGGTTGAGGCCAAGCAAATCTCTCTTCTGTGTTCTTGGGCTGTAAGTGCAAGGACACAGTACATGTTTGATCCCCAAAATACCTCTAGCAAGTGTCTTCAACTCAAGAGCACCGGATAAATAAGCATATCCATTCTAGTGTACACACAGCTTCACACAAAAAATAGAAGAATTTTCAGGTCTATTGCTGTAAACATTATAATACATAAGTTTTGCACACTTGAATAAATATACCACCTGACCTTGCTGAAAGAGTTACTTGTATAAAACACATTTGCAAGACACAATTTATGCAAGTCTTTCCATACCCATGACTAGAATTGTAAACTCCACAAATACACAAACTAGATCACTAAAAATAATAATTTTTTTAAAAGTTTGAGACAGTTCTACAAACTGACACATGATTAAGTATTTTAACTTGAAATTGATGGGATCCCCCATACTTTATCCACACAGATGCGGATAAACTTTATTCACACAGATGTCACATCTCAATCAAATGACACTACTCACCATAAACATAACCCACACATGCCTGCTCCACTGCTGAATAAGGAATCCCAGCATCAGCTAAAGCCTTCTGCCCTAAAAAAAAGTTTAAAAGTTGAGAAAAGTTTAGAAGTTGAAGGGAAAAAAAAGCAGCTCTCGCAACCATAACTAGCAAGCCTGGAGCAGTATTTATGATTCATGCATTCACAAACAAGAAAAAGAGAAAGCTATGAAAATTCCTTATTACATGATGCAAATGGTTAATGTAGTCCTGCATCTTAATTCTCATAAGGAAAATTTTGNTGGACAGGCTGGAACTCCAGCGTGAACTCGAGTCGAAGGGACTGTGACTCATGGATGAGTCCACGTGGGAGCAGGCCACCCCAAAGCATCTGTGGCCATGGATAAGTCCACACCAGAGCAGGTATATCTCAAAGCATGTGTGGCCACGGTTATGCCTGTGCCACAGCAGGTATACCTCTGAAGGTATTGTGGCCCATGGATAAGGACATGCTGGAAGAGGTGCACCTCAAAGTAACTCTGGCTGAGGATAACTATGCTGCAGCAGGTATACCCCTGAAAAGACTGTGGTGCATAAATAAGGCTCTGCTTGGAACAGATACACCCCTAAGGGACTGCAGTCTGTGGCCGAGTCCAAGCTGGAGCAAGGGCAAGGGGAGGAGTTCATTGGAATATTAAACCCTATAACCTGGCCAAAAGGGACCAGAGGTGGAGATTATAATGGAAATACCTTTAAACTGTTGCAACCTGGGATTTGAGTTGCAGGTTATGGGTATTACTATAGCAGGATCCCCTTGTTGCTAGCCAGGTGAAGAGTTCACTGCAATGTTAAACCCTATAACCTGGCCCAAAGGGACCGGGGGTGGAAACTGTACTGGAAATACCTTTAAAGTGTTGTAACTCATTATTTGAATTGCCTTTTATGGGAATTACTATAGCAGGAACCACGTGAACCAACAGACGACAAGCTTTACAAGAAGCACTGCAAGTGCAGCACTGACCCAACCTGAGCTGGCTTTGATGCCCAGTAACTCCACACAAACACACCACCTCTCCTGTCCTGAGTGACCACCATAACGGATGGACCCCAAAGTCATGGACTAAATGAACTCAATGGACATTTTGTGGGCATTTGTGGACACTTTACAGCGGTGGTCCATAGACCAAGGGAATGATATCTCTGTATTATATCAAAGGATGCAAAGCAGGGTGGGGGTTAATGAGGATGTATTGGATGCTCAGTATATAAGATGGAGAAAGAAGGAAGGGAGGGGGAATGTTCCAAGTGATGGTGTTTGTCTTCCCAAGTAACCATTACATGTGATGGAGGCCTGCTTTCCTGGAGATGGCTGAACACCTGCCTGCCAATGGGAAGCAGTGAATTAATTCCTTGTTTTGCTTGGCTTGTGTGGCTTTTGCTTTACCTATTAAACTGTCTTTATCTCAACCCACGAGTTTTCTTACTTTTACTCTTTTGATTCTTTCCCCATCCCAACCAGGGGAAGCGAGCGAGCGGCTGTGTGGGGCTCCGTTGCCAGCTGGGATTAAACCACAAGGCCCTACTGGGAATTAAGGCAGGGCAGCGCTGTGTTGGTATCCGAACAGCTCGGTTTTGTCTACATCAGCTGTGAAGCATTAATCTGGAGCCACACTACCGCATGTACTCTCAATAATTTTACATAGTATACTAAACCATGGTTATGTTTTTATATGTGTCCATAGGATTAGAATAGTTATAAACCTCTCACAGAGTAGACCTCATCTATCACTCGGGGTTGAGGCCAAGCAAATCTCTCTTCTGTGTTCTTGGGCTGTAAGTGCAAGGACACAGTACATGTTTGATCCCCAAAATACCTCTAGCAAGTGTCTTCAACTCAAGAGCACCGGATAAATAAGCATATCCATTCTAGTGTACACACAGCTTCACACAAAAAATAGAAGAATTTTCAGGTCTATTGCTGTAAACATTATAATACATAAGTTTTGCACACTTGAATAAATATACCACCTGACCTTGCTGAAAGAGTTACTTGTATAAAACACATTTGCAAGACACAATTTATGCAAGTCTTTCCATACCCATGACTAGAATTGTAAACTCCACAAATACACAAACTAGATCACTAAAAATAATAATTTTTTTAAAAGTTTGAGACAGTTCTACAAACTGACACATGATTAAGTATTTTAACTTGAAATTGATGGGATCCCCCATACTTTATCCACACAGATGCGGATAAACTTTATTCACACAGATGTCACATCTCAATCAAATGACACTACTCACCATAAACATAACCCACACATGCCTGCTCCACTGCTGAATAAGGAATCCCAGCATCAGCTAAAGCCTTCTGCCCTAAAAAAAAGTTTAAAAGTTGAGAAAAGTTTAGAAGTTGAAGGGAAAAAAAAGCAGCTCTCGCAACCATAACTAGCAAGCCTGGAGCAGTATTTATGATTCATGCATTCACAAACAAGAAAAAGAGAAAGCTATGAAAATTCCTTATTACATGATGCAAATGGTTAATGTAGTCCTGCATCTTAATTCTCATAAGGAAAATTTTGCAGTATTTTGAGTTCTGAACAAGGTCCTTTAACAGAAAATTTCATGCAATCAATTCTGTGTTCATGCACAAAGGTTGTTTGTCCCAGTGAAAATATGTTTGAATAATACGGGTAGGTGTGAAATTATTTAAGTGTCCAATTCAATTTTAAGCTATCCTTTTGACTTCCAATATTGAAAGGCAGTGAGTTGAACAGATCAGTTATGGATTTTGTGAAAGTATTCTTTTTTTATCAGTTTTTGATTTGCTTTTTGTATGTATCTATATACTGAAGCTGTTCCTTCACACGTATAATAAAAAGATTAACTGTACTTCTTTAAATAAGTGTGAGCAAACTGCTTCCTTTATTAATATTTAATATATAATATATAAATAATAAATTTATTATTAAATTACCTGCCTCCTTAGCCATGTCAGGATAATCAATGCTCTTCTCATTAGGCTTTGCAAACTGACAAGAAAAAAAGAAAAGGAAAAAAACCCCCAAGAATAAGTCATAGTGAGATTTAACACCTCTTTGGCTCAAACTGGTATATTTAAAAGCTTGTATTTAACTTAGAAACAGGTTTGTGAACAATCAGTTTTAACTAATGCACACAATTTAATTTAATTGACCCAAAAGTGCATGCACAAAATCTGCACAATTCCCAAATGCTAATGCCAGACCCCGTGACGACTAAAGCCATAAAATAGTGCAATTTTATGGAAGCTGAGGATCATTTTTGCTCAGTCTTAAAGAAGATCCATGACTTGTATGGAGACAGACAGTAATCCTGTGCAAAGTCTGTGGGTGGGACAGAGAATAACTATCACCTCGACTGATTCATTATAATACATGACATAACCTTCACTAAGGCTGTGATAAACACTTCCCTTCCACTTTACTTTGTTATACTCCTATTTGTAACAAGGAAACGCTCCTTCTTTGTACGGAACTTAATTCTACGTAAGTCTCTCTTTCCCAAACTTTATCCCACTTTGTTACAGATCATATCATTTCTTACCCCACACCACTGGAGTAGAGGTAGTATTTCTATTTTCTTTGTAATATGACTCATTACAGTCCACCAACACATGCGTTTTGCATTTTTACATCATCAACAAAAAGTGTCACTGCTAAAAAACTACTTATAGTTCTACAAATTATTTGACGTTCACTGTTAGTATATAAAAGTTAATTTGCTCCCTCCTTACGTTTACCTCCCCGCCTTCAGTCTTTTGCAACACTTAGCTGTACTTTCTGTAGTGCTTCCTTTCCTTAATTTAGACAGAGAACCTTCATACTGAAGGTGTTATGAAAAATCAGTCAGTGGTTTGATCATTGCAAAAGTCTGTCAGAGCGACTGACGTTACTTGGGATAACAAAGAGGGGAAAAAAAAGAGCATTGATAGTTTCTCAATCACACTGAACTTCTGAAAATGAAAGGCATAGTCTGTGGAACTGACAATTACACAACCTAGGAAACAGAGACTGTTGTTTTGAGAAGGTATACCAAATTTCAGCAGACATTACATCATCATGATTAAAAAAAAGAGAAAGGATACAATCCTAAAAGACTTCACAATAAAATGCTTAAGACACAATCTGGTGTCTGACAAGTTTTAGTTGTCTCTTCCATGCTACTGTTCCTTCCTTCAGCACATCAGAAATGAGTTTAAGGTGAGGTCCAGTAACTTTCAAAACTACATTCTGTGATCCAGTCCAATAAACACAAGTAACAGAATAAAGTCTTCTACCTTTTATTTCCTCCCCTATCACATCACATGCTGGAGAAATACTCATGAGGCAACAACAACAAAAACCTATTTAGCAAGGGATGATTTTGTTCCAACTACTCTGGCAAATATCAAAGTCATCTTAAGCTTCATCCACCGGGATAAAAAAAGGTTCTTCTAGCTTTTGCTGCTCTTTGAAATGCTGCGTGAACTCTGCGCTGGCGACCGAGTGGGGAGGTAGGGGAGCCGCACCAGGGCAGTATCTCTAGGGCACCTGCTCTGCCGCCGCCAGCTCTCCCTGGGCCCATCGGCGTCCCGGCCCTTCACAGCCAGGGGACGAGCCCTTGACCAAAGGTTGCCGTGACACGGGGACACGCTCTGCCCGTTACCAGTCCGTTACATCGACCTGCTCAACGCAGCTCCAAAACGTTTAACTTGGCCGGTAGCTCCATCCTCCCCGACGTACCAACCAAAGGTTGAACTCTGCGGCGGAGCCGCTGCCGCCCAGGCCTGACCCGCAGGCCCAGGCTGGCCCCGCACACGCCTCTCCTCGGACAGCAACCCCACTTCGGGAGGGGCCTCATCCCCCACCCGGGGAGGAACCGCGCGGCCCCCACAACGCCGCCGTCCCCCGTCCCCCTCAGCGGCGCCCACCCGGGACG
>VYXH01009243.1:704583-734586 GCA_013397275.1 Burhinus bistriatus | reverse complement strand
GGGCCCCGCTTCAGCCCGGGGTGCGCGCAGCGGGGGCCCGGGGTGAGGCCCCGGCGGTCTTTTCCCAGGGCTCAGTGGAGCTGAGCGGGTCTCAGAGCCGGTTTGCTGGTGCTTGCAAGGAGGGGGCGTGTTGGGCTACTTAGTTTTACCGATTCCTGGTGAAAACACCCCAGGCTGCCCGACCTGACGTGAGCGGGGGCCGTTCCCAGCCCCTCCCCGGACCTCGGCCCCGCCAGGCCTTGCTGTCCCTCGGGCAGGCCCGAGCCGTCCCCACAGCGCTGCCCGGACATCTTGGCCTGCTCCCCGCCGGACGGGGGTCCCGGGCCGGCCGGACCCCGCCCCGATGCCCTCCGAGCCCGAAAGGCGACCGCTGGCCTTGCAGAGCCCATAGCCGGCAGGTTGCTTACAGTCTCTTTGCTTTAAGTTTTGCCTTGATACTTCCGCCCCGTCCCCCCCCCCACCACCACCACCCCGAAGAACACAGCTGCCAAATAAATAGCAAAGTGTCTTTTTTTAGGTTATGTACGGAGGACATCTCAATACAAGAAGTTCTGGTTTGCAGACGTTAGATTTTTGTGATCTCAGTAACGTACAGGGCTAAAGGTAGGATGGGACCAGGGCGTGTCTATTTGTGCACCAGAGTCACTAGGCCACTTGAGTTTTGGTTCAGATTGGCAAGGGAAAGGTAACTGTTGCGAAAGCTTATAAGCAGTTCCTGGTAGTTTTGGTAGTTACATATACGTGAATGTAGTTACCAAAATTGTGAATTTCCCTGGGTTGCTGGTGCCCGCTGTTACCTGTGTCTTTGTTCCGTTGTGACACAGCTCTCGTTTACTGCCTGGCCGCTGGCGTAGGCAGAGGAATAGACAGAGACCTTCTAGCAGGGCAGGGGGACCAAGCGTGGCAGATGCAAGGTGCATCTGTGCGCCTGCAGCAGCAGCAACAGCTGACCTGGGAAGTGAGCAGAAGTCCAGCCAAGGAAACAGGAGAGGTGTTTTTTCTCTCCAAAGCCTACAGAAACCATTGGGTAATAATTTACAAAACACAAGGTGCAAGGGAGAAGCAGGTAGGTGTTGTGGTCATACTTTTCTGCTTGGACTTAGGAACTTTGAGTGAAGTCCTTTCCACTGATGAGATTATTAACTTTAAAGTGAATAGAGCTGCAATTTCAAAACGGTTCTGGAACACGAACTTAGAGTGTCCAGTCTGTGCTATTCTCCTGCAAACAGCAATCCCAAGAGGATGGTTTTCTTCATTAAGGAATGTACTTGAACAGTAAGACTGGACAATAAAAACTGAAGTAGCATTCAAAGCAGAAACCTAAGATAGATCGTTTTGGGTTTTGAGTTTGTTTTTTTTTTTTTTCCATTCCTGCAGTGATTCTAAGACATATATTCTTGGATGTCATGTTAATCTTTTAAAAGTCTGCTTATTTGTATTATTCTCAGTGCTACTGAATTTTACAGTTGTCCTGCATAACTGGATTTTGTAGACACAAGGTCTACCACTTCCACTTTTAAAATAACTGATTGTTTTAGAATATACTTTATATGCATTTTCAGGAAAGAGAAGATGCAGCATATGCAGATATTGTTCCCAGTTGAATTACTGTGTCAGAGAATTAAAAGGAAGTATAACTGAAATTGTCTCCTATTACTAAGGTATTGCTGAAATCCTAATGAACCGACCCCACGCGAGAAATTCATTGGGAAAAGTATTTGTAAATGAAGTGAGTATGGGCCTGGCCTGTAAACATGTTTGGAATCATGATCAATAACTAAATGCAATAAGAATAGTTGTGGGAAATCTGAAACAAAAACTTAACCTCTTGCTGAAGGTCAGTGGGAGACTGCATTGGGGCAAGGCAGGTTAGCCTAGAGAAAAAGAGGTCGTGATACGTCTGTACTGCAGTAACTTCAGATGCGGACTGGACGGAGATACTGGAGTTAAGTTAGCTAACTCAGATGCAAGTTAACGTCCTTACTTGTGTAATTTCAACAAAAACATGCTTATTGTCAGACCTTAGCAGATGATCCATTCAAGGCTAATACGTTCTAGAGAAAGTGTGGCTCATGCCTGGACAGGAACGGGAGTTTAAGGTACAGCAAAGGTTCATCTCTGAGTGGAAGAAAAAAGAGAGATGGGGAAATGTGTCATTCTGAGGCTGTCATGGAAGGATCCTGCTGGCTCCACATATATGATCTTCAGGAAATTCCTGGCACCCGCAGGGGAAAAAAATAAAAAGAAACTTTTATCGTAGATTAGGAGCTTGCTATAATTTAGGTATATACATCCATATACTTAAAGTTTTTTTTCTCTTGTTTGTACTCCCTCCCTCATAGCTGTTCAGCGCTCTGGAACAACTCCGCTTTGATGAGAAGGTTCGTGTGGTGGTGTTCAAGAGTGAGGTGAAAGGTGTATTTTGTGCTGGTAAGTAACAAAGGCTCTGCGAACTATTGGTAAAAAATTTAATGGCTCTTAGGGCTGTGTGCTGATCAGAGTGTGCAGAAAAGCAGTTGGAAATGCCTGCTAAAAGAAAAACGGGCTGGCTTTTGTAGAAAATAACAAACCCATTGTTCTTGCTTTTGCCTGTCTGCTTCTCGGCTTCAGCGATGAAGATGTGTGTGATGGAGTGAGACGCACAGGCTGCGTGGTGCTACTGTTTTTCCCATGTATAACCATCTTCAAGCACAGATGCTGCTGGTATGGAAATCCTTGGTTTCCAGTGTTATGGATTATCATCCTTACATACAGGGATTTGTGCTCCTCTGTGAAATCTGTTTGAAGGGCACAGAGGAGCACCCTAGCTGCTGCTCCAGCCCAGATGTCCACACTCCAACTTCCACTGATGGTACTTAACCAGAACACTGTATTTCAAGACTTCTGAAATGGTCTGTCCTCTGAGAGGGACAGGAGGGAACAACACAGTCCACATGCCTTTTCCCTGTTTCTGGATTCTAACCTTTTTCTCCTCTATTTAGGTGCAGACTTAAAGGAACGTGCAAAGATGGATGATGCAGAAGTTGGACACTTTGTTAGAAGGCTGAGAAATCTCATGGATGAAATAGGTAAATGATTATCTCAGCTGGGAAATTTGTCTTAGACTGCCTGTACTGAGACATTTAAAAATGCTGCAGGAGGGGAAGGATGCTAGCCCCCACAGGTTATCCATTTAGGAATAGCTTCACAAATGGCTCCAGGTTATGCCTGAAACAAAGACCTGGTTAGAATGAAATACCAACTATCCTGCTGCTGCTCCAAGGACAAGATGCTTTTCAGTACTGCCTCTTCCATGATGAAGAGCAGCACACACATGCATACTATAAGTACCTGCTATAACAAAGCATTCTATATACAGTTATATGTAATCCTTGGGAGACAATGCTAGACAAAATGAGCTGTGTTGGTTGTCCCACTTTCAATACATGCTCAGACGCACTCATGACATGGCAATGTCCTGGTTTGAGGTAAAACAGGACCAATTTTGTTCAGTAACTTTACTATTTAGCTAGGCCTCTTCTAACTGCTGAAATTACCAGCATGTTGTGCAGAAAACTGTTCGCTCTCAGAGTGATCAGACCCATGTTTATAGTTGATGCCACGGAATGGGATGCAGCGAGGCTCTTGCTTATCCTTATTGCTGTAACACCCAAGGCCAGCCAACTTTGTTATTTGCCCGTTGGAGGGTCGGCAGCGGAAAAGCGTAGAGGGGTCACACCTGCAGGGAGGAGCGGACAGGACAGGTGACCCAAACCTGACCAAGAGGGTATTCCGTCCCATCTGCCTCATGTGCAGTATAAAAGCTGAGGGATGAGAGGGTCAGCCCTCTTTCTTCAATGGCCGGCATCCAAGGACGAGACTGTCTCTGCGTCTGCCTTTGATCCCGATCCTGAATCCAGATCCAGAATCCAGTTCCCGTCCGTCACTGAGTCCAGTCTGGGACTTCCCTAGCACCTGCTGGTGACGTGATTGTCATAATGGGAGCTTGATACGGTTTTGTATAATTTCATTATTTTCTTTTTATTATGTTATTATTAATATTTCATTAAAGTAATTTAGTTCCTTCTAAACTCTTAAGTCTCTCTTTTTCTCTCTCTCCTCTACCTCCTTTTGGAAGTGGATCAGGAGAGAGACAGCATCTGTTGTTCTGCCTGATTGGGCCAATCTGGCCCAAACCACAACAGGCAATGACCTGAAAACATGGATTTGGATCTCTGAATGGATTTGTTGAATGTCAGAGGCTTTGTACCTGCAACTCCCCCGGATTTTGGGGTGTTTTTTTTTTGCAAAAGGAATATAGACTTCTGCAATTTATTTTCTTCCCTTATTTAGGAATTATTCTGCTCTCACTAGAGAGGATTATCAAAGTGAAATCTGACTAAAATACCAATCAGAATTGCAGTCATTGAAAAATAAACAAAAAACCCCAAACCCAACAATGTAGAAAGAATGAGCCTGTCTCACAAACTACAGCAGCAGTCGGAGGGGAGGGGGGATGTAGCTACAGCAGAGAACTAGCACGCGTCTGAAGTCTGCTTCCAGCTCCCTGAGCATTTGAAAAGGTATCTTGTCAAGCAACTCATCTCCAGGTACCTCAGGTTCCTCAGCTGTGAGGTGACAACAGTGTTTACCAAGTTCAGGAGCCTTGGCTGATGAAAGCACCAGAAAAGGTAATCCTTGTAACAGTGACTAGAGATGGTGTCTTTGTTTTGACTGTTGAACTGCAACAGCTGGATATTCACATCATAAATTTGCAAGGACACAATTCCTCCTGTTTTGTGTTGCAGTACTTGGTATTTGCATGCTTCTTTGCATGTAAGAAGAACGTTTTGCGTTCTTACGAAGAAGGGAGAAGTGCAAAAAGACAGTTACTACTGTTTAGAGGTGGTCAGAAAGTTTGTGGCAGAAGAAAATGAATTCCTAAGCAATTTTGAATTTGAGAACTGCTAAAAGCTTTAGAATTTAAGCATTTAAATTCCAGAAGTGAGTGGAACAGGACTTCTGGAACAAAACTGTATAATCTGTATTGTCTTCTCTAGCTGCCCTGCCTGTACCCACAATTGCTGCAATAGATGGCTACGCGTTGGGTGGCGGACTAGAACTGGCGTTAGCTTGTGACCTTCGAGTAGCAGGTTTGTGTGTTGCTTAATATAGGATTCTTCTTGTAATCAGTGACTATATTTTAAAGAGAACTTACACGCATGATAGCTGGCTGTTAATGGAATCCGGTAGGCTAAGAGAGGAACTTCGTTCAGGAAATGAGTAGGCATTTGTCCAGAAACTGTGACATTTAGTTACTATTGGGAAAGCAGTTTCCTTGCTTAAAAAGTAAAGCCTATTTTTAGACAAGATTAGGATTCCTTCAGAAAACTATTTATTGGTAATGTTAAATACTTATTATCATGTAATATTGGATCAGCAGTCTGGCTAGATTTAACCTTCCTTACTTAAATCAGCTTGGACTTGAAGACTTCCTTCTTCAGTTTCCGTTCTTCCATCTGTTACATTTCATCTAGTATGAACCCAAGGTTCGTTCTTCTAGATAAAATTGCTACATTAGGGGTAAGCAGCCATACTACACATCCCTCATCTGACTTGAGATGGACATCGATTAAGCACTATAGTATTCTGACTTTCTAGCTACCTGGAGAAACAGAGTTCCAGTTCAGTATTAACAGTTTGTAGTTTTATTAATGAGTTCAGTATGTAAAATTTGTAGTTATACAAATCAAAAAGTAACTAAACCCTATATTTATTTTTTTAATAGCTTCATCAGCTAAAATGGGCCTTATTGAGACCACAAGAGGGCTTCTTCCTGGAGCAGGTAGCCTTCATTAAATCTTCAGTTTGTTACTTTCTCAGCTGTATAGTAATTATTTTGCCATTAGAGCACTTCAAGTGTTCTGAATGTAAATTAGGAGTAGCATCTTACAGTGACCCAAGAGATCTGTGAGTTAAGACTTCTGTTCTGAGCCCCGTCTCAGAGTTGCTATGAATTTAAGAAAGTCCCTTTATACCTTTTTCTGTTTATCAAAATAATGAAAAGGATGCTGAAGCCGTTCAGATGCCTCATGAAGTGTTGACATACTCAGCCGGTAGTTATTAAAGAAACATGATCCCTTTATTTTTCAAACCTCCTTGCTATATATAAGGAGACAAAATATTACTGGGTTTTGGGCATTTCTCAGAAATGGAAAATGGTGGTTTTGCTGTTGTCATAAGGTGGAACCCAGCGGCTGCCCAGATGTGTTGGAATAGGTCTTGCAAAGGAACTAATTTTCACTGGTAGACAGATTGACGGACAAGAAGCCTTCTCAATGGGATTAGTAAATCACACAGTGCCACAGAACAGTGACGGAGATGCAGCTTACCAGAGAGCATTAACTTTGGCTAAAGAAATCCTTCCTCAGGTAAGTGTATTGTTCATGTGGTCAATGTAAAGAAGGCATTTCTGCCTCCCTTGAGAGAGCAACCAACCAACTGAAATCTCTTTCTACGAAATATTAAAGTCTTGGTTACTGATGTTTAAGTCTCTTAACTCTGTCCTTTTTTGCAAATGCAATTTCTGTAGCAACAAGTGTTAATATCCAGCTGCTTAAACCATAGGACAGTTCTACTTCCCAGTTGTGGGTATGCAGACCTGCAGGACACATTGAAACCTTGCACCGCATACATCTATTAACTATAGATAACGCCAAGTTGTTTTTTCAAAAATCCTTATTAACTTACTGCGAATTTCTGTAGACTAAAAGGTCATTTGGAGCTAGGATAATGATATGACTATGCTATTATAAACCAATGTGGCTTTCATTATTTTTAAATGTTTCTTGTGGTTTGGTTTTGTTGTTCATTGTTTTGTTTTTTTTAAATAAAGGCTCCATTTGCTGTGAAAATGGGAAAACTGGCAATAAACAGAGGAATGGAGGTAATAATTTTTTTTTTTGACGACTGAGGTGAATGAAGCAGACAGGCAGCTCTTACAAACTACTACAGTAAAAATGTTTAGAACAGATGAGTTATAATCCTTGTTTAGACAAGGCATTTCAAACCATTTCAGGGGTTTTAAAGATTTTGTTCAAAGACAAAATTAATATGGCAGGATTTTTTTTTTCTACAGATGGTAACGCTGTAGTTGTAATACAGGAGTGAAGGTCACTCACTACGAGTGAATGTTTATTGACTTGAGGGCTATGAAGTAGTTTTGAGGGCTATACTTCAGCCAAATCTCACACCTTCCCTCTCCTCCCCAGGTTGACATTGCATCCGGGATGGCTATTGAGGGGATGTGTTACGCCCAGGTATGTTACCTTCAAAATACATTCCTGAAAGGAACAACTGCAGTATCTACAGCCACATATTCAGTGTCCTCTTGTATTTCCCTCTCTATAAGGGAACACTAACAGCTAAATCCAAAGCTCTGAGAACATACCTGAATGCAGTTCCAGATGTCTGTTTCAGAATATTAACTGTTGTGTCATGCATAGCTGCCTCTCTCAGCCTGCATGAGACCAAAGTCCTTCCTTAAATACCCTTCTGTCTGAATTAATTGTATATTCTTAGTTTCAACGTGTTAATTATAGGATGAACTTTACGAATGGTTTTAGTTTTAACAAATTAAAAAACGGATTCCTCCTGTAGTCATTCTTTCTGACAAGTTTTGAGAGCATGCCCCTTTCTCAGCTAACGGAAGAATGCAACTGCTGTGCCTCTCAGTGTATTTTAAGATGGTAAAGTATTAAGTTTATGGAAAACTGTTTTCCTATATAGTTCTATAGTCTTTGTCTTAGATGCTTTGCTTGTGATTTACAGTACAACTCAGTCTCTTTATTTTCCTAATGCAAAACGTGGACGGTAGGACTTAATGTATCATTGAAAGAAAAGCAATCTTAGTCTTCAACCACTACTACTAAATTAGACAGTACTTAAAAACACATCAGACTTGTCAATGAAAAAGACACCTTTTTCTTTTTCTTTTTTTTTTTAAATGCAGAATATTCCCACGAGAGACCGACAGGAAGGGATGGCTGCCTTCAAGGAGAAACGACCACCGCAGTTTATTGGCAAATAATGCTTCCTAGCTTCCTCTTGATTTTTTTTGAAGAGAGCCCACTGATTTCTTGGGATTATTTTTAGGACTGCATTTGTGTGCCTAGCTCCTTGCCTTGGACTGCATTTCTGAATACTCCACTGGGTCATTTTTGCTGTAAGAATTCCCAAATAAAGATTTAACTTTGTGCAGCTGATCTTTTTAAAGTGCATACATGTTAAGTCACTGGTTATGGCTCTCAAACCAGTATCAAGTAATGAGTGTGGAGAAGCTTTGGCGCAGCATAAACAAATTTAAAAAAAAAAAAAAAGCAGAAAACATGCTGCATCTAAACATTGATAGGAAGAAGAAAAAAAAAAATGTCTGAAGAGAAAGTAAATGTACAAAGAGAAAAACCTTTCCTCAGCTCGCTTCCCATCATCAGCACTCTTCCGACTAATCAAACAGAACAAACACTACTAACATGGGGGGCAATGGTGTTTCACCCCAGATCTGTTGTGAATAGTGCAAAACATTGAGCTGTCACTCCAGCTAACTGGGCTTATATCTCTTTGGTATCAGTGCTTGAGAAAATGCAAGGCCTGTATGTGCACGTATACGTGGCTGCCATATCAGGCTATGCCAGACATCTCGGGCATGTCACCTCTCTCCCATCACCTGTCTTCCTCTGTTGCTTGACTGGAAGTTGAAGTTTTCTTCTCGCTCTGCTTAGAGGTTCTCCAGCACTGAGATGTGCCACAGAATTTAGCTCTATGGCTTCTTACTTCCCTAGACTGGGGCTTTCAAGCAAAAGTGAATTAGTAGTTAGAGAAATGTATTTTTAGTAAATACCCTATAGGTTACCACAATATACTTGCAAAATGTGACTTGCCACATTGGAACCAGGCATTATTTCATGCTGTGATAGCCTCAAAGCAAACCACAATATCACCTGTGCCAAAAGTTAACACAGCAATTCTGTGGGTGAGCTAACCTTTCCAGATTATACGCATACAAGTTTCCTATGTAAAGATCTGCAAAGGTAAAGCACAGTCATGATCTTCAGCCTTCTCAAAAAAGATGGCAAATGCCACAGGTGAAATACTACAGTTTAAAAGTTGCTTCTAGAATTATTCTACCCTGGCAAGAACTCCTGAAGCTGCACAGGAATGCAGAGACCTTTCTGTAACTGGCACGTGCAAGTAAATTTAGTGGATTTATACCCTGTAGGCATTCATACTTTTCAGCTTAAAACAATTCTGCTCGCTGTTTGTTTGCCTGCATGTGGGAACAAAACAAGGAGGGCGTGGAAAATCATTTACGATCTCTGTGCTCACTGGTTGCAGAACTTCACGAAGTGACATCCTCACCATCTGGACCAATGCCAGTATCACATTCATTTTGTGCTGCATGTAGCAGTAGCTTTTTTCTTTTTTCCACAGTTTTAGTTAAGATGCTTCAGCAAATGCTCCTGTTATTAGGAAAAAACAGTACTGTAAGGAGAGTTGTCATCTTTATTTTAAAATCTTGTAGCAATTGATTTATATTCATTCTATTAACACCAATTGTGACAAGTTTTGTGTTCCATTTCATGTAACAGGAATTTCACAGCAGAAGTCGCATAGCAGACATCGCAGAAGGGGGGTGGGTAAAGGCTTGCAGGCCATTTTTTTTTTTTTAAACCACCTTTGTAATTCAAAGCTACAACCAATTTAATTTCTTTCCGAATCAAGAAAACTGTATATAACCAGGTACACACATGAAAATGATGCTAGCCAAATGATACCTTCGTACAAAAAAGCCATTACACAACATTGATTAAATTACTGGATCAGTACCTTCTGAAGTTGCTGAAATACACAGTAACTAGATTAGAGGTGATGTTTTTATTCAAAGGATGGGAGTTGGGAGAGGGATGAAGTTAAAAATAGTAAAATATGGTAATCATGAAGAAGCCATCCCTGCTAGTAAGCTACCAAATGTAAGTTTTCTTTATAAACTCAATTACCAATATATTTACAGAAGAGTCTCTGAATATCAATCAGTTGCCATGGAAATGTGGAGACTAACCAGGTAAACAAAAACAATACCTGAAATTAAATAGAATTTGAATGGACATTGTTGTGGTTTGGGCCAGATTGGCCACCAAAGGCGCACACGCAGTTTGCTTCCATCGTGTGTTTTATCAGGCATCGATATGCTGTGCAATATGTTTCACTCAACACATCATTTGAAACCCACAGGTAACCAAGAAAGAAAGAAGTTGTTACAGTTCGCATCTTTATGTAAAATTTCACACTCCACAAAACAATGCAATTGACACAGGGCTTACACAGAACATTGGGTGATATTTTGCACTGTGATGATTTGGAAATATAATTCACTGCACAATACTGACAGAATATTTACAGAAAACAACAGAGCAATCATTAGTCTCTTATAAATAAGGTGACCAAATATCCCGGGCCTCCTATTGAGACATGTAATCCCCTTCATGATGAAGACAAGTCAGTATTTTGCTCTAATGAGCCTTCTCCTTTCTCTATCAGTATTCTAAAAACAAGAGAAAGATATCACACACAACCAAAAGTAGTCAAACAACAACAAAAACCCCTTCTTGTTATCAAGTTTAAAATCTCAAGCTTAGTTCATCCTTTTAGTATTGTGTCTCCTTTTAATCCTGGTTCTGCTGCTTTACTTTAGCAGGTTTCCCCTTTCCCTGACGCAATGCTGATCGCCACCTTACTGAGCACAGGGAGGACTCAGGAGAGCTGAACTGCAAAAAGGCATTGTTCTAGCAGTAAGGAAACCAAAAGAACACAACTTGCAAGCAAAAGGAATAGGAAGCCGAAGAGCCCGTTTGTGTTTAGAAGGGTTATGAGACAATGGACATTTTGGTCGCCTTAGTTACAAGTCACATTGTAACCTGCATGCATGTACTTTTGTTTTAATCTGTTAAAAGTGTTGCATCTCACAACCACACACAGTTCTATTCAAACACCAAACTGGTAAACAGTGTCATGAACAGCAATCATAGGTATGAAATAACTTTTTGTCCCAGAAGTCACAAAACAAGATATTCCTAGAAGTCTTTTTTTCCAGATGTGCATATTGATCTGTACAAGTCCCATCTCTTTGTAGCCAGCAGTAATCCTACAGGTATGACCAACTCAAGCAGTGACCCTTTACAAGTTGCATATGCGGTTGCCATTAAAGTTGACATTCACCAAAGGTTACCGTACATAGTTCTGGGTACCACAATTATCGGCAAATCACTTTAATGGTGACCACTATATTACAAGTTACTCCAACTACACACACATCAGAAAGGATTATTACAGAGACGGTATTTTACATTCCTATACCTGAAGCTTTCAGTTTGGTTTACTTTGTTGCTGTTTTCTGCATGGCGGTGGTCTCCCATGACGCATAATATGTTTTTCCAAACTATCTAGGATGGCAATAGCAATCCTTTGGACATGTGGATCAGTCTGGACGTTTTCCTTGATGTTGTATAAGTGCTGTAAACCACCTTCTTCAATTAACATGCTGCAGTACCTGGCAGCTGTAGTAAGATTAAAAAAATGGAATTAACAACAACAACAAAATGTAGCTAGGGTAAATGTAGCAGACACCGTAAACTCATTCAAACCCACTTTCGTCTCCTAGACCAGGCAGCATTTAGAACACTCCCTGAAGTGTCTACAGAAGCGCATTTGTACTTTAACAAGCAACAACAGAACAATAGAGTTGTTTGGACAGGACTCCAATTGTAATCAGGTTTCTTTCCACGTCTGTCTTAGCTGACTGGAAAGTGCGTTGTATTCACCGTGCAAGATGTTGATGTTCTCATTTTGCAGATGGGAAAGACAGATGAAGAAACTGACCTTCATCTCACAGCAAGTTACTGCAAAAAGGCGATTAGAGATGAGCATTACCTAAAACTTCTGTCCTGATAGTAAGAGATATCTACTTGCTACAATCATTGTTCTTAGTTTGAAAGAAATTTGTTGCCTATTATTAATATTTACATTTCTGAATAAAAACACCTGTGCAAGCCAAAAATGTAGTTAATTTTAACACATGTCCACACTTTGGAATACTGTGCATTTAACAGTAAAATAGCAGTAAATAAAAAGGATATAAATAACTTGTATTACTCTCTTTTCCTGCCCCATTTAGTCAAAGCCTAAATATAGTTTCTTCAGAGGATTAGGAGTGATTTCCCTAGGAATTCTTATTTTTCCCACTTCATGCTAGTGAATAATATGCTAAGAAATAAAAATTTTAAAGGTAATTTTATCTTAATACATACGATTTTTGCTGCAGACATGCTGCATGGCCCACACTGCCCATAACTGGACACCAGGTGTCATGAAACAGCCAAGCAGAGGAAAAAATGGATTGAAAGACCTATTTAAAAAAAAAAAAAAAAAAAAAAAAAAAAAAAAAAAAAAAAAAAAAAAAAAAAAAGGAGAATCAGCAACTTGCTTTGCTACTAGGTACTATTACTTTATTGCTTCAGAGGTCACACATTGTCTACTCATTCAGCTACAGGTTTAACTAAGAGACATTTTATAAACTAGAGTTTTAGATGCAGCAGACAAGCCTTTTAACGTTTAAGACAATTACTAGCAAAAATCATATATATTGGGGGTTATGTGGTATGCTTTTACCATATCATTCAGATGCCTCCTACTCCTTAAAAACAGGTGTAAACAATAGAAATTATAAGGATTAGATGGGCAGCAATTATCCAGTTGTACTTTTTGGCCTCAAGCTGCTTTATCTAGGACAGAAAGCGCTAACCTAGTGCTAGCCAATATAACCTTATTAGTTAACCTTTGTGTCTAAGTCTTTTAGACATGCAGCTGAATACCTTTAATAGAAAAACAGGCAGAACAACATTACGTTTTTCTTTTGCAGGAGTCCCTAACCTTCTTTGGTCACAAAGGGAAGATTAACATGCTGTGTATTTTAAGCCAGTAAGATGTTTTCCCACTGAACAAAACTATGTCTGGCTAGCAGCTCACTCTGCTTCGGGAACAAGTTTTAAATCTAGTTCAGTTTATTTTCCAAACTCTAAATCAAGACAACAGTTACCTGTAAGCCACCATCTCACATTCTGGGGTTGGCCAATTCAAAATGGCAGAATGCTGCAAAATACAGAACCAAGAACACTCATTGTTAAATACAAACACTGAAAAAATATAAAAGAGGATGATAAAATTCACCATCATTTCTGTACCAGCTGTTCAAGGAGAGATGTCCTCTGGCTGCGACTTAATGTCCAGGCCTGCTCTCCTCGAGATATCAAATGAGCAATAATCCCCGCTGCAAAGTAGCTAACTTCCACCTCCACACTGTGCAATAATTTACTGATGTGGTCTATAAAGTCCTTCCACATTAATTCAGAATGGAGTTCTTTAACTTCAGCTATGTTATTCTGGAGAGGGGGGAAAAGGAAAAGAGAAAATATCAACAGAAAGAATATGACATGAAGGGGTTAAACATACAAACTTGAACTAAATTTTGTAAGTAAATACATATAAACACCAGGATGAGAACTTCATACATCCAGGTGAGCGCCAGATGCCAAAATACTACTACTGATTTTGAAAACTTTGCCAGTTTAATGCAGGAATTTGCCTCAAAACAAAGAGGTTTTTCTCATAAGTAATTTTAGGCCATTAGCATGTAGATTACATTAAATTAAAGGCTAGTTTTAACGTTCTCAAACATACTCAATTTCGGTAAACTTCAGCAGTGCACAATTCTGAATTCTGTTTATTTTCAAACAACTTTTTGCATTTGGATTCATCTGAAGCTTCACTCACTGCCCTTCCTAAAAAGCTCTTTTTGTTTACTGTAACTATCAATTTCAATATAACTAGTGCTTTTGGAGAACTAGTAAAATAGTGCAAAACAACGTCAACAGTGAATAATGCATGCTATAAAGACTAAAGAAGAATGTAAAAATATTAGAAACATTTTAGATTAACATGGAGTAAAAAAAAAAAATCAATTTTTAAAAAGTATATATTTCAGGCTTTTTTTGTGTGTGTGTGTGTTCATCTCACCAGAAGTCCAAGAACTTTCTGTTGGATGGATGATTCAGACGGAAAAGACTGTGGAAAAAAGAAACAAACTATAGGTAACCATTTATGCTTATTATTGAAACAATGTTAATTATAAACCTATGTTGATAATCCACCACCAAAACTGTACTCCTCACCTCTAAGACTCTCATGAAAAGTTCTAGTCCCTGATTTTCAATGAAGTGCCGACATGTTGTTGGAGATTCATCAGTGAGGTTCCAAAGTGCACTCAATGTGAACTTGAGGGTAGTATCTACAAGATTCTGATTTGTTTTCTGTTTAACGATTTGTAGAAGTTGCTGGGAAAAAAAAAACCAATCCAAAAATCTTAGTTATGATTGCATATCAAAAAAATGTATTAGCACCTCTGCTTCTTTCCGCACCGACTGGAGTAATGCATAGCTATCATTTATAAACAGAGTAAAGACCTACATCTTGAGGGTCAAACTATACAAAATAAAACAGCTATTAAACTTTTTGCTTCCCCTTCGAACATGGTTGCCTGCTAGAGGAATTCCTTTGTTTTCACCATAATTACATGCGTAGTATTATTACGGATGGCACAAAGCCATCCACGGAAACCTGGACCCCACATGAACACTGACAGCACTAACCATTTCCTTCAACTATTCTGTTTGAGCATCTTTCATCTTACACAGTGGATTTCAAATCAAGAGATGTCTTGCTATTTTGCTTTCTATTAATTGCGTCAAGACTTTGGCTTCTTTTTACCTATGCTAATATATCTCATTGCCACTGTCTCTGATATCTCTAACAAATTCTCTAGGCTTTTGTCTTCTAAAGAACTTTCAAACGAATACAGGTTAATTTGTTCTTAGAATTCTATCTTCTTAAGTTTATTTTATACCTTTAGGAATACCGTTAGCATGAATAGCTGGAGAGGACGGTATTTTCGACTGTCAGGAAAGTATCTGACTTACCCTAACAATGAAGAGCTCTGCACCAAGTTGAGCTGTTTGCTCTGTTGAAAGCTGTAAACAAACAAAACCATGTCAACAATTTTTTAGACTTCAGAAATATTATCCTATCACCTCCAAGCTTAAATTTTGTACCTTTGCAGCAAGAATGGAAATTATGGCTACAGCCATCCTTTGCATGTTTTGATCTTCATGATTACACAGCCACTGCATAACAAGTTTAGCTGCCTCAAACCTGGAATTTAAAAATAAATTTAGTTTTCAGAAGTCTCATAAGTCTTAGTAAAATAACAATGTACACAGACAACACATCACATACAAATGCATGCAAGACAAAAGAAACTGGAAGAAGTATGCCTCATACCAAAAGAAGTAGAAATACACAGTGAAATTACATGTATTGCATGAGACTCAGTCAGCTTTGAGTTGTTTGCTTAGGATCTCTTAATTCTAATTATATGTCAAAGTGCACAGGAATTGCTTCCAAAGAAGGAAGAAAAACTTGACCCAATTTCTAAAACATCACACCAACATACTTCAAAGCATTTAGGCGAAACATTTAAGCAGAAAAATCTCTGCAAAAAGCAATCCCATAGCTCCCCAGAGAAATCCTGACTTCTGTTACACGCTATTAGTGATAGACCCATCAAGGCGAAGTAAAAAATACCTGTAGAGCAAAGGATTTTTTCCAGACCTGTACTCAATTGTGAATTACAGGCCCAAAATAACATAGGCCAGACAAATTCAGCACACTGGAATGATTTAAACTGAGCAAAACTGAGACCAGAAACAAACCTTCTGAAAGAAGAGACAAAGAAAAATATTCTGCAATGCTACAACTTATTTTAACTGACATCCAAAACTTGCCTGTTAAATGGAACATCCTGAAGGATTCTGTCACTGCATAGTGAAAGCAGGCAATTCTTTTGCAGCTGTGAGAAATGAAGAAGAATTACTTCAGAGACATACATATTTCAGAATACTTTCTTGCTATGAATCATTAAACTTATTTCCATGAGGTCATGAGATGTGGAGAAACTTTTTGCAGGATCCACAAGACAGGGAATCCCACAGAAAATAACGAAATTTTGTATTTTACCTGTTGATGATTTGGGAAGTGTTCCATGGCCTTCAGGAGCAAGTGAGTGACATCAGCCAGAAGCCGCACCGGCATGCCTGCTGCTAAATCCTGCTTGGTTAGGTTAAAGACACACGCACTTGCTGCTAACTGCACAGGCAAGTTCAGGGGATGATTTCTCATTCCAATAACGACAAGCTGAAATGCAAGAGTTTTGCCCACGTTACTTACATGTTTGCGCACACACCCCAAGAGCAATTTGCTTGAGGCCACAACAATGACTCACAGCACCTTATTTCTGCCTCCCTTTCACTTAAGTGAAATAGCCATCTGGTGCAATTTTAATTCACAGGAAGAACACTTCCTTCTGCTCAGTGATTCAATACTGACAGCTTCTACTTCTCCAAGACCTTTTGCACTGGTTGCGGCAGCCTCTCAAAGTAGATACTGCATGGAATGCAAGAGATTCCTAGAAAGATCCAAGGTTTGCTCTACACACTAGGATAAAAATGACCAAACCCTTTCAGAGATGAATGCGATAAGACAGAGTTTCTGCAGTGTAATGGTAATGATGTAGCGGCTTGTTTGGTGATCAGCCATTCCAGATCACATCCTGAACTGCTAGGTCAGGATATATTTTTCACACCTTCTTCCTGAATTATGTTTTTGGCTATCTATGTTGATTGTGATCTCACCTAAGAAAATATTTTTCTTGTTTATTATTGATTGCCGAAGTCTTTTTGCTACTGAAGCCAACAAAGTCAAGGTCCCTTGTTCAACTTCAAAGCGGACAGGAAAAAGAAAAATCATCTGTCCTACTGATGCCCCATTTTATGATCACAGTTAAAATTAAACCATTCCTGGTGTTCTAGACATGGAAAGCCAATGCCTAGAATGGATTTCTAAGGAAGTTTCCAGGATTTTCCAAGTTAGAGCCCAATATAGAACTTTAACAGTATTTATTCACTTGCTATCATACTGAAAGGTGACAGTGCAGAGAAATATCACTAAATGCCTTATTATTACTATTTTGCAGAAAGCACTGTTGTACCTGAGGAGTAAGACTAGACAGACATTTGATTTGACCCAGTACAGGTATGTTCTAATGACAGAATTCAGCATCTGAAGAAAGTTTCGTATCATACTCAAAATTACATGAAAAAATTAATTTAAGTGCTACCAAATTTAGCTACTATACATCAGTCCAGATCAATTTTACCTAACATCAAATGCTATAGGGCATCTTCTACATCATTATTGTTTAAATAGTTGTTAATTTTCCTCCAGCATTAAAATTTAAATCTTAAAAATCCCAAACAAAAAATGTAAAAGCTTATAAAATAATTTATACCAGGGTTTTGGGGATGAGCTCAGTTTAAGAAACAACGCATGACAATCATCAAAACTATATTATTTTACCTTTAGGATTTCAGGCTTTGTTTTTTCCATTACATGCGTCAGGCTAAATAAATGAAAGAGTGCTTCTCTCACAAAGAAGGCCCGTTCACTGTAACGCTTCAGTGCTTCTGAAATCTGGGTTTCATTTGCTTCTCCTGACACCTATGAACAGAGAAATAATCTTTAGTTCAAGATGTCATCATTTCTTTAAAAATTCTGTTCTTAAAAAGTGCAAAGCTGCAGTTTCAAAGGTGGTGATATTTTTAGCCAAATCCTTCAGTAAGCAAACAACCATTTATCTGACCATATTAATCCAGAACTACACAATCTTCAAACATTCTTCATAAAGAAGAATCCACGTTATAAGCCAAAATTAGGCTTCAGTGATGTCTTTAAGCAGACCTGTATGAAACCACTAAGTAGAACTCCATAACAAACAAAAGCTGCTTATGATGCACCAAATGCCTAAAAGCACTATTTGTAACCAAATGCTCTGTCAAATGCAGCTGATTAACAGCCAAAATGCCATCTTCGTCAGGTTTTTTTTGGCTCTGGGTTCTAGCTCTGGCAATAAAAAAAGATTTCCATTCTTTGTCTACATCACGTTTCCTATAAGCTATATCTGTAGCAATTGCTTTCCAGCACCATATTAAAGAACTCATGCTCTCTGCAAAAGAAGTAATTCTTAAAACCAGACTTTAAATGCATGTGAAAATTAAACAACGAGCTAGGTGAAGACTGCATTAGGAGCTATGAGCTGTTGACTAATACGAGTTTAAGTTCAGAATATTAAATCAGCAACTAGCTGCAAATTTTTCTACTTCCCAATCTGCTATATTTTCCATTTAAATATATTTTATCTACTTTAAAACTGTAAATTGTATAACTGTAGATGGTTTGTTCCTCAGTCATACTATTTAATGAATCATCACTGCAATCACTGTTTTTTAAAATTCTTAGGGAAGCATGCAGAACTTGTTCTACTTAATGTGTCACATAAGGGAAAGCAAATGTTCATAGATTGACGTGTCACATTCTGTGCATACTGTACTGTATAGAGCCAGATTTTTTGAAACTTTCTACATCAGGAATATATTACAGCCTTGAGGGAACTGATACCACCTTGGATTTTGTTTTATATTCTCTACTGATTAGAACAGGGCAATCATATTTACTGACATGTTTTACAGCCAATTATACTCTATATGAAGAATTTCCACTTGGCTTCATGTTCTCAACTACAATGTTTGCCTAGTGTTTAATCTTTCAAGAACTTCTATAATCAAATTTCACAGGACGGAAATATTTTATTTCTGCTGTCTCCATAAGTGCTGTGTCCCGTTTATTCTTTAGCGGTATCTAGTCAATGCAGCTGAGTATTTCAGTATAGCCACGAATGAATTTCAGGTCACCAAAAAAAAAAAAAAAAGAAATGCAAACTGCTTTTTGATAACTATACTGCTACAAGTCCATCATGATTTTCACATTACTAGAACCTTCTTCCTTCCTGCCATTTCATAGCACAGGCATTTGTATAAAGCATGTATTATAAATAGCAAGGATTATATTTAATTGTTTTATACCAAACATGAGGTATAATTTCCTGATGCCGTACATCAGTCATGCCAAACGGAAACTTGGTTTCTCCAACAACGCATTTTAACATTCATACACATCCTTATTAGCTGTGACAACTAAGTACTCAAGAGACTTGGCCATTAACAACTGTCAAAAGTTCCAGGAAAAAAAATAAATATAAAATTGTGCAGCTGCGTTACCTCACTTGCCTATAACAAAAGTAATTCTGAATTTTAAAACTGAAGTGCAAAACTCAACTTGCGCAGGAGACAGACTAAACTATGGACGCATTATGCAAACTCTTCCTCATTCCCTCTGCCGTTTCCGTCATCCTCATGGCACAGTAGAAAACAAAACTCAAAGATGATCTGCCACTGAGACTGACATGTCTAAAACACCTCTTTCTTCTTTATTCTGACCCTTTCATGGCAAGGACAGGATAGGCTCATTATTCAGTTACTGCATGCACATTCTACAGAACATGGAATGATGTCGTATTGCCTGGCACTAAAAGATAAATAAATGCACTGCAGCAAACATCATCTCATCCTAAGGGGCTAAGTAATTTAGGATTTGTTCAAGAAGAGGAAGTTTTTCATCCTAAGTAATTGCTTCTTACGTGTTCATCACTAGAAGACTTCGCAAGGTGGGTAGAAATATTGTAATAGGAAATAGAAACAGTGATGGAGTACAACAGCAGCTCAGTTATTAAGTTTTATTGTATCTGCTGTGTTAATCATGAATTGCTCAAAGCTTATGCAAATTGTGCCTCCACCTCTTACATATTGCTGCCTTATGCTAGATACTGTGCTGGAAACCACAGAATATTATTCCAGTAAATGACTTCAGACTAAACAAGTTCATCTCTCTTAGCTCTGATATGTTAAATCAGGATCTAAGGCTCACTGAAAAGTCACAGAAAATAGATGCTTCTTACAGTAGTATTATGTAAATTTAGCAGTTTCTGTTCCAGAATTAAGTAGGAATTTGACATAAAGTCAGTAATTACAATTAACAGGTAAAAAAAAAAAAGAACCTACACCCTCCTTCTGAAACACCTGCATACATTTGTTACAAATTATTAGTTCTATTTTTTCTGCACATTGTAATTTTTCAGTAAAATTAATTCCCCCACTTAACCTTTAGGTTTCCTTCTCCTGTTAGGAATTCTGAGTAGCCGGCATCAGTAGCTAGCAGTCCTACAAACTGCATTGTGGGCCGCTGCTGAATGAACGCTTCTACAGCTTTATCCGTAACATGTTTTCTTCCAGAAATGTCCAAAGATACAAGGTGAGGCAAGATATCTTTCTGTTCCAGTAAACGAAGTGCAATGTCTGATGTGAACTGTTTGTCATCTGAAATATCAAGGTGATTCAGATATTTTAGTTCTCTTATAACATCCAGAATCTGGGTTGTGGTCATTTTCAAGCATTTCAGGTGGTGCATGGTCAAAGACTTGAGTCGGTCTTTGCAGGTGAGGAGTGCTGTTATGTCAGTGACAGAGGTGTTTGATATATCCAGACTTTCTAATCTAGGAAGCGAAGCAACATCTGCCAAGTCCTCGTTGTAGAACAGAACATTGGTAATACTCAATGCACGAAGCCCAGACAACTGACTAAAGCACCTCTCGTATGGGTCTTCCAAAGAAAGAGTTAGTGAGTTCAGCACAAGGCATTGCAGATTTTGTTGGATCCATTTATTGCTGCCAAGTCCACTTATAATGTCTGTGATTGTTATATCTGCATTCACCCCAGTAGCATCAAGTTCTACCAGCTTGTGATGGCAGAATGCTTTTCGGAAAGCCACAGCAGAAATTTTCGCTTTCCGGATACAAGCACGTTTCAATCGCATCTGGTTGCCTCGGAAGATGCCCACAGTTCCATCATTCAGAAGCCCTGTTGGAAAACAGCGTTAGTGTTTGCCTCCAGTGTTATAGAACATCACTTGTATTTTAAGAACCCAAAGAGTACAAAGTGTTAACATAGAAAACTAACTGCAAAGTAGTTTGTCTTGTATCATTATGTCACTGATGCCAAAATTTCAGATTTGACATTCCACTTTTAAGATTACAGTCTCACTTTTGGAAAATTCCAGGTTTAAGAATAGGACAGATAAATTAAAATGTAGTATGTGCACATTACCTGTTTGGTTCAGAACATGGAACGTGCAATAAATAAAATGTGGATATGATTCAAAAACATTCAGACTGCTGCCTGCATTTTCTGGATTTTATCACTGAACTGGTTAGAAATATGCTAAAAACAGAATTTCAAAATTTCTGAAAGTTATTCTTCCCTGGTCACAGTTCCGTTAACCTCAAGATAGTACCAGCAATCAAATTTAGCATTTGATTGAATTTGTAACTAGGATCAATACACTAAACTAAGCTAATTAAGTTCTTCTATATATCCCTCATGAAGAAGGTAGGAGTGTTGCTCAGAAATAAGCTGAATGTGAGAAAGAAACCTAAGAAGCGATTCAAAGAGGAGAAAGAGGAGGACAAGGAAACAGTGGGAAGGAGAGAAAGACAGCAATGAAAAAAGGAAACACAACAATCTTGTTTGAGATTATTATCTTTCTGCTCTGTAGCAAGAGGACCGCATAAGTAGTCTTTTCATGCAGCATATTGGAAACACCCTAACTAAAATAATACATTTGGTTCCATGCATGGGATTATGCAAAATGCATTGAAAACACAAAGATTTCTTATTTGTATCTTACCAACAGAAGGATTACTGCTTTATAGAAAGCCATATGAGAAGGGTATGGTTGCACAAGCATGCACACAACAGAAGTAAGAAGAACATGTCCTTCTAGTTTCACTCCAGAGGGTTATAAATGTCAACACTCCTGTTTTTTATCTCCTATCTTCAAGCATACCGAATATAGAAAAGTGAAAATGTAATATATTTGAACAAGAATATCATTGCCACTACAGTTTGAATTTAAGTCACAAGCTAGTAATTGCCTCTGTGACAAAGTCTAATTAATATTAAGATTTGCAGACCTTTCTAAAGAGCAAGCGGTTTAGACATTTCTGACCAAGCAGTCGGGGCACTCCTCCTTTGCAGAGAAAGCAAAAATACAGGGTGAAACAATTGGTACCCAGCAAAAAATTAAATGCGATACATAACTAGCACTGGTAATACGTTTCTGCTAATTCAGTTTTGTTTAATCTGATTTCTTGGGACTATTCTAAATAATTACTTATTAGAAAGTAATCTATGTTGAAGATGAAAAGGGTTTCTTTTGAGTTTGCCTTTTTTTAGGACCTTTCCTTCTGTTATATCTGACTAGAACAACTTGAGAAAACTAGAACACCAGTATTTGCACAATAAGACCAAATCAAATCTGCACCTGTAGCATAGGGCTCTTGGTCTGTTTACAGTCATTTTTCTACTGTCATGTCTCATTTCTTAATAGAAGTCTCCAGGATCTCCAGGAATGGGCCTCCTGCCTCTTCTCTAGGGTAATCTATATATTCACTCTTTTCATGCTGAGAACCTTTTATTGATACGACATTTTCCTCTGTCATGTTTAAAGCAAGCAAACCAGAGGGCAGCCCTCTCCTCAAAGATGAGCTGACAGAGAACATGATAGGCCAGCAGGTAAACTGTAAGAACACCGCAGTGTGGTTTTCATAGGTTTATACTGCTCTTGAAACTGACTGCTTTCAAACCAGTAAATCCACTTCAACAAAAGTGCTAGAAGAGACGAGAAACTATTTTAATTAAAATCACAAGATTATTTCCTAGTTTAATCACAAGGACACACAGTAAAGAAAATTCAATTAACTGCTCTGCAAGAGATACTGAAATATTTGAGTGCTGCTAGAAGTAGTAGAATCAAATAAATCTTTTATTTATTTAAGTGATTGAAAGAAGAGCTATTAAAGAATGTTCACTTGAAGGAATATTAAATTAAAACCATGAACTCAAGACTTTCTACTTAGGGCAATGCAACATTCAGCTGAAGCTGTGGAAAAGCAAAAATAACAGAAATTCTCTATTAAGAGATTAAGGAACACAGTTTTAACAGCTGCAAGAGCAGATTCTACTAGAAAATACACCAGAACTGCAGCATCACATTCCACTAAAATATTTTCACTGATGACCCACAAATAATTGTTTTTACCATGAAATGCCATTGTCTGCAGCAATCGATCGGCCACTTCTTGAGGAAACATTCCTGGCTCCTGCAAGCATAGTGTTCCATCTTGCCTTTCTGTGCAAAACTTCTCTAGGTTGGCAGTCAGGAAATTCAAACAGATATCAAGTAAAGAATAAGGAGAAGCTTCCTCCTGTCATACGCAAAACACAATGAAACAAAGATTTAGTCAAATCATTCTCTATGAATCTTCCATTACTCTATAATGTTGTTTTTGGGCAAATCCTTTTTTGTTAGTCTGATTCTTATTGGAACAGGCAAATATTACAAAAGGAGACATCTCCCTTAGAGCCACACAAAGTCAGGTCATGCAATCAATAACTGGCCAAACTGATGGGCAGCCTCCTCCCCCAGAACCACATCCAGTCTGGTCTGTTCTGCTAGAGCCCTGCCTGCGTTCACAGAGGAAGAAAAGTAATTGCCGATAAGATCATTTGAATTTATGAAGTCTACTGGGAATTAATCAAGACAGACTGAAAGAAGATTTTTAAATCAAAATTTACTTCTGATTTCTTTCTGATTTTGGAACTATTTCTTTTAATCTTTCATTTAAGTCAACCCACATTACAAGGCTACTACCAACCTACATTAGAAATGCAGATAAATTTCATATATTAAGAGCAATTTTTGACACGGAAAAGGGCAGCTAGAGCTTCAGATCAAAAAAGGAAACTAAAAAAGAACTATTTTAATTCCAAATTTGTGCAGCAATAAAGTAACAAGTATTACAGTATTCCTTCTGATTATAGATACTAATTTCCTCCTTTTTACACTAAGCACCTGGAAATCATCTGTAGTCGAACCCTGGGTTCAAATGACAAGACAGAATATAAACTTGAACTTTTCCTTCAGAGTTTGAGATTGTACATTGATATATAAAAATCTCAAAGGTTTTTTTTATTCCACATCTAATAATAGCCTACTGTTTTCAGTGACACAGATTGATCAACATAAAGACTGACTTGCAGCACTGTGAATCATCCCCAGCACTACACAAAAGAAAGCTGAGTGACTGGTACATACTCCCCCAGACAATTTTGAAAATAACAGCATCAACTGTTGCCAGATCTCATCTGTAGGAAAAATTGTAGCTTGCCTTTTATAAAGTTCTAGATAATTTCACCTTTCTTACCTAGCTCATTTAACTTCTCTTCTGTTGCTTCATTTGACTAATATGCTCATCGCAGAAGTATAGAAATATATAAAAGGTTATATAGAAGAAATATAAAGAAAATGACAGAAATAAGTCTTCTAAAATAATGTGCATGTATTTGAAGATCGGGAGACACCACGTTAGGGCAAAGATGGAATGGAGCTTATCTTTAATGAATCATGTATTGACAACAATGACAGACCGCAGTTTAATAGCTCTTGAAGACTTAAGTACAGGTTTGGGAACCAGAAGCTCCAAATTATTCAAATACAAGCTCTTTCTGCAGCTTTTGACATGCAACTTTCAACTCTTTTGACTCGATTTCACTAGGGGCCCTTTTTTTTTAAAAAAAAAAAAAAAAAAGCTTCTTTACTACATCTTATTTTTGAAGAAGCAGGAGTTATTTTGTGACATGGCTTGCTCTCATTACCAGAAAATACCAATTTTGGCTGCCTCCAATCTTAAGTTGATATGACAAGGAAGGACAGAATTTGGAACTGTTAATGTCTTTTGTTCATTTATAATGTGCAACAATGCCTGAAATACTTCTAAAGACAAAAAATTATTTTTAAATAGTATAATTTTTGAAAGAAAGGGGAAAATTTTCTTTTTAACCTGAAATTACTACACATGCCCAGGACTTACATGACAGCTGCCGATTCAAACAAAAATCATAATCCCTATTCAAAGGCATATGAAAATTATTCCCACTGAAGCAAAGACATCCTCATCTCCCATTAGATCTTCTGCTTCTAATTTGATGCTTAAATGTAATGAAAACAGAATACCGGCTCTCTTCATTCCTTCTGGCACTGTTCCATAATTTCCTGCCAGAAAAGCTAAAACACTGTTATATATCAGTGAGCAAACTCCAATGAGAATTTTTAGCTTTGCAGATTGGCTGCTAGCATATGATTCAGAAAACTATTTTTTCAACCAGTACCTCTAACTGGCCAATCTACAATTTGCAGATAGTTTTAATTTTTGTATAAAATAATCACTTTAGAAGTCCAAACAGGACATCTCCATACAATAAAGGAACAATCCACAAGCAGGGATCAATTACACTGGCAAAGAACACCGTATTATTTTTATTAACTCCACTTATACCAGTTACAGGAGACATTTGTAACGTTTTCTTTAACTTGCTGCAGAAAGGCTGAGAAACACACCTAACGAAGGCTCCCGAGGTAACCTGGGCAGATAGGCAAAACATTTTTATCTGTATCTAATAAAGTCCCTTGACAGGCACCATAAAAACAATTTCCTAGACTGTCTGCTACTGAAATAGAACAGCTTGAATGCAGCCTGTAAACCTTTTATGTGAGCCAGCAGCATTCCTTTTCTCAGTTTCTCTTTACTTAAGGAGAATATTGCCCAGTTAAAGACCTCCTAGTAAAACCCTTCAGCTGTATTTAAGCTCTTACAAGGTTACGATGCAAGTCGTTCCTTTCTCTAGCTATGCTTTTGAATGTCAACTTTAAAACAAACTTGGCATTTGTTTTCAGCTCATTTCATTTTTGGGTTCTAATACTCCAATGAGACACTGTAAATGTGTGTCAACAACAACGCAGGATTTTCTTTTTATTTCATAAAGATCATTCAGCAATATTTGAGTAAAAATTTCATTATGTGTATTTGACTTTCATAACCATCTTAACTATCTGGTACTTCCATGTAATCTCAGTTTCTTTCATTCTACCAAATTCATTCAGTGCCCAGAAAATAAATATAGAAATAAATTCCCCAAAACACAGAATTATGCATTACATGATGCGAGTCTGGGTGTCTTCGTTAGCTAAAACACATATTAGTAAGAGAAATGTGACACATCTAAAATCAACTAGCTTATGGAATAGTAAAAAAAGTAGAATAATTTCCTTTAGATGAGCTTTTCAAGGCTTATTTCAATTACTTCTTTAAAAAAAGATAACTTTATAAATGCTTAATATAACCAGGGCAAACAAACAAACAAAAGTGTCCAGGAGGGTGAGGGGGGAGTAAACTGCACAGCTACTGGCATCTAACAGTAATCCAATACACTAGTGGACTGAAATGCAATACCTGTTTCAACATGATGTTACCCAGTTCAGCTTATAGCTCACACACTCATGCAGTTGGGAAGGTTCTCACGAAGACCACTGTCCTCCACATTTTCTTTTAAAAACTCCTTGAATTGACTTTAAATATTGCTAAATATATTCAACCTATATTTCAAAATGCAGTTAAAAAGAAAAAAAGAGCTTAAGGGGTGTGGTGGGTTGACCCTGGTTGGACACCACATGCCCACCAAGCCACTCTATCAACTCCCACCCTCAGCAGGACCGGGGGGGGGGAAATAAGATGGAGAAAAACCTCGTGGGTCAAGGTAAAGGCAGTTCAATAAAGCAAAAGCAAAGGCCGCACACAGAAGCAAAGGAAAACAAAAGATCAAAAGATTTGTTCTGTACTTCCCATCAGCAGGAAATGTCCAGCCACTTCCTGAGAAGTAGGGCTACAGCACGTGTAGTGGTTGCTCCGGAAGACAAACATCATAATAATGATGTAATAATGCCTCCTCTTCCTTTCTCTTAGCTTTTACTGCTGAGCAGACGTCATATGGTACGGAATAACCCTTAAGTCAGTTTGGTTCAACTGTCCTGGCTATGTCCCCTCCCGAGATCTTGCCCACCTCCCAGCCTGCTGGTGAGGGGGGCATGCTGGAGAAAGACAGCCTTGATGCTGTGCCAGCACTGCTCCGCAGTAGCCAAAACACTGGTGTGTTACCAACACCTTTCTAGCTACCAATACAAAGCACAGCACTATGAGGGCTGCTATCAGGAAAATTAACTCCATCGCAGCCAGACCCAATACAAGGGGACATATCAGAGTACCTGGAATAAATTAGAGAATCTTAAGATCAACATTATGCCTAGATTAACTGGCTGAGTGTGAGTATCAGAACAAAATCCTGTTCCTTTGGGGAAGCATCACCACGCAACCACCTGCTTATAGAAACAATAACTAAAAAAAGAGACAGGTTTAACTGATGTTTTCCGTCAGTAACTGCAATCTAACTTTGTGCAAAAAGTAAATTCCACTGCTGTGTGGGCCTTTTTCACTATAGGTATTGTGATCCTACCAACTCCAGCCTGAAAGATTCAGTTCCTTCTGGCTTTGTGTCTCAGACTCCTTAAAAATCAAACCTTTTTTTCCATAGGTAGTTTTGGGGGTTCCCCCCCCTCAATAAACCAGTATGAAACATTGGAAGACAAACACCAATTTCAGCTCTAACAGAATCACTTCTGTGATGTACTCCCCAATTTTTATACCCTAATGCAAACTCAGTATGACAAAACCCAAATGCGTAAGGTCTCTGTGTGCCTGGCCCGTCTGCTTTTTTCCCCTCTGAAGTCTCAAAGAAGGAGCTGGGGTACAGGATAAGGGACTTGTCAAATTGTGGCACTTATTTCTCTCGAAACGTTAGCAGGAAAATAAGAGATAATTTAGAGCCTTAGTCTTTGGTGTTGGACATACCATGTTTCTAGTTGTTTTCTACCCCTCCACAGCCCCAAAACTTTACTTAACTCTCTTAGAACAATCAAGAAATAGCAACTCAAGTAATCGTCATCAAAATTCTTCTGAGCGCTAATAAAGGCAGTGAAAAATAAACAGTTCTGTGATTCCCATTACAAAAAAACTTTACGATTATCCTACTTAAATTAAATGGAATGAAACAGATGTAGGCAATTTATTAACCAGACTCAAGGAAAGATTATTCTCAAAACTCAAATTTAACATTAACTATTCTGGCACAACAAGTGGGAACATACTGATTAAAATGATACAAACTTGGCAGAGATCACAAGAAGTCTAAAATTAAATAGTGCCACATTAAAACGACATAGTAAGGCCATGTATTTCAAGATTAATATCAAGAACTTCAGGTATGAGTTCATCAATTAGAAATGACTGGAGAGAAGAACCTGAATGGTTTGCTTAACCACAAGAAAACAATGTGAGGCAGCCAAAGAAGGTATCAGGAGAAGCATCGAGCAAAAATAAGGAAGTATGTAATTTTCAAGACACCCAGAGATCTCATGGGGCTATTTATGTTGAGATACCTGCACCATTTCAGTTTGAACGTAACAGCTACTAGAATGCTCCAGGGAAAAAAGCATGTTGGGAGTAGGAAACAAAACCAGCTTTTCTTAGCCTAGCAGATCAAAAGGTGAGATATGAATGCTGCCTATAAATACAACACAGTGAATAAAAACTATAGAAGGAAAAAAGCTATTAAGGTGAAGCACAGTGCCAGCACAGCAACAAAGGTGGACAGAAGTGCCATGAATTAGAATTTTTGTCATAAATTTAGATGTCAGTACATAGCTCCAAAACATCAAACAATGACGTTCTACCCTAGTCCACTGAATAGAACAGCTGGGACAACAAGTTGCTACTTTTAAAATAAAGAACTTTATTAGAGGATTAAATGAAATTAGGCTTTTAATAACAAGGCATGAGACTAGATAACCCAGGAAGTTCCTGCCAGTGCTTCAAAAGCAAATATGCACACTCATCTCTCAGAGGAGCAATCAAAACAGCACCCATATGTTCTGCTCTGAGGCCTGTCTTTAACAGAGAAAAGGTTGTTCCTCCACCGCCACTTTTGGCCAGCTCCGTGCTCTGAGAGCACGCCACTACACGTTACACAGATCAGCAAGGCCCACGTACCGCGCATACCACAGAACCCGTGCTTTCGGTGGCACGGCTTTTTCCAGACAGCCCCTGGACAAAACAAGCCCCAGTGGGAAAAGTGCTGTTTGAGGGTTGGACTGCACCCAGACTTGGGCGGGGGGGGGAAGGCATGAGCTGGAGGAGGCAGAGACGGCTGTCCTGTCCTGTCCTGTCCTGCCCTTCACGCCGGCCGGCTGAGGACCTCTGCCCGCTGGGCTGCCCCCCCCCGCTCCTCTATGAAGATGGTCCTCGGCCCCACAACCTGCCCTGAGAGGAGCCGGTCAGCGGCAGCGAGGGCGGGTCGGCCATCACCCTCGCGGCGCTGTGGAGATGCCCGGGCACACCGGGCAGGGCTGCCGCTGCCTCCCTTCGCATCGCGCCGGGCTTGAACCTCCCCTCTGCCGGGTCTCGATCGCCCCTTTATACCACATGTAGCGGTTACACAACAGCGAGGGGAGCGGGGCCGGCCGGCCCGGGGGTACGTGAGGGGAGGGAGCCGCGCCGCCGCCCCGCCGGGTCGCTCCCGGCTCTGCCCCTCAGCAGCAGCCGGGGGACGGAGGTGGGGGAGAGCCGTGCGCCCAGGGCGCCCAACGGCCTCACCTGCCCGGGCGCGCAGCAGCCGCCATAACGGCCCCTTCCCCCGGGGTGGCNCCCCCGGGGTGGCGGCGGTTCACCTCAGCTCCCCTCCGCCGGGCTCCCTCACCTTGGGGCAGGGGGCAGCTCGCCCGCCCCCACCCGTCCCCTCAGCGGCTCCCTCGGCCCGACGCTGCCCGCGGCGCTCACTCACCATCGCGGCGCTGGCTGCCTGAGGCGAGCGCCCAGCCAGCCGGGTCCCGCAGCTTGGCTCTTTT
>VYXH01009243.1:690086-701742 GCA_013397275.1 Burhinus bistriatus | reverse complement strand
CCCGGAGCCTGCTCGGTGGCGGGGGGGGGCGGGGGAAATGGCGGCCCCGCATCGATCGCTCGGCGCTCGCGGAAGGCGCCGGATCGATCGACCGCTCGGCGCTGGCCGGCGGCCCTGTCAGCTCCGGCATGGCCGGGCTCATCAACTTCGAGGACGAGGAGGAGGTGAGGGCTTACCTGGAGAACCTGCACGTCGAGTACAGCTACCAGTGCTTCAAGGAGAAGGACCCGGACGGTAAGCGGCCCCACCATCATCCCCTGCCTGCCGCCAAGCCGCCGCCGGGAGCCTCAACCCCTTCACCGGTGCTTTGCAGGTTGCCAGCGCCTCGCCGACTACCTGGACGCCGTGAGGAAGGACTTCGTGGCGGCGGCGCGGGTGCTGCGCGACAACTGTGAGGGGTACGGGCACAGCGAGAGCTGCTACAAGCTGGGGGCCTACCAGGCTATCGGGAAAGGTGAGCCGGGGTGGGCAGGCCTGGCCCCCGCGCCCTCAGTTGCCTTTAAACCCCTCCTGGCCGCTGCCCGTGCCCGAGCCGCCGGTGGCACGGCACGGTGGTGGCGGTGTCGCGGGTTCTTCCCCCGCAGCACAGAGGACTCTCTGGTCGGTGGTGGCCCTGCCAGCAGCGTGAACTCCTCTGTGTACGGGCACCGGGGTGGGGAGGGTGGCTGACGCCTGTGGGGAAACACAGTTCTTGCTTTTGCAAAGGTGCTGGACGCTGGCATTTTCTCCTGACCTTGACGGAGGAACTACCTATCCTGCCCCTTTTATGGTCATATAATAAAAGCTGGGGAAGGGTGGGAAACCTTCAATTGCTTCCTTCTTAAGAATCAACTTTAGGTAAACCGTTTAACCACATGTATTATTTTTTTATAGTTATGTCTGTGTAAGCGGTAAGTAGATCCAGTGCTGAATGTTGCTGTGTGTCTTGTTCTTAAAATTTGGATTTCTTTCTGTCTGGCTGTTCCTTTTCTAGAGAAAGTAAGGAAGAAATAAACTTACAGACTGGTAACACTGCTTACAGACACATAAGTAGGCCCCAAGTCTGCCCAACACGTATCTGCTGGTACGGTAATGGGAAGCAGTTAAACTAGTGAGTCTTCTTCCAAAAGACAATACTAGGAAGGAACATTATTTTACTGTAGTTCAAAACTAGTAACAGTCTTAGTGTACCTATAGGTTTACTGGCAACACTTTGCCAGGTATACTGGTACACTTTGCCTAGTGTAAGCTATTAAGAAATCCATAGATGTGGTAGTGGAAAGAATATTTTGTGGTTTTGTTTTGTTGGGGTTTTTTGTCTGCGTAAGTTGTTATTGCTGGAGAGTGGCGGAGGGTTTCCTGACTTGGAGACATTAGCAAAACCTTTGTAACTGAGACAATGATAGTGTCTCTGAAGTCCTAAATTTTGACTGTAGCATCTAAAGTGAAGGATGCTGTATTTCCCAAAGAGCACTTGGGAAGCATGCTGCAAAGCAGAGAGCTCCCATCTGTTTTAGCATGTCCTTACAGTAATCTCTTGATTTCTTGGCCGGCAGGTGGACTCGACCCAGATTTGAAAGCTGCATACAACTCTTTTATGAAGTCATGTGAGAAAGGTGGGAAGAAGTCAGTAAATGCGTGTCACAATGTTGGGCTGTTGGCCCATGATGGTAGAGTAAATGATGATAAACCTGACCCTGTTGTCGCTAGAGACTATTACACAAAAGCATGTGATGGCAATTTTGCTCCTAGCTGCTTCAACCTCAGTGTAATATACCTCCAAGGAACACCTGGGGTCCCTAAGGACATGAACCATGCTTTGAAGTATTCGCTGAAAGGGTGTGAGCTGGGTCACATATGGGCTTGTGCCAATGCCAGTCGAATGTACAAACTGGGAGACGGCATTGAGAAGAATGATGCTAAGGCAGAGGATTTGAAAAACAGGGCGAAACAGTTGCATAAAGAACAGAAAGAAGCCTCAAGTTCCCTAACGTTTGGGGAGTAAAACTGTCAGTTGCAGTTATTAAGACTGCAGTTTTAAATGGCAAGTGACCTTGTTATTTAAATTGTGAGCATATGGTTTTCAGTCATAATAAATAAATATCCTGTAAGTATTTGCATATGCAAATAAACATATTTTTGTGGATGCAACAAACATGACCAACTCTGCTGTGCCTTTCTGTGTTTTTAAATACACGAGTTCTTAAGTATATTGCTTAGATCACTCCTCTTCTTTAAGGAAGACAAAAACATTTGGCCTTTTGGAATTTTATTACCCTGGTTTCAACTATGAAATTGGTCCATAACATACTTTTTTTTTTTTTTCTCTCTCCACTGCAAACGTTTATAATGAGGAACTCTAATTCTGTACTGGGCTTAGGCTGAATAACTTGCTGTCACATAAAGGTTTCTGCTCTTCAGAGGCTGTCATGAATCCAACATATTTTCCAAGCTAACTTCCTGCTGGAACAAGCACGGATTTTGATCTGCTTTCACATGATGTTTAAGTCTTACCACTTCCACTTTAAAACCATGCTTATTTTGCTCTCTTTGGCCACAGAAATATTGTCCTTTGCTTGTACTGTCAAGTTTGTTAACTGTGAGAATTTCATCCTGGCTGCACGTTGATCCTGGACAGTGCTTCTTGCTATCTGTGACTTTTCCAGGTCCAGGGGAACATGCTGCTTTAGGCCCTGAAAGTGTGAGGCTTTTCCCTGGTCAGCTTGGATCTAGAAACTTTTTAGTCACATTCAGATGATGCCAAGCCCAAAACAGTAATGAGCCTGTACGGCAGTATGTACCTAGAGGCATCTCTGCCTATAGATCTTGCAAATGAAATAGGCAGGAGAGACACGCAGGAGAGAAAGGAACTTAATTAGCTTTGTTGGGCAGATGAGATACAGGGGCAGAGCTTGAGAGAGCTGCCCCACATTGTAGAGGAAATAAGTAAGAGAGCTAGGAATTGGCCTAGATCCACTGAATGACAGGTAAGTATCCAAGACAAGGAGATTCCCTTTCAGACAAGGCATGCACACAGGTTTTAAATACCTGTAGCCTGAATGTTGTTTTTAGCGTCTCGGCATCTGGTTTGTTACTGTGTATGTGAGCGCCCTGTGTGCTTTAAGATTGCTCTCGGACGTGCAGTGATCACCCCTTGTTCAACTACGCACAAATTGTTTTACTTTCCTGCCAGCTTCTGAAACATTATGTTCTATTTTTTGTAATACAGATGTAGGGAGCAAGGTGCTAACTGATCAGATTTTGGACTCAAATCCCTAGCTTATATATATGTAAACAGTAACTAAACATAAATATTCTGAAACAGCAGTCTAAGTAAGTAGGGTAGTATATGTATTCATGCACTCACGTGATTTTTTATAATTTTCATGTATATAAATATATGTGAAGCTTGTGATACGTGTGTTTATGTTTTGCTGTAAATTTACTGCTGATTTAGAATACGAATGCTCTGGCTGTGGTCTGAATAAAGATACAAACTTGCTATTGAAGTAAATTAAGCGGGAGAAAAAACACCGCAAATTTGGCTATTGCCACAATTGAAAGCAGAATTTTTAGAATCTCATTGCATGCTGTCTCAGGCAGAGTATGTATGAATTAAAGCAGTTCTTCCCACTTCACTGCACTTTTAACTTAACTGGAAGGGATATGCTTACTGCTGGAATGAAAACGCCAGAAGAATAGTGTAGTGATGAAATGGGTACACTGTAACGACAGATGGCAGTACATGAAAAACATTCTTGCATACCGTGGGTGTAAGACCTAAAGCTCTTGTTTTCAGCAGCCTGAAAAAAAAAAAAAATAGCAGTGGTGACAAAAGCGAGATTAATTTTTCTGTTAACACAGTTAATATTTTATGGCAGTTCAAGAAAGTAAAGCTCTTTCAGAGGAACACACTTGGCCTGATTCTTTGCTAGGGTACTATTCTCAGCATTTGTTTCACTTGGGAAAGGTAAGTAAATGCTACCTCTGCGGAGTGTAATAGTCTAGTAATAAAACAGTTTGCAAGCCATGTGTACAGAGTAAGCAATTACAGGTGGCTCAAGGCGTTGGAGAATTGGGTGACATTTTAAGCCCTGATCTTTATTTTGAACTTGTAATGCTCACTGCCTCCGAGTGACTTGTTCAGATCCTCAGTCCAAACGAACCTGCAGCAGTAGAGCAGGCTTTCTTCCACCAGGACTAATGATTGTCAGTGATCCCCCCTAGGAACTTCCAGTCAACGCAGCAAACGGGCACCTGGGAACATCCTCAATAAGTGACACACATTGCAGATAATTAAAGCCACATATAAAGCGCATGTTGCAGGGAGTTTTTTTCATAGCACTTGAGAACTCTGAGACTTGCAGAGTTTAAACATTATAAAAGGAACTATTTTCATAAAAGCTGTCAAGTGAGTTAGTACAGGTAAGTTTATGAAGTATCATCCAATTTTGTACCAGTAGTTGAAAAGGCAAACCCAGCTTAAGGAAGGCTCTTCTGTTACTCTGAAACACCATCAAAACCAGTTTAAAATGTTTTCAGGCTGTCTCTGAGCAGTTTGCTGCCTGTTCCGAACACACCTATATCTTTTTTTTACACAGATAGCAGTGATGCTGTGACAGATGCATTAGATGGGTAAAGCCATCTCCTATTTGACTAGTTTCCTTCCAAAGTGACAAAGCATCCAAAAAAAAAAAAATCAACTAGTCTCAGCATATTATAAATTATATGTGGTTAATGCAGTCTATAGCAGAGACTACAGATTCTACTAGTAGCAGTCTATTCTCAACCTAGAGATTATGTTCAGGAAGCATAATCAAAATCCTTTAAGAGGTGAAAATCGTAGTGCAAATCTTGGCTTATATTCATCTTGTTCTGATATTATGAGGGTATTACCAAAAGGCTGATATCTTCCTGCCCTTTCTTTTTACCTGATGTTACAATGGCTAAATTTTATGTCCTCTTGGGAAGAAAATTGTTCGTCCAAGGCCTCTGAGGTCATAAAGAAAAAGTGATATGTGATCATAATAGCATACTTGGAAATATGGAAGACCCGTTGATCTCTTCAGGATCAGTGGTTTGCCTAAGAAATAAAGGAGTCAGCTTCACAGCTCCTAAACCACTGTCCGCTTTCTCTCTCATTTGTTTGTATTGATCTAAGCATACTGCTGACCTCCTTTAATAAAGCAGCAATATACTTCGGAAGGAATGGTGACTAAGTAATTAAATAGACTTATGAATACATAGCTTTAAATGATGAAAGTGTTCACTGCAGGATGCTTCCTGCAGCTGTGAAAAGATCGCCAGTGGTGTGCCGGTTTTGTACCGAGAAGTGAAAAACTCTGGCGCCACATCATGTTGTGTCGTTAAGTGTTATTTGGATTAATTCTGGACAAAAGATGCTGTCGGGTAAAGCCGCATGACATAGAAAAACAGACTTGTTCTGGTGGTTCTGTGTTATATTGTAATGAAAGCAGTTTTGCGGCTTGCTTACCTTTTATTCAGCCGTCAGTAACAACTCCTCTCTGCAATGTATGTGTGAAGCTAGTTCTTGTAGCTCTACGCACCCACCCAGATGGACGGCCTGGGAGACTTTGTGTAATCACCACACCAAGAAAGCAAAATAATATTGTGTTCCTTGTTACAGTACAAACTTTTTATTCAGTGTGGAAAAAAATTCACTCTGTTGGCAATTTTTCTCTTCATCATGGGAGAGAGAAGAACTCTGCCAGGTAGCTCTTCTCCTCCTTTGGTTGATGGAGAAGGAAGAATTCCTCCTTCCCTTGCACTTCCCAGCATCTCATCCACTAGACCTCAGACTGAGCCGTTCTGCTCAGGGTTGGGCCTTTTCAGGGGTGAAGCAAGAAGGCAGAGGGAGGAAAAGGAGTCATGGCACAGCAAGAAACAGAATAGAAAATAAGCAGTATATTCAGTTGTATTATTGCAATAATTTGTGGTGGGGTAACACCCAGGGATTCAATTCAGGTCCTGATATTAGGCCATTAGTGTGCACCCATAATGACACCCCCAATCCAGAGACCCACAATCTAAGATTCAGGTTTGTACAAAGTCCCTCGTACATACTTCAGTATCAACCGCTAGTATCCTGCTCTGATTTTTCCAGGTGCTGTAGCAAAAATATGGCCCAGACTCCACACAAAACAGATTTCTCCAAGACTTTTAAGACTTCAACGATCAGTTCTGTGCCAAATTTTCAATGTCTAATTTCATATGCCATATCTGTAGTCTCCCAGTGCTTCCATTTTTCAGTATACACACTTGAAGCAAACACAATAACCACTAATTACACGAATTTCAGACTATATCACATATTTCTAATTTGTCGTTATTGCCTTCCACTCTCACACTAGTTACAATTACCAATGGTATATTCATTCCAAATACGATGTTTTATACTTCTTACATACACACTTTGTTTTACAGTCTTGTTTGTAATATGGGTTTGTAATATAGCCTTATTTGTAATCCTTTTTTCCCCTAGATCAACGAGTAAGAAATTTGTGTGCTATGGAATTATAAAATTAAGGCCACTTTGGAGTGGTGATTTCAGATGGGGATTTGTGAACAGCAGAATGGTAATGCGCACACACGCTCCAATTCGTGAGTATGGTGGGAGTTCTCCATAAGATCTCATTCTGCCTATGCAAAACTGAAATACGATGCTTTAAACATACCCTGGAGAGTTTTTCTTAGCAACTGAGAAGCTTCTGGTAAAACAGAAGAAAGAAAGAAGATGAAACCCCGCATGTTTATACAGCAGTTGTCACCCACGGCATTCTAGCACCCTTCACCCAGTGAATCACAAGAAACAGAGAGTTGATTTCAACTCACAGAGCCATTACATACGGAGTTGGGTAAGAAACCCACGGAAGAAAAATGTTAATTGATTGGCCACGATGTAATTTCGTAACTTGAAGGTGAGGCTAACCTGAATTTATGTTAGAAGTTCCTTATTCTGTCAGCCCTCGTTTGACACTTAATGGCCTGGTCTGAGCATTTCATTGTCCGACAAAAAACTCTGAAACGAAGTGAGCTGGTTTCCTTCCAGCTCTCCTGCGACTGGAAGCACGCCATGTTCCTATAGAGCTGCCTGCCCAGGAAACCCTCATTGCTTTGCAACAACCTTTTCTGCAGACTCCTGAGAAGGAAACTGGTATTATCTCTATAGCACAGGAAGGGAGGACAAGGCACTGAACGGCTCTTGACTTATTTCAGGTCACATGATGTAACAGGGGCCCAAACGGATTATTCTGCAAACAATATTTATTATGGCAAGGACTTGTCAGGTCTTTACAAGCCAAGAAACACTAAGATGGGAAACTGGCCTTTGAATGTTACTCTGATAATATTTGTGGAGTATTATTCTGGAAAGATTCGATAGCCACCTCAGCACAAGTGCTATTAATAACTGCTGAAGAGAAAACAAGAAGCTGTGACACTGTCAAGACTGCAAGCAGTCTTGCTGTGTTACCTTCAGGGAAGCTATTTTGTGTGCCTTCTTAAGTGGAACGTTGTCTCTACGGCATTTTTTGGCTTCTTTGTTATGCAGTTGGTACAAAGGAAATAAATATATAGTATCTTACTTGTCAGGTAGGCTGAGACAGAGTGACGTTGGCTGTGACAGGGACCCAAACCTGCCTCAGACTGGCAGCTCACACACCATGGTATTTATGATGAACAGACACTAGCCCTCAGAGAGATTATATATAATTTGAGGTAAAAAGCTTTAGATCTTTTTGAAACTCCAGGCTTATTCTGAGTTCTTTTCTGCTGGGTTTTGTGAGTTTTAGATGTTCCTGAGAACCCAGGGGCTGCTACCAGAGGATGCCAGGCACTGACACAGTTACAAAAGCCACAGAATGTGTGAACAAATTCAATACAAGAGGCAGTTTCTATAGGAGCAGCACAAAGGTTTTGTGATAGCAAACAGTAAAAACTTCCCACACCATTTAACGGTTAAACAAAACGTCTCTGCAGTGTACTTGGCTTTGTAATTTCTGTTTTCTGTGTATTACAGCATGAAATGCCTGAGCGTGTTGTTTGCTGACTGTTCTGTTTATTGCTCCCATAACAGGCTGTGGGCATTTCCAGAGCACGCTATCACACCGAGTGACAGTGCTGATCCATTGATGGTCTAAACTGCAAGACAAGTTAAAAGCTAGTTAATATAGTTCTATAAATAGGAGATAGGTGATCCCTACTGATCAATTTTAATTCTCTATGGACTTTCTTTCCTAATCAAATGCCATCCTAATATGTGTGTTAAACTAAAGCCTATGGTCAGAATGTGTTTTCTTATGCAGTACCTGTATGTGTCCCTAGTAATCTTTAGGTAAGAGTGTAAAGCATGCAGTTCTTTCAAATGCAGGATGATTTTGCCTTAGACATGGTGCAGTTACAACTTGCATCCTAAGGCTATATTTATACCATAGCAGAGTCCTGGAAGCATTTTATATCTACTATTTTCCCCATTATAATCTTTGGGGAGCAATTTCAAGCAAGGGTTTTGATTTATGATTTGAATACATAAATAACCTCCGCTTGATTTCAATTAATATTTTCCCTCATCATTTTGCAGTACTGAGCCAGAATACTTGCTGTCATCCCACAATCAGTCATGTTGCAACAATCTGTGAGAACTTCAAGCCAAATTGTGGAAAAGTTTTACATTTTAGAAGCACCAGTCGAAACGTTGCCCTCTGGAGAGCCAAAGGTGAGGTCCTTTGCCAGAGCGCGATGCCAGCATCGCACACACAACCTGGGAAAATGGCACGTGGAGGCATGCGAAGACACCTGGTGCTCAGGAGCCTACTGCTAACACTGCTGAAGAACAGCAAGCTTCAGGCTGCTCACGCTTCTCTTAGTGCTCTTGAAGGATATTAACGTTGCCTGGGGACATACGTAAGGTGACAGAAAGAAAGTTAGTAACATCTTTTGATGTTTAAGTGTGAAAGAACAAAGTTTTTTGATTCAGTTCCTGTTCGCCAGGCTGAATCAGAGATATTGTGAGACTGGGAAACAGATATAATCTTGAAAACTAATTGCATTGAATCTTAATATGGGAAAATTTTCTTTCAGAAAGGTCCTTGTGCAATCTGGGATATGGGATATTTCTTCCCTGCTTGTGTCATGACACTGCAAATTGATCCGATGAATGTGTGGAGAGGAATTGATTGAGCGCTCTCTGTGCTTGGAGGCTCAAACTAATAAGTGACAAACATAAATGCTGTTTCTTGTCAGAAATTGCTATGTGCAATACTGCTCAGCCTATGAATATGGTTAAAACCAAAGGGACTCTGCGCACTTTCTGCTGCACGTCAAGCATCAGCTTCCCTCAGCTGGGACCTGTGAGGTTGTTTTAAAGGACTTGCTGGACTGTAACTTATCTTGGCCCAAACACTCCAAGAAGATAGCAGAGCTGTTGTTGAAGAAAAATGTGATCAAAATACTAGAGAGTCTGAAAAGAAGGATGGGTTCACAGCAAAAATGAACCAGAATAAATTGCATAGCAGAGGAATTATTTCTAGCTAGAACTCACCTGTCCTTATACAAAATGAGATCAACTGATTAATTAATTCAAAGTGAATTCTATTTTTTCTCATTACTCAATCAGTAAAAGACGAGTAATTCAATTTGGCCCTTGAAGCATTTCCTGATCTCAGGAAAGCAGCATATCAAGCTGTTCTCTTCCCTGATGTCTCCAGAATGCAGCAGTGTAACAGAAAGCTTGCTAGGATGCCTTATAGATGCCAGACTACCTTGTTTAGCTCTGGAGTTAAACAGACGATGACTTCCAGAGCTTGGTCCCAGGTATGTGTGTTCCTAAAGGAAATCATCACAATCCAAAGCCTATTTTGCTAATTTAACGAAAGAACCAGATCCAGATCATGGCATATTCAGATCAGGTCTTTCCTGGAATATAATCCCAAATCAGATCAAATTAGCTCTCAGATATCTGCAAAGCGTCTGGACAATCTGAAACAGAAATCATTCACAAGTTCAAGATCTCCTCTGTTAATTCCTTGACAATCCATACGGGTTGAAACTCCCAGTAGCAATATGCCCCGATGGCACCAACACATGGCTGTTAACGTGCATTTATTAAATAAGGGCCTGCACAGAGCTGCAGGGCGGAGGAGGTGAGGGCTGGGACAGAAAGGTGGTCTTTCAGCACAGGCTTCTTCACCTTCTGTCTGTAGCCAGGGCTGAAGCAGCGGGTAGGTGCACACACACCTGATTTTTGGAAACTGAGCGAATTTTTCAGTTCAGGCCCAGCTGTGCATTTATTCGATGGGATTGCAATAGCTGTTTGAAGCATTCCCAGAACCCATTAAAAGCTGAAGAGTGCCCCAGCACTTTAGATTGCAGGTGGTCTAAGCACTCAGAATGGATAAAGGATTAGAGCTAGCCATCTATATTTAAAAAAACACCCTAACCCCACAACAAATCCCAAATGTTCTCATGATCTGACAAGCCTTTTGTGTCCTGTCCTCTCTACATGCTGTTCAGCTGTGTTCTTCTTATTTTTCCTGTGGGCGGACTGTTCCCTTGGCTACCACCGCTGGCCTCTAATGGTTGGCATTTGGGCACTCAGAGCTAACAGGATGAAAACATCGCTCTGTTTTCCTTTTCATTCCTGCAGGAGCGCAGGGAACACAACTGGACAGGTTTCTGGCAGGCAACAGCTCCAGGTGATACCCCTGCATCGAGTTACGTGATTTTGCCCTGCCGCACCCTTCCCTTCTGGGTGCTGCTCCAGTAGATCACTATATTTCTGCTGGCCACTGCCTGGTCAGAGAAGTGCAAAGGGGAGGTGAGGTTTGGGGCTTGTTTCTCTGCCCTCCTGCCAGGAGGTAGCACATGCTACCTTCAGCTGCTCCAGCCAGATGTATTTCTTTTTAGCCGCATGCGGCAGCAGCAGCAGCACATCGTGAGCCGTAACATGCACGGCCAGTCTCATGCTAACAGGAGGGGCAGGTCACAGCAGACACAGCTAATGCCTGGGAGCTATAATCGGTGCCTCTTAATCTTCCTGGCTTTCTGTATTAAGGACGTTGTTGCTTTTGCATTAGAGGAATGAGAATAGTCTTGTCTCCTCTCGAGACCTCAAGGTCCCGCCTTCATTTGCCATCAAGTGCTCCATGAAACTCCATTTCATTAAAGCCTCCACACAGTGACCTTTGCACAACAACCTGCTCTCTGTAGTCCCTCCATAGTCTGAGGCTCATTCAAATTACTGTTATGCTGAGGGAATCAAATACATCTTTTTCTCTACTTAAGTGCCTGGAGCAAACTAATGTCCTTCTGCAGTTGTGAAAAGCAACAAAGGGACCCTGATTCGGAGGGCAAGGTGAGGCTTGCAGTCTCTATGGAAACCGTAGACTAGTCTAATGACAGGGCAGATGAGGAAGCAAGAACACAGGTCCATCAGATGAACAGAAACCATTGGATCTCAGACAAAAATTCAGAAAACGAGGCAATAAATGTGGTGAGTGGATGAAGACTTGTACACCAGGTAGCTGGGAACCAGGTAAGGACTTGTGGTGACTTCTAATCAATAACTCCTGTGGCACAGCAAAAGCAAATACTGACACCACTAATCTGTATTGGGAGAAAAAGAGGAAAAGTCAGAAATACAGAAAGCTATACTGCTTTT
>VYXH01009243.1:605250-690075 GCA_013397275.1 Burhinus bistriatus | reverse complement strand
CCCGGCCCCGTTTTCCATTGTGGCTATACCAGATGACAATATGAGCAAATCTGATAATTCAGGGACACGCCTGGTCCCCATGCTGAACAGTCCCATCTTTGTAAGCAGGGCTGCTGGCTTTGCCTGCCAGAAAGGCTCAGAGGATAGAGAAGGCAGCCTGGGGAGGAAGAACATGGGAGACATTGGGGAAGGAGGATCATAGGAGACATTGGTGCAGGAGCTGCATCCAGGGTTTAGCGGTTTTCCAGGAATTTGCACCATTCCTGCCTAGTTCAAGAACAGAAGGAAGGTAATTAGCAGGTTGGTTTGCTGAGACTGTGGGACCTGCTTTGCATTTCTTGTTGGGAAGATCTGAGGGATGAAATCTCTCTTTTCAGAGGCCAAAGAGGTTAAACTGTAGGGTCTTCCTGCACAAGAAGTGTTAGGGTTCTCCTTCACTTTGGCATCCAGGAGCCATAACCAAAGAAAGGCTGAGGGACTTGGGTTTTTTTTAGTCTGGAGAAGAGAAGGCTCACAGGGGATCTCATCAATGCTTACAAATACTTAAAGGGAGGATGCCAGGAGGATGGCACCAGTCTTTTTTCAGCGGTGCCCAGGGACAGGACAAGAGGTAATGGGCACAAACTTGAACACAGGAAGTTCCACCTAAATATGAGGAGGAAGTTCTTTACTTTGAGGGTGGCAGAACACTGGCACAGGCTGCCCAGAGAGGTGGTGGAGTCTCCAACTCTGGAGACATTGAAAACCAGCTGGATGCCATCCTGTGCAACCTGCTCTAGGTGTCCCTGCTCTGGCAGGGGGGTTGGACTAGATGATCTCCAGAGGTCCCTTCCAACCCCTGTGATTCTGTGTGATTCTGTAACTGCCCTGAATCCAAGAACATGGAAGTGCTGGGGGTCCAGTGAGTGGGTCCATTGAGTTAGGCAACCAGCTCAAACTGTGACAGCTCATATCTTCCTATTAAACAAATTGAACTCTCCATTTTGTTTCTACAAAGCCTCTCTCTCTCTGTTTTGCAAATGTAGCTATTTCCCAGTGGTCCAACCCTTTGTGATCACGGCATGACCTGGGGCTCTGCTTTTCCTGGTTTGTTCAAGAGGCGCCACTTTCAAACATGCCCCAGCCTTGTTCAGGGCACAGCAATGCGCACTCACACCAGGCACTGCTCTCCAGCACATCAGCCACTGCTCACCAGTTCTCTGTCATGGCAACATCATTGTATTTAGGTGCAAAAGTCATACTCTTTTAATTCTTGAAGATGGCACAAGGTAATTTGGTATGAATGTTCTCCTGGGGAAATCAAATTTTATTGCAGTATGAGTGATATTAAAACACACCACACTGGCCCACTAATATGCATATTAATAACATATGTGCTATATAGAAACCTGGGCAAATTGAACTAGAAGGGGCCTTGCAGTTATACAGTCTATTTCTCTGTCCCAAGCCAGAATTATCTGTATTTATCATATCTGATGGGTACCTGCCCTGTCTAACCTCTACTGGAGGCTTCACAATTGCTGCAGGCAATTTTTTCCTGTGTTTACTGATCTTTCCAGCAGAAAACTCCTGATTTCCTCAAGCACCACGAATACAATGAATGAATGTAGTAAAAGGACAATATGCAAGCAAGCAAGAACAACCCAGCAGCACAGATGCAGGAGTCCTGGCCGTCTAAGGGAAGCCCTACTTGATTCAAGCGTTTATTTAATTCAAGTTGACTACAGTAGGGCATCGTCTACAACCAGGTGAAGAAGAAGAGTCCTTTCAGCATGCTGGGAAGTGCAGACAAGATATGAATCCTCAGCATCAAAAAAGATAACTAGCAAAGGGTCAATGTAGAAATGCAGTTCATTGCAATGAAAGAGAGAAGCAGAATAGATGAGAGTAGCCTCTTATAGTAGAGATAAGGATTGGCCCAGATTTATTTTTCAACTGTGTCAAAGTGTAACTGCTCTGCATTTTGATTGTTAGTGTTGTCATCGCAATAACATGCTAGAAATTAACTGCTTTATTTATTTATTGGTAAGAAAAGAGATTTACCTGCCATGTAATATGCTGCTATTTTCACGCTGGTACAAAGATGGCATCAGAAATCCCAGCCAGCTGACCAATATCTGCAATTAGAGGGAAAGGCAAATAGTGGAAACCTGCTGCTCCCAGTTTCTGTCCTAGGAGAGGTGCTATAAAGTGCCCTACATCTTGATTTTATTTAAAATACTTTTATTTGAAAATGAATGCTCTCCAATGGCTGTGGTCCAGTTTCCCAGAAAAGAGGGCCGGTAGCAGAGCGTCCATTGCTGGCACAGACAGCCCTGCTCTGTCACCTCCCTGGGAAGCACAGCCGAAAGGCCAAAGCTGTTGATCTGACTAAGCAGCCTGAGATGGTTTTCCGGCCCTAATCTGGTAAATGTGCCTCTAAAGATTTGTTTGATGAGGTGGAATAGGGAAAAACACATTGTCCTCTGCACAGACAGCTTATCATTTTTCAGCTAAAAACCTCCCATTTCAGACAAAGGAAATCGGAGGAAGCCCAGCGAGGACAGCGTGAAAACNGCCCAGTGATGGCCGTGTGAAAACAGAACCCACCCACCCACCCAGCGCAGTAGAAAGGCTCTTGGTGCGACTCAGCCCATTTCCTTTCAAGCACCTCATTTAGCAGAAGGCCTCAAACCCCTTTCACTGTCACAGTTCTCTTAGATTTGCAAGGCATAAAACACCAGATCCCATTTGCACATCCTGCCATTTCCTCTTTGCATTAAAACTCTGAGCTGCCCTTGTCAGGTCAGTGCTGCCTTATCACCCTCCCCAGAAGGGCTCTGGTCATACACATAACTGAGTTAATATTCACTTCATTCCTCATGTCTCGGAGATCAAAATTTAAAATCCCGAGCACTAGCTTGGTAGCTCCAGCAAACACTAGGAAGGATTGCCAGAATCTCTGTAGTTCCTAAGCCCCTTGCTTTGGGCCTCCCAGGTACAGCCGCTCTCCTCGGATGCAACAAACCAATGGTCCCAGTCGGAGCACCAGGGGTAACAGACCATAGTTTCCATTTAGCTCAACATCATGATTTATTGACGCAAGTAACAAACACAGCCTCACGAAAAGAAAAGCCGCAGAAACACATTTTATCATGACTCAAAAGAGAAATCAATACGTTTGTATATATTAGAAGGAGCAATCTCCATCAAAAAGCAAAGGGATGAGACAACTGTGTTCTTCATACTTGGTAGGATCCCATGGCTTTTAACATGTTTTAGTCTCTGCCTTAAGCCTCTCTCTCAAAAGCTGATGGGCTCATATGAGAGACCAGCCCCAACCACCTGCCCTTACTCTCCCCTGGAAACACACAGGCAGTTCCCAGACCCTGCTGGGGAGGCACCTTCCCCAAAAGTAGCTGGGAGAGCTGCAAGGAAGAGAAAGATTTAGAAAGATTTTTGCCTGTGAATGGTTCAGAGTGACTAGAAGATGTAGTGAGGTTCAATCTGACCATACTCAGACAGTACATGCTTGCATTTGCTCGCCTAAGAAAAATGACATTGACAGGGTTTGTGGTTCGTCTGATTGCCAGGAGATTGAATGGAGCCAGTTCGGATCAAATGAACAATTTTAAGTGCAGCGCTTTGTGCAGGTGTCGTTGTTAAAAAAAACCCCACCACCAAAGGAAACAGTGTGAGTCATTAACAGCCTCTTTGTCTTGTGACCACTTGCGATTTATTTTACTAAAATGAAAATTTATTGGGACATCACTGCAAGTAATTTCACTGTTTTCCCTCTGGAACCAAAAAATACAAAGCATTAAACTGGTGTGAGCAAAAACTCCGTCAAAGATGCCAACAGACATCACAGGAGTCCACAACTGGCACACGCTGCCCTGGGTCTAGGAGGCCAGTGAGTGCAGATTTGGATGGTCATAGTCTCCCCCCACACTGCTGCTGATTGTAGAGCCTTTTTGTATGGCAAAATCCACTAAAAGAAGTGAACAGCAACATTTGCTGCAACAGCTACATGAGAAAATGGTACGTTCTTACTGAAAACAAGGAACTCTCAAAGTGGCTCTGATCATACATTGCATTTTGCACCTTAAATGGTGGCAGGACTACAGGACTAATAGTAAGCGTGGTGGAGAGAGGAACGTTAAGTGAGAAAAAGCACTTACCTAATACAGGCAGCAAAATTGCCAGCAGAGGCTCGCTGCCAAGTTCACAATGAGCTGGAAGCCACAACTCTACAAAGATGTAAGCACAACTGCTATTTCTGACGATGCATGATCTCTAAAGAATCATGGCAGCCCAGAAAAGATGAAAAGTAGAAATGTGTTAACTAAGGAATGCAAGGTGTACATTAAGGGAAGACTTGAAGAAGGCAGGTCTACCTACGATGTCAAAATAATCTTTGTACATTTGCTAATATCTCAGAGAAAAGACTCTGGGGAGGAAAATCTTCTGTACTTGGGTAGCTACTCCAATGAACCTGGAGTAAAACCATGGACTGATGATCACAGCAGAGGGCAGGGTCCTCAGCACCACTTTCAGCTTTGGAAATGGTTACTAGAATCTGCCTTCAACAGCAAGTTACCTTATAGCTTGTGGTTCTTTGGAAGAAAATCCTGAAAAACTTGTTAAAACCAGGGATAACTAACTATAGATGATGTGCTTTGTTTTCTTTAATCTGTCTTTAGCTTTGGTTCCTATATGCCAATGAAATTTTTAACCCTGTACTTTGACTCACCCTTATGCCGGCGTGCTGACAAAGCAGCTGGAGAAGTGCGAGGTGTGCACTGGCCTGTCGTGCAAGGCCAAGACTCACAAAGTTTCTCCTGCTTGGCACATGCCAGGCAGTCCCCAAGCGCAGGGACACAGGCTACCCACGGTGCCCGTTGAAAGCACGCCAGGACCACGTGCGGTGTCAACATGGGGACACTCATGGCAAGCAGCCTGCCCAGGAGGGAGGACTTGTACTTGTGAGAACTCATTTACCTCCATTGCCCTCCTGAAGCACTTTCAGTTTTAGCATTACTGCCTCAAAACTCTTACCAGGGTCTCTCACCCAGTAGCAATTGCCGTCTTGGCAAATCCGCTGTGGTGACATCTTTGCTGCGTGTTTGGCCCCAAGTGCAGCTGTGCTGTCCACAAGCTAAACCACGAGACGCTGCAGCACCACTCTTCATACAGAGAGCAGACAAACCGACATGGTTACGCTTATACCTCAACTTGCCGAGTAGACATCACTAAGTATATAAACACATGTTTTATTATATACTTGGTATATAAAAACGTTGCATCTAAGCGAACATGCTGTATCTAAAATCAATTTTTACGTACTCTGCAAACTCAATGGAAGTCAAGATAAACCCATCCATTTTAACCCCCGAGACTAATGTTGCTTCCCCTCTTTCATTAATGTGAGTTTATCTCGCTCTCCCTTGAACAGGAAACGCATCCACCCCGGAGTCTGATTAGCAGTAATCAGAAAACATCCACAACTGTGTGTAGGCAGTGGAAGGCTTTTCAATTAAAAATGGATTTTAAGAACATAATGTCTCTGTTTTGAAAGGACAAATGCATCTTTCAAGGAATATGAGCTAAAAAAATAATTTATGTATTGTGTTTCTTCAAGGATAGTAATGCTATCAGAGAAAGGAGTATCTTAATTATTGAAGGGATTAATTTCTGCTCTTTGGGACTAAATATATTCAACATCACTAACGAAGTACTGGAGAGTTTTTCAAACAGAGGATGATAGAACAGCTAGTGCTCATCATCTGTCCAAAACCATGTCCCTTTCTTCTTGCTCAGTTTGGGTTTAAAACACAGGTCCAGGGACTGTGGTGTGGGGACATGCATGTGACACAAAAGCAGCCCAGACAGCACTGAAGTAGGGCTGTGCATGGAAGAGCAGGATGATTACTTCTGAAGAAAACAGAATGGCAAGGAAGCAGTGCCTAACTGAGATAAGTGATTTTTATTAATTCTGTTCCCAAGCCTTTACTATCTTTAATGCCTGTTGAAATAAAAAATTTGGAGAAAAAAGCCTCCTTGATGGTTTAACTTTCTCACCTTTCAGTTAAGTTCTAAGGATGTTTCTGCTTCTCATTTATCAAGTTCCCAGTAAAGCCAGAGGAAGGCAAGATTTAATATTCCTGTTACACATGTAAACTGTAAGCAGAGTTATAAACAACATCTACAGGCCTCTTTCATATGCTATAAAAAAGCTTAGAAATGTGCATCTGTGCACTTCTGTTTTCTTTTCATATCGCCTTTCACCTCTCTGCTTCTATTTCCCTAAATAGAAAGATAATAGTATTAATCTCTTCCTTGGGGCTCTTGTGAAGATTCATCAGTTAATATTTATGCAGCAAAATGGAATAAGTGCTGTTATAAGTGCTAAGCATCATTATTGTTCTCTCCCTCTTCATTAGCACATCATGTACATCCCAAGTAGACCAGAAAAACACAGAAATTAACTGTCCTCAATGTAAGGCAAGTGAGGACAGCAACGTGACTGCTAGAGAGCTGCTAATTAAAGATGTTTGCTGTGGGTGATGTCTGTGTCTAATAAAACAACTCACTAAGTTTTAAAGAATTAAATGTATTTCTTTACTCATTTGAGCAAGTTCTGTCTGCAGCAAAGAAGCTCTGAGAATATGTCCAAATTAAGTATGCTGCATGTTTCCATGTGAGTTGTGCTTTGGAAACCACACATATAGTAATAAACACAGGAAATAAATGAGATCTGCAAAGAATGACTGAGGAAGTTTCCAGATTTTAGAATGCAAAACCTACTTGCTGCTTCAGTTCGATTCTTGTTCAAGAAGCAGCCGCTGTGGGAGGGGACAGCCATGGAGGAGCAGAGGAACAGCTCTGCTCTAGAGCACTCCGGTGGGAAACACCCTGTGCCGTAAGAGGAAAAACAGAAAGAAAAATTAAAATCGGGACAAATTCCAGAAAAGATGCCCAGCGATTTGCATCATGGCTGTGGATGGAAGAGAAGAGGTGAGCAGCGGCACACCCTGTTTGGTTGGGTGAGCCCTCCACCTCCCGTCCCCATGCCAGCGCCGAGCCGAGGTGTGCAGCACCCACGGCACACAGTGCCCACCGCATGTGGCTCCCCTCGCCCCACTGGTCCTGGCAAAAGGGATCCCCCTGCACTGGAAAAGCCACTCTCTGCTCTCTCTATCCTGCCTTCACTTAAATGCTGACTCGCTCCCCCCCTTTTTTTTCATTACCAGCAAAAACAACCCTTCATTGCCCCGAGCTCTACCCGCCATCTTTGCCCTGGCTCTGTAAAATGCAGCATCCTGATCTGGCAATGCTTTACGCTGGAGCACACAACGGTGATGCAGTGCGAAGCATCTCTGTCAGCTTAAACACACGCTCTGTCTTGGAGGAGTTTCGTTCTGAGCTGCAAAACTCTGAATGCGATTTGCAAGCAGAATCCCCCTGCTCCCTGCAACAGCTGAGGAAGAGCCACACACCCTGCTCGACCTAAACGGGAGCGTGTTGCAGCGGAGGCAGGTGCTGCACAGCACTGCGCTTTGCAGCTGGCTCCATCTTTGCAACTACTTCACTGACTAATCCCCGTTTCCACAGGTTTTTTTGGTGCGGGAATTTAGGTTAGTCCCAATACCATTGGGACTTCTCATTTGTCCATCTCAAAGTCTTTTCATTTGGTCCAACTCAAAGCACAGCTGGTGGCTGTGTTTTTACATCTGTCCCAAATACCTTGGGTTTTGCTTTTGAAACAGCTTGCCTTCACTTCATGATGCGGCACGGTGTTATTTTCTAGCTGAGGCTGGCATGAACAGTGCACAAGTACTTAAGCTGAAATAGTCTAACAGAAATAGGCTTTTTATACTGCATCACAGTCTGACATAGAAAATTGCCACACTTCTCTTATCAAAATGTTGCAGGGCGGTAATCACAGCCACTGTCTGCTCAACCGCGCATCAGCGCCCAGCTGGGTATGTCAGCAAAGGTGCAAGGGGAAAAAAAGAACTTTGTACAGAGGTTCTTGCAATCAAAATCCCTAGTTTGCGAAATTAGAAACACATATGGGACTAAAACCAGGCTACGAAACCCGATGTGCTTTTCTTTTCCAGAAATAACAGCTTCATAATAGTATTCTGCTGGACATGGCCTTCAGTTGAGGGGAGGTGCCTTTTATTCCTGCCTGTGCAGATAGGGAGGTGAAGCATCCTTCCGTGGAAACCCCATAGCCATTTAAGAGTGTCTTTACTCTAAGAACTAACCCCCAATAACTGCAGGCTGGAGTGGGTGAGCCTTCTGCACAAGCAGCTCTTGGCTGCATTCCTCTACATCACAACACCCTCCTGTCCCGCTCTTCCCACCTCCGGCTAAAGCTGCTCCCTCCCAGGTTCAACCTGCGGTGGATGACTTGCAAAATGGCAAACCTTGTCACTGCAGGATGTTGAGATGCGACAGTTCTGTGGTGTTTTGTTCATCGAAGAGCATCTCCTAACCAAAACGATTAAAAACCTGCAACCAGGGAAAGAATAAAGACGGTGGAAGAAAAAGAACTTCTCCCAGCATCTGGAATTTAGGCCTTCCAGTTGGCCAAACTGAGGCCCTGTTTTACTGAGTGACAGTATTTTAATTATTACCGTAGTAATGTGTAAGACTCCTTCTTGCTCACCTTGGACCTGTGGTTCTGGGTACTGCAGAGACTCAGTGAAGAGTTCGTCCTGCAAAAAACGTTTGCCTGTTGGGCATGCCAAGATGGCACAGCTCATGCATGACGGTTAATGCTAAGGAAGGATGTGTCAGTAAGGGAATGCTTGAAACACCGTGTGTCTGTTCATGCATACGCCGGCTCTCCACGAAGGTTTTAAATAATATTGTTTTTCATGCACAGCCCTCTCTGGCAAAAAGTCCCTTTTGTCCATTGTCACGGATAGTAAGAATGGTCATTACCTTAGGTAAGGGAAACATGAAGGGGATGCAAAAGACTGTGCTTCCTGGCATAAATCAGTTCCCGAAAGGTAACAACTTCCTCTGAGTCTCCCAGGACTGTTGTCTCTGTTAGTCCCGTTCGATGAAGCTAACCCCACCTGCTTGCAGAGCCAGTCCTCTGCAGCGGATGAAGTATCGATCGCAGACAGCACAGCAGCTCCTGTGTCCCTGCCTGAGAAGAAATAACGGCAAGCTCTCTGCTGCAGCACCATGGTAATTCTGCACTTTTTAAAAATTATGAAAACCTCTGCAGTGAGATTAAGTTTGGCGAAGTTTGGCTTTGCCTCTCCTCAGGACGCTCCCTGGAGCTGCCAGGTGGCAGCTGTGAGCGGCTGAACTGCCGAAAACCTGCCTGCTCCACGCCAGCACCGGCGGGTAAGCAGTCCTAAGGAGCAGAGTGCAAGTCACTGGAATCCTGGAGGAAGAAAAACACTCTTCAGAGTGTGAATTGTATTAAAGCGTACCGAGGGAAATACGGGCTTTTCACGTTTGCAGAGGCCTGACAGTCAGGAAATTTGGGGGTTCTCCCCACATCTGCTACAGATGTTTTACAGGATTCCTTTCTCTGTATCTCCATTTTATCTCCTGTCCTACATGGAAAATGTACCTTCTTCTCTCACAGTGGAGAAGAGAAGGCTGAGAAGGGCTGAGAACAACCAAGGTGCCTTCCCAGGTCTGCTCTTCCTTGAGCCTCTTGGGCAGCGCCGCATTAATCACTCTCTGCCTCAAATTGACACCCTTGCTGCTTCCTCCTGTCTGCAATTGTCCTGTTACACGGCGCCAGGATTTCGGATTATGATGGAATTGCATCATCTGGGAGGAGGAGATGCTGGACTGCAGAGCAGACATGCCCTTCAGAGCAATAAGGTTTTACAGTGATAACCTGTTCCATGAGCTCAGACTTCAGCCCAGCGCAATTACCCTTGTTCATGAAGTGCTGCCTGGTTTAGATTAGGCTTTATGTTAAACCCACGACCCATTTTCATTCTGGGGCTTTAGAAAATAATTTGCATGCTTCAAATTTTCAATTACTGAAGACAAATTGATAGTTTCAGTAAGGGTCCACAAACTGTGTTTACACAGTGGATGCTGACCTCCTCCTTCTCACTCGAATCCAGGCTCTGACCTAAGGGAATCTGGCCCACGGGTTGTGCTTCAAGGCAGGATTCAGCCTTCAGAAAAGACAAACTCACTTAATGCATTTTAAATGTGAGAGTCAAATCTGGCTGGGAAGAAAGCCCATGTCAGCTGCCAGTCTTTTATTCTGTCGTATTACCAGACTGTGTGCTACAAAATCCAAGCCAGACATGTTTCTTAATAACAAAGATTTTGTCTCTAGGAATATCTGGCTACCTGATGGAGTCTAATTAACCCTGACACAGACAGCTCTCATAAAGAGTATCGAACCATTTCTTGTTCTCATCATTTGCATTTCAGGAATGTCCTAAAGGAAAAGGAGGAAGGATTCGTGGCGAATGCTGACCATTAATTTGCCCAATCTTTTCCTTTCAAGAGGAATAATCGCCAATGAGAAGCAGTGAAAACTGCAGATGGCATGTAAGAATAAGTATAATGTGCATTTATAAAATAAAATGTCCATTTGCCATGGATAAGAGATAGTAAAAGAAACTCAGTGAAGCAAGGCAGCTTTGCTGAAAGGCAGTCTTAGCAGGGGAAGTCTGATCGACGTGGTCAAAATCTGCCTGTCAGAAGGCAAAATGTGCTTTCTTTGAGCAGACCAGTACATTGGTTTTTACACACTCTTTGCATTTCAGAACCACTCCTTAAAGCAGCCTAAACTTCCTGAGGTGTTCAGAACATTTCCAGACAAGAAGAGAGACACTTCACAGGGAAAGGATAATAGCAATTCTTACAAAGCAAGTTTGTCTTGAGTTTTCATGTTCCTAGTAAATTAACTGGTTTTCTTTTTTTCTTTCTTTTTAGTATGTGTTTCAGTAATGAATAAATGGTTTAGTGTTTTTCTTCCATTCAGACTAGGCAAAAAAACCATTTAATCAATGCAATGTCTGGATCATATTCCACTAAAATAGCCATCTATAGTTTGTACGAACATTTCAACCTTTCTGAGCCTGAGGCACCTCTTTATACAACAGATTTTCATTATACTCTAACATTCAGTGATGCCACCCCACAGCATCTGGTAGGATGTCACGCACTGCTTGTGGTTTAAATGTTAAATGCCTCCCCCCTGCTGCTCTCAGTTAGAGGTGCACCCAGGTACCAAAGCCATCGCCCTCCTGGCGCTATGCAGATCTTTGGTGGCTTTGTTGGAGAGCAGTAGGAGCAAGGAGAGCATCATGAGGCAAAATGACCAGCAACTTTCATGATGGGTAGTTTCGGATCCTTGCTTACTTGTATCAGTACCAACGGATGTTTGCGGATTTGTTTTTCTGCTGATTTCAGTGATGTAGGATCAATACAGTGTATTTATCAAAGCGTGAGTTGATCTGCATTTGATATCTGCCATAAACATTTGTGGGAACTGTGAGAGATGGACCAAATATTTATGCATCTCTCTGCTTTTCTGTGTTTACCTATTGTTAACGGTAAGCACATTGCAGTCTTGCTGTTTGGGATTCATCTCACCTGCCTATAAAGGTCTGAAAGGCAGACCTCTGCTCCAAGACAGCCACCTGGGTCCCTTCCAACAGCAAAGGGCAGGAACACATGTTGCTACAGGGTGAAATACCTCTCCTGGCCAAGGTGAATTGCCAAGTGCTGGTTACTGTCTATTATTTCCGTTGGCTACAGGAAAAGTGTGGACAAATAGCTGAAACCAGCTAATTTTTAGACAGTCAAAACAAGGTGAGACAAATCTACCCTTTGCAGCTGTATCTGTTTTGCTTTGCTTTTAAAAGATCTGCTTGGTTTTACAAAACACAAGCAAGATTGTTGCTTTCAGGACAAAACCAGGAAGATTAAAGAAGAAACTTTCTTCCCCCATTGGCACGTTGTTACTCTTCCCTGGCCATCTACTACTGTCTTTTTTTAACCTCCTTCCTGCAAAGCACGTGGTAGTGGGCACTTGGAGGTAGCTGCTGGCTTGAAATGAACCTTTGTGAGGGTTTAAGATAGAAATCCAGCAATTCTGAACACAGCAATTCTGATGTTTGAAATGAATCCTGACTCATGCAGAGGCACACTGCTGAAAAGTTTACATTTGTCTATTCCTTGCCCTTCCTCAATGACTAGTTTGAAAGAACATCTTCTGTTCCACCGGTCTACACTCAGGGAGCCAGAGTAAAACTTGTATTGGGCTGGTTTAACCCTGACTGGCTTTTGCTTTTAACAAGAGAAACGTATGTAAAACCCTACTCCTGCCTAGTGCTCTATTTAGGCGACAATCCACAGCAGTCCTTAACTAGAACTGCAAACTGAAAGGAGGCCCTATCAATTAACATCATTGCTACCAATTATGCAAGGAAGGAGAAAAACCCTAGTCTTTTAAAGATAAGAGACTAATTGTAGCAGTAGTTGTTAACTGCAATTATTTTGCAGGAGTCTCAGAGGAATCCGTAATGGAAAGCCGTATGTTACAGTCCACACCTGATGCTGGGAGAGGCACTGCCTTTTACACCTATTTGCTGTGTCGACTGGATTTTGCATGTACAACAGCGTTTGGGTTGGTGGGAATGGTTTGGGTGGGGATTTTTTTGCTAATGTAAGTTTAAAATTAGCCTTGTTTGTATTTTAATTTTTCTTTTTAACCCAGAACATCATCTGGTTCCACCTTATTTTCTCACTTGTATTTACTTCTTTCTGGCTGAAGGCAAGGAAAGGGAGCTGGGGAGCATACAGGGAGGGGGACGGAGTCTGCGTGTGCCAGGGCTGTTCTCTGCTGGAGAGAAGTGACAGTCAAAACTGCTCAAGCGTTTTACTGGCTCTCTGGTGAACAGCGCGATTTAAAAAGTATTCCAAGAGGAACTACAGGGAATTAAAAGACCACTGAAGCTGACAGCTCCAGCAGGCCAACTCGTGGAAATGATTACAAAAAACTGAATCAACAAGCCTATGGACAAACATGGTTGAGCAGGAGACTGTCAGTGTAGCTCTCGTAGAGAGAAGTCTCCTCCCAGATCTGTGAAAGCTCCTGGGAGACAAACCATGCCAAAGCATTTAGTAATCATCTTGCCCAACCTCATTACTAATATGAAAAACAGTCAAATGTGCGTTGAGACCTGGGAGGAGCACAGCAGGTAAGTGGTGCTGGAAACCAACGGGCTGCAGTGGAAGGGAGGGAGGACACACTGCCTAAGTACTGCCACTGGTGCAAGCCTAGCGTCGAAAGCAAGAAGGTGGTAAGAGGAGAGTTCCCAGAAGAGTCTGAGAGCAGGATTGTGTGAGGTTACCACATGGACATAATGAAATAATTAAAGGTCACAGAGCTCATGCTAAAAGAACTGGAATCGTGAACTTGGTTCTTAAGCTTATTAATGTGATCTTAGCTATCCCAGCACCACTGATGCTCATACGCATAAAAGGATGCTTTTATTTTGTAACAATAAATGTTTTGTTGGATAGCCTCCTCATCTGCTCTCTGGCAATTTAGATTAATGGCATTTATGTCTTTTCTTTAAAGAAATGGTTATTTCAGCTTTCCCATGGTGCCAAAAGAAAGATGCCTATTGTTCTTCATGCTAATAATATTATTTTTAAAAGTCTAAGATGTTTTTTATTCACTTGGAGTATGAATAGCAAAAGTGAATTACGTTTGCACTGCATAAAATAAAGATGAAATCACTTTTATGGAATCTTGATATACAGTTAGTAAGCATTTTTAAAATTCCCGTATTCCCAAAATGTACATATACACATTGAGGATCAGTAGCTTGTTCAGAGGATAATTTACTTCATTATTATTTATACTGTTTGGCTACTGAAATGATATGCTTTCTTCTCTTCACAGTAAGATTCTGGGTAATCTGAAAGGATTGTAGCCAGATGTTAGTTCCTGTGGCTGTAACTCACTAGTCACCCAGTATTATAAGCTTTCTTGTGCCTTTCCCCTAGAGGAGTAGAATTTTAGGTCCAACATTAAAGATGGTCACATTTTTAGCATAACTTGCAACAGCTCAGTCTTTATCTTTGGAGGGTGCTGGTTCAGTCCCATAGGAGGACTGCACACGGTCCTTTACATAATCTGGCAGATGCATAAAATCCTGTTAATTAGACCTAATTTTATACATTCAGGAATAAAGTAGCCTACTGCCTGACTCGCCCTGCAATACTAGATACAGTATCTTACCTGTCATTTGTGCTTCAAGTTCTTTATTTCATTCTGGTGATGAAGTCCACAATGGTGATCAGCAATCCCAGCAAACCTAGAGAATTTGGGTACTGAGAGCTGGTAGCCTGGTGTATTCGGGGAGGTATCCAGAGAGCCGCTGTCAGTGGTAAGTGTGCACGAGGCAATGGCAGCACCCAGGCTTTACAGCTGGAAGCCTTCTCTTGCAATATCAGAATGGAATTTTGTCAGCTTTTTTTATCAGTGGTAAAGTGGAGAGATTATCTGGTTTGTTAATTGTCCGGGAAGAGGAAAAAAAAAACATTGCTACAATTCTGTTCAACAATTTGGTTTTCATGATCTACATATCCATATTCCTAATTAGTTCACATTCCCAGCTGTCCTTCACATTCCCCATGAATTTACCTCACTCTAATAATTCAGTATTTTTTAAAATTTGACTGGAATGAAGCATTTTTTTTTCATTAACTAATTCTGATTGTATCTAGCTTGGGAGCCAGATATGACTTAGCACGTCACTAATATCCCTCAACACTCTTCAGTTTTCATTTGGCCGCTGGGGAGTTCTTTAGTGGCTGAGTGTCAGGTTTTAATTACGTGGCTTTGTTGGAAAAGCTGTTTTATTTCAGTCCTTTACTCTTCTGAGCCACATAAACAAAACTGGAAAACTGAACTGCTATTTGAAAAACAGGTGTTGGAAGACAACATGTGTACAATGGCAGTTCACACACTTTCTGTATCACTTAAAAATCACACGGTGCCCAAACTTGCAGCATTGTACTGTCCAAAACACCAATTAGGATCATATTCTGGAATTGTGCTGAGGGAGTTACGATACAGTTTCTCTGATAATTGGTATGTATAATTAGGTTATGTTTCATTTAAAGAAAGCACCTAGCAAGATGAATTCTGACTCCAATCACATTAATTCACATTAAGCAAGATTTTTAATTACATTCATGTATCTAGAGATGCAGCGAAGTGCTTGATTTACATGGTTTGGTGGAGAAGTAAGCTGCAGTCTTGTTTTATAAACCTCTCTTCAACTTCCTTAAGACTGGTCCATCTTTCCTTTCTCCTCTCCAGCCCTCTCCTCGGGTCTCCCAGCCTGTGTTGCAGGCTGGCTGTGAGCCGTACGGTGGTGATGGCACAGTCCTGAAGCTGCGCAAAGGCAGAGATCAGCACAGAGTCAGGGCTTTGCTAAGCCCTTCTTTGGAGATGGCACTTTCCTAGCAAGCACAGAGTGAGATCACGTCTGCTTATAAAAATGCGTAGGCAGAGCGTTACATATCAAGGTAACATAAATTATTCCTCCAAATTGCTGGCACATAAAGCAAAGCAGAGATTAAAAGCTTTAATCTTGCTTTAATACTCTGTGTATGTGTTGTGCTGTTCAGGCCTTGGCAAATGTTCTCAGCCAGCAAACGCACAGGGAACGTAGCTGGTCTGGCTATCAGGCCCAGGACCATAAATCATTGTACTAGAAACAAGTTGCAGTGAAAAACATCAACATTATTTAACATTGCAGAGCTCTTTCTCCAGAGAAAATACAGTTGCTACAGGGATGAAACACAGCTTTTGGATTTGGCATGGATTTGTGGCACAGCAAACAGAACCTGGGCTAACAAGTACGCATGGAAGATTTTAGTGATCCAACTTAGTGGGAGCTCCCTGTCATTTTCTCTTAGCCTGCTGCGCTGACTCCAGCCTCCAGCTATGGATTGTACTTCTCTGGAGTCCCTGAAGAACACCTCTGAACGTGGAAGCTCAGTGAGAAACAGGGCATCAATTCTGATCGATCCTCCATCTACACCTTCATCCTGGCTAGAGGAAAGCATCCCTTGCCAGCAGTACCCCTGGGTATTTTCCAGTGCTGGTCTTGCACTGGGGAGCGCAAACAGAGCAGAAAATGCCGTCCATCTTTCCTAGCACAAAACAAGAACAAAATGTTTTCCACTTTACTTATGTGAACAGCACAGCACCTTAGTAATTAGTAGTTTGGGGATTTCTCATTCTGCCAGGTTTAATGAGTATTAGCGATGTTGAGGAATACCGCTGTGAATAGCCAAACACTGTTGTAGTTGTTTATCAAGGAAAATTTTCAATCTAGGTCAGGCATAGTGTATTAGACAAAAGCAGTTTATCAAGCAGTACTGAGTAAAATACGAGTCTTGCTTAATAAACAAAAGGAACACGGGGGAAGCTATTATACACAATATTAACTTAAAGAATTTGATCTTTAGACATCATTTAATGTCTTTTGAGGCATTCTGTAACATTTTAGTACTGCTAATGCCACAGTATTTGATTAGTTTGCATAGTAACAATCATATATTAACACAGCAAACAGTTTTGCCCTGTAATGTTTTCTCCTAAGATTTTCTTCTAAATCTATATTCACATAGGTACCTTCTTTAGAGTCCTTAGACACGAATGTAACAGCAATATAGTGGATTATCTCAAGTGAAACCAAGCCAGTCTCAGTTTTTACATGGATTCAAGCCTTTTCCCAGGTCCTGGTATTTTGCATTTTTGTCTACACCAAGGTACCAATCACAAATAAAAAGTAGTCCTAAGCCACCCCTGACAATATGATGAGATGTTTACAAAAATCGTAAGATTTTTAAATAACTGTTTATGTCCTTGGGGTTTGGCAGGGGAAAAGACCGTAGCATGCAGATTTGCAAGACCTCCCCCTCGAAGAGCAAGCACTATCTGTTCTTTTTTAGTTTCCAGAAAAATGTTTGTTATAAATGTGGGATTAAGGCCAGGTGTGGTCACAAACAAATTTGGGGAGGTGAAGTAATTGTTATTTGCTGAAAGTAATTGCTTCCTGTTATGACTACCATAGCAATTAATGTAATTCTCTATAATACTCTTGGGAATAATCAAGTTACTGGAGAAGAACAGCAAACAAATACCTTTGCCTGCTCTAGAAAACAGATAGTACCAAACCCGGTTTGGTATATGGACAGCAGGAGAGCTGCATTGTCCTTAGCACTTCACTTTCTTGCTTTTAAATGTTTGGCTTAGTCAAATTTATGAGAGACAATTAGATTGTTGTCACTTAGCAACCATGACTGGGTTCAGAAGCAAAGCACTTTGGAACAGACTGTACTTGACTACTAAACATTACCTCTATAGCATACCTAGGATCACTCACTTCTCTTCAGAAATGGGGAGACTGGGGGGAGAAAAACAATCAAAGTACCTTTTAAGTGTTCACATCCCATTTTTCAAGCTACTACAGGAGCTTTATCTTCCCCTGATTTCCTACCATCCCATCACTCATATAGATGACCTTTTGAAGAAGTGTTTGAGACAGGAAGGACACAGGTAAGCACCTAAGGGTGTCTCAAGGCATCTAGGTGTTAATGTCACTAAAGTCAACTGCAGTGAAACACCTGCATACTGTGGGTGTCGCAGCGGACCGCATACCTTCTGTATGTTCACGTGTATCTCCTAGGTGCTTTGAGTTTCAAGTAGGTACTTAGGATGTCCCTGGATGAATAGAAAGTTCTGAATGAAAAGATTATTACTCTAATTCTACATTTCCTGTAAATTACGGGACTTCGGTACTTCAAAAGTGGTAGATGCATCAAACATTGGTGACAAAAATATTTTCCTTTCTATAAAAGTACTTCAAGTAACTCCTTTTTCCCTCTCACCCCAAAATCCTAACTCACGGGATTTATAAAAACCCCACAGTTCTTTCTCTGTCCACTCTTGTAACATGTTGGATGGGCTGCGGAAAAGAGTATGGGGAAAGGGACTACGTAGCACCAAGCACAACAGAATGGGCATTCTGGCCCAGACCTTGATGCATACCCACAGTGCAAGTAATTAAAAATGTGCTAAGAGTTATTTGAGAAAATAAAGCATAGAAGACAGAGAAGTGACTAATTTAGAAGGGTCACAATACTTAGGTAAGACTCAAGGCTGCCTAATTCTGATATTGTTTAGAGCCATGCATACCAAGGGTGCTGAAGGAACCAAGACCAACTTACACCGGTGCATACAAGGGCAGCATCAGGCCCCTTCTGCTTATAGCTGTGACCTGACAAGAGCCCTCTTGAATCACAGATGCAGAGTGGGAGGCTCAGGGCCACGCAGCATCGTCCAAGAGTGAGTCAAGTATGTATTTTCCTAGGAGTTTAAACACAGACTTGAAACACGTTTGACAGCTATTACGGGAGCTCCCAGTGGAAGCAGAAGCCCAGTGTAGCTGGTCTCAGAGCACTAATGGGTGAGGAGGCTTTTGCTCTGATATTCTAGCGTCCAGCTAAACCGTTTGGTTCTGGAAGACTGAATAGATGTAGCTGAAAATACCAGTAGCCAAGTATTTCTCATTACTTTTTGCTGCTGAAAAATGCAATGGAAAATGGAGGAAATGAATTTGGCTGGGGCAAGGCAGCACTTGCTTGGTAGTCCTTAAGTATTTTGTTCAGCCCCAGTACACAGAGAAGAAAAATGTCTGAATATATTCAGTGAAGGTCCAATTCTCCGCTTGTCGCACTAGGCAGCAAAGCTGTGACTGGCTGGAGTGTGCTGCTGCTGCTGTCTGGGGAAGAGCAGCTCTCTCTGGCTACACCACCTCGCCTAGCCTCTGGCACTAGTGACCTCCTTATTGGTCATTCCCCAGAGGTTCAGCTTTACAAACATCACCTGCCAGGGATGCAGGTACACAGCAGAAAGGGAGTCAAGAGATACGAACTGGAACCTGCAGCTATGAGCCACGGGCAGCTGAAGAGCAATCGCCTCCCCTCAGAGCAGCTCAAAGCAGTAAGCAGAAGCAATCCATAGGAAAAGCCAGATTCCCTCTACTGTGATAGCAATATCACAAAAGTCCATATTTACCTGAATCCCTCATTGCACCATCTCTAACTCTCTGTCCAGTCAAGCTCCTGGTTATATATCAGCTACGTGCACCATGTCTGTGTTTTTCTTCTTTACTACCCATGCACAGCTATTGCACCAAGCTGCCGTGTGCTGCTGGGGCTCATTCTCCGTGCTGAGAGGCCTGTGCACTTCCATTAGCCATGAAGCTCAGTGTCTCCTTATGGAGCAAAGGATTCTGAAGTGTGGGAAAGGGCACGGAATCAATACAGACAGCAGAAGTCTAAGAAATGCTTACAGGCCTGTCTAATGGCACTCAGACTTCAGAATACGATGTTCAGAGCTCCTGGGAACTGCAGTCACAGCAGAAACCGGGAGGTGAGAAGTTATCACTTCAGTGTAAACAAGCAATATTCTGTAAAACTGCTAACACTGGGAGCTAGGGGCTACTTGGGGTTTCAAGGTTTCTATGTCAAAAGTTCTTGTGTTTTGAAAATGAAATTAGCACAAGATCCAACAACATTCGTGGTATATTAGACATGTATTAATTATATTCTATAGAGAAATAAGATAACATTTACATTGTTTCTAATAATATAAATGCACCGTGAAACCACTATATTTTCTTGTGCTAAAACAAGAAACAATGATTGTAATAATATTTTTGCTTTATTAAGAGATATTATTCTTTGTAAACTTATGCTCCTCATTAGCACAAAATAATGGATAAGCACTGATGTAACTCTCAGGCTCAATTTATGCTTAACAATATGTTAAGTCTGCTCCTTAACTGCCAGAGAAACGTGTGCTCCTGGGTGTTTCCTTCCAGTTCCTTCCTTAAGCACGTTCATTATTCCTGCCTCCTAAAAATTTGTTCTATAAAAGGGTGTTACTGTGGGATCATATTCTTCCTAGTCATTAGACTGGAAATCCTATGTGTTTCCTAAACATTTGTTAAAATATTCACATTCCAAACTGGTTTCAAGACATACCTTAAAAAAAACTCAGAAGATCTTAGATTCTGAAAGTTGCTAGGGATTAGTCTAACATTTTCCACTCAAACCCCAGAGTTTTAAGCACTGAACATAGTGTTCCTGAAAGAGAAGAACAAACTGGAAAAGTGTAAATGTTAGGAGAGGTATGAGGCAGAAGCCAAAACTCCAAGTACTTTTCCCTGAATCATTTTACGCTGTGAGACTTGAAATCTGCACAAACACTGTTCCATCCTGAGGCAGAAACAAGGAAGAATTTGAAATCTGTAAGGCTGAAAATGACTTTCCCAAAAAGCTTTCCCTCACATTTCTGTTGCCACGTTAGACACTAGAAAAAGTACAGAAGTGTGTGAACATTTGGATGTGAACACTTGACAATGTGTCATGCTGTCGTGTGATCTGCCATTAAAAGCAAGTCACAAGGGTGACTGTAATGCAAGCATTGCTGAGTACGATAGCGTGAGCTTTGGCAGTTGCAGAAGGATAACATGAAAGCAACCTGCACTGAATTCTTTTGCTATGGCGGCACTTCTGCATCCCCTCTGGATCCATAAGCCCTGGGTGGAAAATCTTTTTGTCTCACCTGGTCCTTCTTTTCCTCTTTCTTTATGTGCTTTTCAAACAGCACAAGAAAACAAATGGTGTACCCCTGGCATTGCACCTCACCACTTTGTCCCAAACGAGCCTGAACCACAGAATTTTTTGCAGATTATGATAAAGCTGGACCTGGCTGTCTATTGCCCAGTGTCCTTGACAGGACATATCGACACAATTTTACAGATTTTAACTCTGGTGTAAATAACCAGAGAGACCAATGCCCTCCACAGGCTTTCTGTTAACTGATATATGCTGTGGAAAGAGTCCTTTTTAACTCCATCCTTTCCTACTGTGCGTGCTTGCTGCTTCTGTATTACCCTTGTCCTTTTCCTATACGTTACTGTGTAGGATTAATAATGGATGCTGAGCACCATTCAGATACAGCCCAATGATCTGCCAGTGAATTCCCCCTATAGGTGTTTGAACTCCCCAGGTGTAACTTCCAGATTTAATTTAGTCCCATTATATCACTGAAAAAAAGTTCTGCACTTTCATTATTCTCTGTCCTGGGATATTTTATGTTTCCTTATGCTATTGCAAAAAGACATGCAAGCAGCTGCAGAAAGCATCATGTTTTGTGATGGTTTTATTTTTGGCTGGCTCATAATTAACAGTTATCTGGTGAGTTAAAGTATTATTCTACATCCCCTGCCTAACACTACCGAGTGACTGCTCAGTGCAACCACCTTACCACATGTTTTTTTATTATTTAAGTTATTGTGGTCTTCTGAATAAGTTAGAAAATTACTTTATTGAAATGTTACTTCTACCACTGAGGACTCTTCAGCTCCTCATACCACTTACTGTTGCCAAGCTGATAAATATGAAGCATAACCTGCAAGGAACATTATTTTCCTCAAGTGGAACGAGCTCTCCAGTTATGACATATTGGAGGGATCTTTACTCCAACTGCCACCCATTAACACACTAACCAGCATCAAAGTGAAGTCAGAGCCAAGACTTCAAACCCAAAAACTCATCAAAACTTGAAGGAAATCACTTGCATATTACTCACCATTAAGGGTGGCATAGATTTGCTGAAACTTTATGATCTTTTTGGTTTTTCTCCACAGAGCAGATAACATTTATGTAAGAGGTATTTTCCGTACTGACTGGGTGCTTTAAATCCCTACACAGAAGAAAGAACAGTAAGAGGCAATGGTGAATCACCACTCAGGAATGAAAAATGGAGTCAGAGGGGAAGAGGGTGTAAGAATTAGAGATTTCCCCTGCAGTTCCCAAATGCCAGCCCCATCCTCTCCTACCTCCCTCTCCCCACCCAGGCCAAACTGCTGTCAGTAATTAACCCAAACTTTCACTCTGCTTTCCCATGAATGACAGAGACTCCCTCCCCCTGCCAAGTGATCTGATCGGTCCATCGTCAAAAAATGGAGTTAATACACCTGAAAATAGTCCATAATCACCTACCACATACAGCGTGCCAGCATTTCCCCTCTCTGTAAGCTATTCCTGGCTGGATGCATTTCCAAGTATCTGCCTTCTTCCAAGCTCCAAGGTCTGCCAAGGCAGCGTCCACCAGGCAGAGTCACACCACTCAGAATCCTGGTCACTTGAAGATTTATAGCTACTTATTTTTCTCATAGTCTCATCCTTACTACTTAGTGCCTTAACATTGGAGGTGGGCTGTGCTGCAGGTTTGGGATTCATATTCACATCTGAAAGGGAAAGACTTCTGTATCTGAAGTGGTAGTTTAACTACTCATAGGTGGAAGGTTAAGCTTTGAGAGTGGATTGGGTTTAGAGCGACAATTTCTTCCAGTCCCAGGTTTGCAGCTGTTTAAAGGACAGACATGCTTCGGTCTGCAGTATGAGTACTTACTCTGCATCAGATAAAGAAAATTACATGTTAGACAATTAAATATGGTGGGGATTTTTAGGAATGAAGTTTTCACAGTCTCAGATTGAACTCTCAAATTTCTTACCTGGGAAGAAATGATATGACAAACGCAATTTGTGCATACCATTTTTGTCTCTTACACAAAATGAACATCCCTAATGTGTTGGCTTAGGTGCATTTACCTCCACAATTTCTCAGCATGAATGCAGCTTAAGTACAGGCAATGCTATGCAGGAGGTAGCATGCTGCTACTCGCTGACTGCTCTTTAGAGCTCCATCCTGGAAAGGGCTGAGCGCTCTCAAGTCTCCATCTAGTTAATGAGAAGTGAAGTCACTTAACATATTAGAGACCATATCTTACAAATTGTCTGCTATGAAATCACAGAGTGAATTCTGACATTTTTCCTCAGCATAACCAAAAAGTGAAAACATTGCCAGGACATGATTGAAACTCAAGAGCTGCCAGAAAGGAGTTTGGGTGGGTCTTATCCTGCCAGGGGCTGAGTTCCCAGCCTGGCTCTTGTGGGATAAGAACTGGGTACTCCCAGCAGTGGTTACATCTATTCCCTCAGTTGCAGTGCAAAACCAGGCACTTCCTTTCCATCTGTGCACTCCCCAGACTCACTTACGCTGTTGTCATCCACACGCCCATGGTGTGCAGTTGTCAGACTGAGACTTAGAATGGTGGACAGGTGGACTGGACTGAATTTTTCACGATGTGGATATCAAACAAGTGTCACACAGCTCCCACATTCTGCAGTGCTATTACAGCTTTTGAAGAAGAGGTCAGTAGAAATTCAGAGGACTGTAGGTTTCTTTCTTATTTGGCTTCTTTCTTCCTAGCCAATCCCACTGGAGGGCTGGGATCACCCATGATAAACCCCAAGGCTTATCACAGGGAGACACTGCACTTGCTGGGACTTTCTCCATCTTGCAGAGTTACTTTTTAGCAAGATTCCCTTTTCGAGCACACCTCTCTCCTGGGACCCAACAGCTGCAGATGAGGCAGCCAATTCTGCTCTGCTGCTTTGCTGGGAAGAGAGAGGGATGTGATGGGGAAGAGAAGGAAAGCGCTGTTTGCCTCCAGCCCTTCTCCTGCTGGGGTGGAGGTGCCATACGGGGCACCAGTACAGCCCTGGGGAGAGAAGAGGGGAAAAATGAAAGCCAAGGCACAGCAAGACCAAGGTAAACCATATCAACAGCCCCAAATGGAGCATGAGATTAGTATCATGATATGGATGTCATGATAGTACAGATATCTTTAAAATCACAATCCTGCCACAGTATTGTTGTACTGGCTTTACCACCAGCCTGTGCTCAGGCTCCATACATTCATCTTCAGGTGCATACGTAAGGGTCTGTAGGACACATATACTACTTTACCCAGCTCTTAAAAAGATTTAACCAGACCTCATGACCTTTGCTTTCCCAGCTCCTGCCTTCCCATGGCAATGGAGAAAATAAAAAATATTCACAAATTACAGGTTCTAATAACTCGCCCCTTAGAAGAATCACATTACTCAGAGGTCATATGTACATGTAGTCATTAGAGCCAATAACTTTAGTCATTGATTTCCCAACTGTGGCTCAAACTGTTATTATTACTTTTAAAAAACTATGTATTGCATGAATACCAAATATATTTCTTGGAGTTACTTGATGTGTCCCATTAATTGTGGAGAGATTTTGAATGTTTTGCCTTTGTCATAAATAAAGCCATTTATTTCATGGGAAATATCTGGCTTTTCATTCCATACGAAGCACTCAGGTACAACCTCGCGTGACATTAAAGTCACTGCTCCTTATCTCTCAGCATCATTAAAATACAGAATAAGGTACTTATCTCTGCTTAAAAATGCAAAGGAAAATTATTCAGCTGCAATGTTGTCTCCTCTGTGGAAAGGATTTTGGGGTGACTGATCTTTTTTAAGAATGACAAAATGCAAATCAATATTGCATTGAAAAAATAACAAGTTCCGTTATCTTTTTTAAAGTCCAAATGCATGAATTCTGATTTGTTCTTCCCCTCCCCTCACTTCTTTGCACCTAAAATATCTGTTCAGCAAAACCAGTAACAGACTGAAGGGTGCAACCAGTCTATAAAGCTCAGATGGGGTGAAAAACTGAATTTTAAAACTTTGCAAACAAGTTGCTCTGATTTGGTTTTCCCACAGCTGAATCTATGCTCTTGTCTGTTCTCATTTTCCACAGGTAGTTACGGCATTGGCAATTTGAAGTATTTCATAAATAACTTGCTGGTATTCAGCATGTTGCTTTATTTCCTTTCCTATAATTTAGCTGTGCTGGTTTGACATTTTGATTCATCATTGTAAAAAGAGCAGACTCAATTTACTGAAATTTCTGTGGTTGATGCATTTAGGAAAAAATACTGATTCCATTTTGCAGTGCATTTATTAAGGGAAATGTGCTTACCTTACATTTGTTTGCAGAACTAAGTAGTCATTCATCAGGAACAAGAGAAACATCTTCCCTTCCTCCCTGGGGTAAGTCACAACTTTGGGCAGGGATGGTTCTGACCTAAGGCCTGGTTTCCACAAGGTTTTTCTGGTTTCCCAGATGGAGTCCAGTCCCATGGCTATTTGAAAGCCATCTGCAGAGCCATTTTGGTACTCTCTTGACGCTACATGAACATCTGAAGAGTTTCCGTCTGCTACACACTGTGCGAAAGAAGAGGGAGAACGTGGAGGCAGAGATGATGGCAAAGGACTGTGTCATTGCAAAACGTTATCTGTGGAATCCAGATTATCACAGCAAACGTGAGAATTGACAACATACAATGTTCACCAGCCAGCTGTCTGCTCTCCCCTGCCACTTCCTTCTAATTCTAGGGGCAAACCCTGGGTCTTGCTGCTGCACACATTTATGGAATTGATACAGATTTTGCCTGAACGAAGGCGCAGGAGGCTCAGGCGGCTGACCCATCAACACCTCCATGCTCCTGTGCAGAAGTCCACCCACAGCCAACAAAAGCCAGATCCACCCATTTTCTCCCAAAACCTCTAGGTGGCACTGCTTGGCCCAGCTGGTGTAATGCTCAGCACAGTTGGAGCAGAGGAAAAAATCACGGTCCTTAACATTAAAAATAGTTACACGCTCCCCCTGTTGCCACCAGCTTCTTTTTAGAAAGGGGGAAAGGGAAGCTGTGGTTTCGTAAGATACTCTTCAGCTAGAATATCCTGAAACATCAGCTGCAAAAAAGGTACTTCTATGCAGCTCTTTGTACTTACGCTGTTTCCACTAATCAATTTCAACAATTTCTGTTGCTGTTGCCATCAAAATGTACTCTTCTGTATATAAAGAAGGCTCTTCAACAGTTTTTTTAATGCTTTGTGTTGTTGTTGTCACCAAAATGTACTCTTGTATATATAAAGCAAGGCTCTTCAACAGTTTTTCTAAAGGATGGGAGTGGAAAAAACATAGGAATAATGGAGAATATATGAAAGATGTTTTTAAGTAGCAAGTGCATAACTAAAATGTAAATGTTAGTATATTGGTCAGAGACTTATGGACTCACAGATATACAGATAGATTCTTCCCATACAAAGGTATTTTATACAAACATGCTATATAGACACACACATATATAGATGAATCAATTATCTCTACCTTTAGACCACACTCTCATGGTCACAAAGGGACAACAGAATGACAGAAAAGGGAAGCTAAATGCAATAATTGTGTTGACCACTAGAAACCAGCACCCTGTTTCCAAATAAATAAATGGTGGTTGGGAACTTGGACAGATCCTGGTATTGGTGGTTGTTCAGATCACGTTTTCAAATTTTTTCCATTTCTCAGTGTAGCAGAGAAATGTATTCCAAATGCCTCATGTATTCCAAAACTTGAAGGATGGAACAATCTTGAGGATCTCTCCCATTTGTCATGTTAGGAAAACAATTAACAGACATTATTTTCATTCAGTAAAACTGTGAATTTCCTTTGGTCTTTCTTCCATAATATAGAAATTGCAAAGGCCAAAGCTTTCAGGAATTATCTAAGGTGATTAGTTATGAAAGTCATTAAGTACTTGATTGATATCGTGGGACCATTGATTTGGTATTTTCTACTTAGACCCAAAGTCAGATTAAAGATTACAAGTGAATAGCCAGTTATTAATATTGAAATATGTAGAGAATGGTAGGGATGAGAAAGGTAGATCACTTTGGAGTAAGCTGCCACTTCTGCCAGTGTGACTCCAACGAAAGATGCAGTCAGTCCCAGAACTACCAGTGGGACCCAGCCAGCCTGGTCCCAGTGAAACCAATCGGGGGCTGCTGCTTCTGCTGCTCTGCTGGTAGCTGTAGATGTAGAGACAAAGAACACTTTCTATATCCCACAGTCCGTGAGGCCTATTGCATACTATTACACAATTCTCCCATTTCTATTTTGCCCTTATGATCCAAAAAATTCCTCAAGATTGAAAAACAATTAAAAAATGCTCATAGCAACTCCTGGGAGTTTTATTAGCTTCTGTATGGCTGATGGTAGCAGAATAGCCCTGAGTTTGCTTTACTATGGTCATTTAAACACTTTAAGCTTATACTGTTCCCAGGGCAAAAATTAGGGCTATGACCAACAAGTACATTAAACCTTATTATGTCTATTAAGCACAGGGAGTCACCCTTGTTGCAACTGCATATTACATTTGAAAGCTGTTATGGGCGGCGTACTGAATTCCCTCATCAAACCAGCGTGGGAGGTACTCTTTCGTGTCATTTAGAAACCCTCCATTACAAAATAACTAGTTAAAAGGGCGAAGAAATGGATTTTCCTAACACAGCACCAGAAAACATAAACAGGCACTGGACATAGGCAAAGAACTGGAAACATTTTTTTTGCATTCTGGTTTTACTCTTCTTCTGTTACTTTGGCATCTTGAGATACCCAAAATGAATAAAAAGCCCAGTATCTCAGGGAAAAATACCTCATCACTTGAGGAATCAAACATTTAGCAATTGCCCAAGAGACAAAAATCCAAGATATTTTTATCTGCAACATTCAAAATAGAGTATCTTTTATTACTTTAAAATTTAAATATTAAAAAAGTGCTGGTTCAAGTTTGTATAAGTTGAACCTAAATCCCCTTTTTTTCACGTTAAGTCTTTAACTGGTGGTTTAAAATGAAGCGTACACTTCCAGAATGTGTATCTCAGGGCTGGGATCTTCAAAGGAAACCAGATGGCAAAAATCATAAATCTTTTTCCCTTTTGCTCTTTGACAGTTCCAATCAAGAAAGTTATGAGGCGGGAAGATCAGGTTTATGTTCTAATGTTACAAAAATATTTTCTTCATGCATCCAATGTAGTTTTAATTTTCCAGAAGCCCACAATAGCACATGCCAGTTTAGTGAGATAGTATATGCAAACAGTTACAGAAAGAACATATACCACATTCTCTATTTCTTTCAGAGGCACTGGTGTGTTATTTCACACAAGTAATGTGACTTAGAGTAGCTTAGACTGGAAACAATCGGGGGTTTTTGATCCGTAACACTGGATAGCTGTAAAGAAGTTTAAATTTCGAGCACTATCATGCAGAAAGATGTCACTCCCAAACAGCACACAAGGATCTGGTCTTTAAAAGTTGAAGCATAACCAGAAACAAAACTGACATAGTAGGTAAATATTTTAGGCTTCATCTGCAGATGGAAAATACAATCTGTCTACTGCCTTCACCTAAGCGGCATGGCTTAAAGAACCCTCAAAAGATAAAAAGAAGTCATTATCATTAACGTTCATGATTTGGAGCCTGAAAGCTTGAAAGACTTGAAGGCTCAAAATATAACAGTTAACACCATGTTGGCTGTTCTTAAGACTTCTGGGGAAATAAAATGTGCAATTAGAGCTCTTTGGTTACCTGAAGGAAGTTCAACACCTCACAAATTAGTTCTCCAACCTGGAAAGCTACTGGAAAATCTTTAAAGTTTGCTTCAAAATAAATATTCCAACATATTTTGATGTAGAATCTGCAAAACATTTGTGGATGTTTATTTCAATTCATTTCAGTGTTTACTGTTTCCTATGAAAACAGCTATTGAAATCAAAACTCCCCTACAAAAACTGACGTCTTACTAATTTCGCTTTTTTGTTGGAAGTCTCCCATCAAAGTAATTTTAAGATGTGTGAGAATCTTCTGAGGAAACAAAGGTGGGGAGAAATGATAAATTAAGAAAAATACAACACAAACAAACGCCAGATTTTATTGAGGTACTGCATTCACATATGTTTGTGCACTGAACAATCACATTTGGCTAAAGACAACCATATTCATGACATGAAGACACCACATTAAGATGGCACACAGGGAAAGCTTAAAATAAAGCTTGGTCAAACACGGTGTGCCAAATTCTGCTCTGCTTGACAACTGTGTTATCTGATTGGAATTTCACAGGGTAAAGACAACAATTTGCATGAAAATAACTAGCAGCAGTAGCTGGTATGTGCACCTCAAAATACACTACTTCTCAGCACAGTAACCATACACAAATACATAATCCTGGCACAGCTTCAGATTGGCCTCTGGTTATCAACAGTGTTTGTAATAGCCAGGAAACACCTCCGGAAGAGTGAGTCTGGTTCTTGGTGCTCACAGTCACAGTTCATCCTTGTGGCTCAGGAAATGTCTTGAAGCCACTTGGCTTTGTCAACAGCTTGTTTCGGTGGGGGCCTTGTGAAGGACGCAGCTCTGTATCTGCAAAATACCAATCACGGTTAAGAATTAAGACTGAACAGGGGAAGATTTTTTTTCTCCTCTGCTGCACAGCAGAGTTGATAAGGACATCCTACAAACAAATCCAGAACAAACAATACAGCTCAATCCATTTCATTGGGATTACTTCTTTCCAAGCATCTCATTATATTCCTAATCTTTTTCATGTGAAGAATTGCACCTCTGAACGGCATCACTACAGCTATGAAACACTAAACGCCTCCTCTGGGGATGTATGTGGATGGGTAGATCTGCTGTTGCTCCTCTGCTGTGCAAACGAGGATTTTACGTTGCATGTGATAAAGGCTCAAGGCACAATGGTGCTAAAACAAAACAAAAAAGGTTTAGCAGATAAAGACAAGAGTCATTCATCTAACACTTCTATGCAGTGCCTCTTGGAAAATGCACCACTAATATCTACATTAAACCACGCATTTCATTTTTTTTAATGATAGACACACTCACAATGTGTGCCTTTAATCCTGAAGGATACCAAAATATATTCCAGACTACACTCGAAGAATTTCTATACAAAGAAATTACTCTACTGCTCATTAAAACAGGATTGCTTCTTAGGTGAAGCACAACAGCTGTTGGTACAGCTGGGTTAAGAAGCAGATGTTTGGCTGGATATGCAAAAAAACAATGGACATGCACTGAAGTCTGGCCAGAAAATCTCAGCTAATTCAGCTACTGACAGAAGTTCTGAAGTGTGAAATCTTGGATTTCAAGGCAGATGGCAACCAGCAGCAAAGAGCATCCTAACCGAAGAACATCACTTCAATACTGGTTCATTGAGAGGAATGATGCTTATCTGAGTTATCAGTGATACTTTTTGTAGATTCTAGATTTTCTTCTGCTTAAGGCTCTGAGAGTGGTTATATATTCCTGACCAACTTCAATCAAAACATATGAGGCATACATATAAACTTAGATTTGTACCCTCCCCCAGTACTGCCATCTGGTTGACAGCAGGCTCAATACGAGTCAGCAGTGTGCCCTGGCAGCCAAGAGGGCAAACTGCATCATGGGGTGCATTACATACAGCATAACCAGCTGGTCAAAAGAGGTCATTATCCTGCCAGATTTAGCCTCGGTGCGGCCTCATCTTAAGCGTGCAGTTCTGGGCCCCACAAATGTTGTCTGCCTTGACTTCAGCAAGGCTTTCGACACCGTCTCCCACAGCATCCTCATAGGCAAGCTTAGGAAGTGTGGCTTGGATGGACAGTGGGGTGGATTGAAAACTGCCTGGCAGATAGAGCTCAGAGGGTTGTNAGAGGGTACAGCAGAGGGCTAAAAAGGCGATTAGGGGGCTGGAACATCTTACGAGGAAAAGCTGAGGGACTTGGGTCTTTTTAGTCTGCAGAAGGGAAGGCTCAGAGGGGATCTCATCAATGCTTACAAATACTTAAAGGGAGGGTGCCGGGAGGATGGCACCAGTCTTTTTGCAGTGGTGCCCATTGATAGGACAAGAGATAATGGGCACAAACTTGAACATAGGAAGTTCCATCTAAACATGAGGAGGAAGTTCTTTACTTTGAGGGTGGCAGAACACTGGCACAGGCTGCCCAGAGAGGTGGTGGAGTCTCTGACTCTGGATACATTGAAAACCCGGCTGGACACCATCCTGTGCAACCTGGTTTAGGTGTCCCTGCTCTGGCAGGGGGGTTGGACTAGGTGATCTCCAGAGGTCCCTTCCAACCCCTGTGATTCTGTGATATTAAGGTACTCGAATGTGTCCAGAGGGCAACAAAGCTGGTGAATGGGCTGGAAGGAATGTCCTATAAGGAGTGGCTAAGGACTTTGGGCTTGTCTAATCTGGAGAAACGGAGGCTGAGGGGTGACCTCATTGCTCTCTACAGCTTCCTGAGGAGGGCAAGTGGAGTCTTGATCCAAGTGCTGATCGCTTCTCCCTGGTATCGTGATAGGACACATTAGAACAGTTCAAAGCTGCACCAGGGGAGTTTTAGACTGGACATTAGGAAGTGTTTCTTTACCGAGAGGGTGGTCAAATACTGGAACAGGCTTCCTGGAGAGGTGGTCAATGCCCCAAGCCTGTCAGTGTTTAAGAGGCATTTGGACAATGCCCTTAATAATTTGCTTTAACTTGTGGTCAGCCCTGAATTGGTCAGGCAGTTGGACTAGATGATTGTTGTAGGTCCCTTCCAACTAAAATAGTCTGTTCTATTCTATTCTATCTCCTCATACAGCATTTCTGATTAAATACCAGATCAAAAGGGAGCTCAGATGTTCCTATTATGGCCACCACTTTCTCTCCAAACTAGGTGGCAAACCCACACACAGCCTGACACAGCACCCAAGACTGCCTCTAGTCAGAGTAGCTTGACAGCCTTTTCTTCCCAGACTTGGACGCTACCAGTCTACCAAAGCCTGGGGCGGCTGGTGTGGCCTAAGGGATGCCTGGGGCTAAGACACAGCTTCCCCACACTAAGGCTGTAGAGATTCTTCATCTACCTGACTTTTGACAAGTGTGAGTCTAGCCTGTTTACGATGCCGTTGGAAGAAAGTCCCACAAGTTGCCTCATTGGCTGGTCCAGTACTACTTCTACCCTTACAGTTTGGAAGATTTTCTATTCCTAAATCTGGATCTACTTCAATGTGAAATTAAGCACATTACTTACCCTGCCTGCCACAGACATGGAAAATAATCACTGTCCTCCATTTTACATAACTGAACACTGTCGCTCATATTTTCTTTTCTAGACTTAAGACAGCTTAAGCCTGTCTTGCTGTTTCAAAATCTCCATCATTTTCTCAGCTTTCTCTCTTCCCCAGTATATCAACAACTAAAAGCATCACTGTACAGAGGCACTGCCAGTGCTAACTGGCACAAATTATACCTTACATCCTATATACAGTTCCCCTCTTTAGTATGTCAGACTAAAAGAAGAGCCCAGAACATCAATACTCTGTTTATGGCACACTGTAAATCCCCAGATATTTTTTTCCCCACATCACTTAGTCAGCTACCCTCCCTTAGGTATATTTGAGGATTTGATTTCTCATTTTTTAGTACTTTGCTTTTATCTTTATTGTATTTCACCATTTTTATTTCAGACCATTTCTCCAGGGCTCTGAGATGATTCTGAAAGGTAGTTTTATCCTCCAGAGTTTTGCAACCCTTCCCAGGGTGGTGTCATCCATAAATTTTATACACATGCTCTTTACTCCGTCAGCCAAGCTCTTACTACTCAACTGGGACAGAGTACTGACATATCCTTCCCTCCAAAAATGTGTTTGAGAATGAGACACTGAAAACTTCTCTTTGACTGCATTTTCATAAAGACCTGTAAGTCATAGCCACTTGTTCCTATTTATCTGACATGCAAAATTACTTTGACAAAGAGAGAAATTAGACTTGTTTGGCATGATTTGTCTTCATGAAATGTGTGTCAGATTTTTCTTGCGCATTACTTGATTGTTTAATAATTTGCTATATTATCACTCCAAGTTAGAAGCGATGCCTCGGTCCTCTCCTTTCCCTTTTTAAAACTAAGAGCTGTGCTTGCCCTTTTGCTGGAAAAGAGCATGCAAACAAGCTTGAATTGTATGCTGAACAACATCAGTTGCAAGGGTGTAGGGGGTCTTGTTCCTAATTAAAACCCAGTGAATTTGGCAGAGGAATTATGCATGCTAAATCAAATCTAATTGCTACGTGTCGCTTTCTCACAGCAGTGAGAGGTTTACAGCCACTGATGGACTCTCTGGCTTATCACCGCACTGCAAAGTGGCTCCCAGTAACAGGAGACGGCATGAAACCTGCAACAAGCAGACAACATGAAAAGCAGAGGACAAAAAACAATTAGAGAATCTGGAATTTCTACCAACAACTTAAATTCAGAAAATATCCTTGCCTCCCTCCCTTTCCATTTCCACAGAAAGTTCCCAGCTGCTCCATTCTGCATCTGGAAGCAAAAAGGCTTGCAGGCTAAGGGCATAGTTTTCCCGGGTTTAGCCCAAAAAGAGGTCTCAAGTATTTTAAGTCTGCATGATAATGCCAGCCTCATTTTGCCAATGAAAAACTGGATAATTCATCCACAAAAAATGCTTTTAAATTTTTTGGTCTTTATATAATGCATGCGTCCAAACCCTACAAAAAAGTCCTTTGCAGCTGGCCTTTCAATTCTCTCCCTCTGTTTCTCTTCCTGTAAGCAATAATGGTTAGCAGGCTACACTTCAAGAGCACTCTATAAACATTAGTCTCTATAACACGGTGGAAAGCAGGCAAACTGAAGCATGAGGAAATGAGAGACTCATGGCCTTTGGAAAGCAATGCCACATTCACAGACCTGAACTGAGGTCTCATCTCAGTACTTAACGCCTGCCACAGGTATTTTTGGATTTTCTCACTACAGACGGCTTTCTGACTGCAGGATCCTTTTTAGCCTTCCCATGGCATTTTTCTCCCACAAGCCACTTCATTTGCAACAGCAGAAAAGAAAAAAAAAAAAGTGTGGAGGTGGTTAAGAGTTTCAAAATTAGTTTTGTTACACTTAAGTATTTTCATGAGGACACGCAGCCCAAACCAGCCTGTTATGCTGATAATAAAAAGTGCTGAGAAAGATGCATTTTGGACTTACGAGGCGCAGTGTGGCTTTTTAAGGGTAAAAGAGAAAATACATGAAGGAGGGAACTCTTGACACATTTACTTTCCTGCTCTTCTAAGAACAACTGCTTAACAAACAGGCCGACTTTTTTTTTCTGTGACAGACATTGCTGATCTATGGCTATTCTCACATTCTGTGGCTCTTCAGCCATAAGCTTTCACCCCCTACGGAAAGTAAAATGCATGTTTCGTGCCATCTGAAGTCTTTTGCATTATTCATAAATTCCTCTTAAGTCTGAAGTACAATTCATCTGTACTGGTGTACATTTTAAATACTATTTTGCATGGTCTGTGACAGAGGCAGTTTGACCTTTAAACACGGTTTCAGCATAAAAATCAAGTCAGCATATAAAACATCAATTTTTTAAAGATAATCCTCTTCAGTTCTCTATCAGACTTGACTCAGCACTCATAGGTAGCATCCCCAAGAAACAGAATATAATTAAACTGCCCACCAGATACTTCACTGCCCTTTGTCACACAGGAGCCTTTCTAGCAGTTCATTGCAAAAGAATTTCTTTTGAATGATAAGTTACAATGGCTGCCTCCTTAGTAAGCTCTGGTGCATCCTGGACAGCATCAGAGAAAGGCCAAAGAGAGCATAAGGGGAATGTGATCTCCTCTGGCACACAATCATGAAGGAGTATTCACATACAAGTAAATCAAGAAGAGATTTCTCTGTGGAAAGACTCTGTTCAAGTCTCTGCAGATACTTCCCTATGCAAGGACAGCATCAGAGCAATGTGTAAGTAAATCAAACAGATAGTTCGCTAGTGCTTTTCAGAAAGCTAAAAACCCACATAAAGAATCATGGCATTTTGAAAAATGCTTACCGTATCTGCATCACCACATATAAAACAGAGCAGAGGATATACAAATACAACAGAATAAGATGAAAAGAAGTGTTCTCACTGTACCTATTTTCATTACAGCATTGGTAGAATCCATCCAGTACCTCTGTTTTTTTAACATATCGAACTCCCTCTAGTCTCACTGTCTGTAAAACAAAAGCATTTTTAGTACAACTAACAGCATTATTCTCCCTTTAGTTGCAAGCTGTAATACATAGATGTGCCCACTGCACTAGAAAAAACACGGTTCCTGGAATCTTCCTCTACAATCTTTAGAGGATGGGATAGACCACAGCCATTCCACTTTCAGTTCCTGAGCCTATTATTAATTTGTGTTAAAAAGGAATAAACATTAAGATGAAAAGCAGTTTAAGGTAGCAGCACTGTGATATAAGTAGGACTTATAGCAGGAAATCAGAGAGTCCTAAAAGGAAATGGCAGAAAAAAATCCCATATTCAAGAAAACAGATCAGAAAACTCAAACTTTCACCCCTCTCCAAACATGACCAGTCATTACTGCCTTCACTGCACCTTCCATCCAGTGATCCAAAAGCACTGCATGGGGGGAGGCTTTGCATGAAAGAAGTGTCACCCTTGTTTTTCAGAAAGATTGAAGGGATCACAGGAACAAATAAAGCAATTTTTAGTTAGACATTTCAACAGTTGCCCAGAAAATGTTAAGTCCTGGCATCTCCCATCTTTTGAATGCTTGGTCTTGAAGCTTAGTAGTATCTGAACACTGTTTTTCAGAGCACAGCTTGATAGGTTAAAATAATAGTTCCTTTAAATTCCACCAGGTAACTCATACAGACACCTGCTTGGAGCAGAAGAGCTGGAATCTTTAGATTTGGTACCGACAACTTCAGTTTGCCCAAATGATCAGAATAACCAAAACAAAGGCAGTCTGCAGTGGGTCACTGTCAGGAAGGGAGAAGAGATTCTGCCAGTCATTTTCACTGATACCTACTGAGAGCAGAGAAAGCAAAGATCTAGAAGGAAAGACTTTTCTGACCACACTTTGAACTTAATTTCTTTTCTTTCTTACCTTATATTCATGCTTTCATTCCCTTCCTGCTTTCTTCACTGTTTCCTGTTGTAATTTTCTGCTACTATGCTTCCCATGTTAGTCCCCCTCTCCATGAACAACCACCTCAAGTTGAGTCCCTCCCTTTGAGTCCCTCCTCTCTTTTCTCTGCCCTGAATCTCTAGTTGTTCCAACCCTGTGCATGCTTCCCATCTGCAAGGCTCCCTCTTCATATCTCTCCCCACGCTGCCTCTGCTCTCCAGCCCATCCACAGCCATTGTTCCACTCCCTGGCCCTCTCAGGAGTTTCTCCATCCCCTTCGGCATCGTTGCCTCCCTGCTCTGCTGCTCTCAACCCCATTAGTCCTGTCCCTCTTCCACATGCTCCCAGGCACACCCAGATCCTTGTTCAGTTGCAGTTTCTCCTTGATCTGCTGGCTCTAAAATATCTCCCTGCTCTATCTTCTCACCTAAGTCTCCTTATGGAGCTCATCAGTCTTCCTCCCAGGCCCAGTTTCCCTGTATTTCCCATTAGCCTCTAGGCCAACACTGTCTTTAACCTCATTTTCCACTTTCCCGCTGCTTGGGCCGACATAGAGAACAAAGAGAAGAGAAAAGATAAGCATAACTGGGCAGGGTGCTTCTGTTCAAGGAAGTGTGTGCGGAAGGGATTAAAAAAAGCTCCCTATATCCAATAGGGATGAAAAGTTGAGAATTCTAATATTTTCATTTACAATAACTGAAACAAAGCAAATTGGGCAAAGGAATTATTTGTTTTTGAAGTGTTTTTAAAATTGCATTTTATTGTCTGAATTGAAAAACCTGCAGTTTGGTTTCAAAATATCAAAATGGGATTTGATAGTTTGACATTTCAACATATCTGTACAATAATATTTAAGCTAAGATCTTAGTTGAAACCAAGTCTTTTCAGTGACTTATTTCAGCCATGATCAAAAAAAAACAAACCCCAAAAGTAAAAAAAAAAATTCCTTATCAGTTATAGAGGAAGACACCCTGTTTTTGAAGCCTGTCTAGATGTCATATCTAAAACAGCTTACAACACCTATAGCTATCTTTGCAGTAGAAAAACCTTATCTTAATGAGCTGCAAAAAACTCACTGCTACAAGAAAGTCTGGGAAATTTAGAAGTGAAGGAGTCCAAGTTAAACATTTCCAAATCTAATCTGTCCTAGTGATGTAACTTTGAGCTACCCCTTCCACTAAATTTGAATTCCCAGCTCCAAAATAGGAAATTTCTTCATTTCCTAAGGAAAAAAGAAAATCTGTATTTTTTTTTTAATATATAATTGAGCCCGTTTGGCTGATTTGTCCCATATACAAATACCCAAGGCAGATGGCTGGCAAAGAGAAAAGTAGCCTAACCCGGGAAAATTTAAGGCTAGCTGCAGAAAGACCACATGGTAGAAATTATTGATAAACCTAGAAAGCAAAGCTATCAATGCATACTCCAACAACCAAGCACAGTGTCTCTGAATTCAGACAGCAGCTATCTGGTTTCAGAACCAATACAGTCAGGTAATTCTGCTGAGCAAAGAAGAAAGTGTGAGAGTTTGCTGCTTTTTCATCAAAATATCTGAATATTTTGTATATTTGAATAGTGTCCCATGAGGAATCTTTAATTAAGGAGAGAAATAGGGACAGGAAGGTCATCTGGCTATTTTTCAAGCTGAGTTTTTCCTTATTATGAAATGAAACCATTAACTTTTGGATACTATGATGTCACTGTTTTCTAAGAACAAGGAATTAATCTCTTCTATTAAAGCACATTTTTCCCAGCACTTACGAGTAATTTACAAGGCTACAAGTTCTCCAACCTTTTGCACAAAGGGAAGTTTTATGGTTAGAAGAAGAACAAAGCATATGACCAAATTCCCTTTCATCTTCGGAAAATCCATAACATCGGCATTCTTGGGGCTTGCATGTCTTTGGGGCCTTTGTTTACCAAGAAGAAACACTTTTATAGCCTTCAAATGGGAGAAACAGAAACACCTACAATGAGTTCAGTGAAAAATCCTTTCTTTCAGAAAAAGCTTACTGAGCAACATGTATGATTAAAAAACAAGTTCACTATGCTAAGAAAAAGTCTGCTCCAATGACTTGAATATTCACCTTGGTCTCAAAAAGCACGGCTCAGTTCTCTGTACCACAGAATTCCTGTGTCAAGCTAGTATTTTTAGAGGTATCATAAGCAAAAGGACAAAGGTCTTCTGGTTAGCAATGTCCATTCAAAATTCCACTGGACATTAATGTCTAGACTGACACACAAAGCATTAAAAATATGACACTTCACTGCAGTTCTGTCTCCTTGTAAGATGGGGCTAATAGCATCTCCCTACTTCAGAAACGTAGCTGTGAGGATAAATAGACGAAAAACTGTGAAGCACTTTGATGCTTCAGTAAGGCAGACCATTAACCCGCACGCCAAATCCTAGGTGAACCTTGCATTCTGAGGCAGAGTGCAAGCAATAAAAAAACATGTATAAAGAGCTGAGATTTTGACTGTAAAAGGAGAGGATTTAATTGAAAGATGTAAAGAAGTATGTTGCTGCTTTTCATTGAGAAATACTAGCCGTGATAAGAAACTAGACTCTAAACCCCTTGAGATATGGGATCTTCTCGTTCGCCTGTACACCCTGTCTTGCATACAAAGGATCTACCCTGCACTCTCCGTTATGATTCTACAAACAGAAATTGGTAACAACAGTTTACATCAGTATAATTCCATTAACACTGAAGTAGTTACTCCTTGTCTACACCAGTGACTGAGCTCATTTTTCCTAAAATTCAGTTCCCAGATAAAAATATTAATTTTTGCTAGGGCTAACAACAGGCTTTGCTAACTCACGAACCCCATATGTGATATCTATATTGATGCTATTGCAGACCACTTGTTCAAGACTAAATAGATGCAAATTCCAGCTGATCCGCCTTTTGAAGAATCAGAAATTTTAACAAAGGTCACACATCCAGTTTATTGTTAGATTTATGATTGATCTTGCAATTACTTCTGTAAACATTCAACAATTCCACTTCTATATTTAGGAGATCTTGGATGAGCCCACAGAACAATGACCAACTTTGACTATTGCATGAGGGAGGAAAGGCATACAATAATCAATTGTATGTTTAATGAAATACAAAACTCCAACTGAGCTGATATACCACGGATGAAACTGAATATAATAAAAAATATTGCTTTCATAAATGAGTGCTCTCTGAATGCTCCAGGGGTACAGATATTGCACAACACCTGATGTGTGACACAGCCTTCACCTAAAGGCAAGATTAGGCTAGTTCAGAAAAGCAGGGCTGAACTGAGTTCACAGTAAAAACTCAGTCCTCAGGCCTAAAATTTTCTGAAGCTTCTAAAAACTGTTTTAATTTTTTAAATTCATTTTTATTGTCTATATGTGATTATGCTCAAATCTCAGAAGAACTGAAAGAGCAGGAGAGGCTGCTTTTATTGTTCCTCAGGCCTGAAAACAGCTAACCAGCCATCTCATAAGATACTCAAACCTTGCATGACTTCCATGCAAAAGAAACCCCAGTATGATGATGATAAGCACTCAGGCTTGTCAATGAAATCCTTCAACATTTTGAAAGATCTCTCAACCTTGGCAAAGTAACTGGCTTTCAATTTCTGGTAGTCCACCTCATCAACAGCTAAAGCTATCAGAATTTAGATGTGAAATAATTGTCATTCAGAGCAGCCTAAGAAGCAGAATAATAAAAGTGGAAAATACAGGATGAGAGCAAAGTCAAAACAGTGTTTAAATACAAAGTAAAGCGGTCTGAATAAAGGTCAAAACAACACAGGAGATGATTAGGAAAATGCAAAGATCTCTCAGCTTCCTGAGTCCTAACACCTGGAATCATGAGACAGGATGCCTACGTGAATGCTGGGTCATCAGTGGGGGATCTTGGTATGCTGTTCACCTCATGATAGGAAGAGAGGAAGGATCTCTAATGCCAAAGCAGGATGTGGTTTTGCAGCAGGGTTCGAGTCTGTAGAGAAAGATGGAATCACTTGGCAGCAGCAGTGCAATAGCACCTGCCTCCTTCCCAGCTCCCCATATGCCAAACAGGTCTGGCACAAAAATACAAAGCATGAGAAAAAACAGCACTGCTGTCCTGGCAATGGATTAAGAGCTGATGCCATAGCAGGAAAACCTGAGGAAAAAGTTAAACAGCAACATATTGAAAAGCATAAGGCCAGTTTATAATTAGAACACAATCATCTTGTAAAAGATCACTAGGCATTTTGTTAATCCCACCCAAGAGTTTATTTAGGCTGTTCTTGGTAGCAGGTCTTATTTCCAGTCTCTCTCTCTCCAGGACAGGTGCGAAGTTTTCAATTTGCAGATTAGTGGCATTTTGCTGAAGAATGTGTGACTTTCACTTCGGCAGCTCGCTCAGCTTGTGTAGCTCCAAAAGAAGGCTTTGCATTTCCCGACAGCCCTATAAACCACTTTTAGACCAAAGCCTGTGCTCTCTGGAGAACAAAACAAGACATAGGAAGTTTGGTATGAAGTGGACTGTGTTAACTAGACACTCAGGAGAGGGCTTACTGCTGTATAATAGGCTATAATCACAGTAACTCATTGGTCATTTATTACCATGCAGATATGGAAGCATTTTAAAAACTAGTAAAAAAAAAAAATCCAAAGAATTTAAGGTGAGGGGACTTTTTCCCAAGAATTATTCCCAGTTTTCAACTTGTTCAACTTCCAAGGCCTAAATAAGTACAACGTTCCCTTTACTTCCTACAGCTTTACTGGTTGAACTACTGAAGCCACATTTAAACATTTATGAAGTCCAAGACAAAGGGTGAAACTTATCACACCCCATCCTGCCATCAAAACTTTCAGTCAGATTTCACAAATGTAGTGAAATGTAGCAGCAGCCACAGGTTTTCCATGCCAGTGTGCTAGCGCTGGCTACGTGTGCTGTTCCTGCAGGCATCCGCCAACGCAGTTTGGGCATAAAGGTATGGACTACTGGGACTGAAGCAAAGTACTAGATTTCAAAGACTGGATCCTATGTTAGGAAGAAAGAAAAAAAGAGTGATCTCTCCCTGTCACAAGAAAATACACTCAGAATCTCTTTTGAGATTCTTATTCCTAGGATGAAATCACTACTATATCTTTATGTACTCTTGACAGGAAATCCAGAGCAACTGATTATGCCTCTTCCTGATAAACGGACTTAATTTGTTGTGCCCTTATTCAGTATTGACAAGTTTTACACTCTTCCTACTACTAAATAAATACACTGAGCTTGTGTTAAATTCTTTTCATTTGAGTTTGGTACAGATTTCATTCAGAAAGTAAAACAGCAGGACAGGTTGACTACATCTTGAGGTCCCCATCAGAAAGCAAATGAAAACTGTTGGATTCCTCCACATCCATTTAAAGACAGAACAAGGCTTTTCCTCTGCAGGAGATAATATATGTCAATAACAACTGGTCTTACCTGCCATCTGTAAGCTTAAACCAGTATCTAGTTTGCTGCGTGGCTTCGTGCTGATAAACAAGTAACAGAGAACACACACAGTGATGACAAAAGCAAAGAGGACCACTGCTGCTATCGACAGGCCCACGAGTGCTCCAACACTAAGAAGAGAGAAAAACAAAGAAATTCAGTGTACAAACAGCCTGGAAAACCCATTAAAACAATGGTCAGGATGCTCTCTGGAGGATACCTGTACTCAGGCGGGGGAGTGACTGTATATTTTTACTGTAAACAAAAGTTTAGAGCTCAATACTTAAGTTGCATAAACTGGAATTATTTCATTGCCCTCAGCAGGGTCAATGTCATCACAAAGCAGTTGAACATCTGGCCGTCAGTGACATTTCATGTTACCTATGCATACTACTCCTGAGTCTGATTTAAACTGTGTTTATGAAAATAGAAATAATTTCGCGCAGTAACTGGCATCAGTGAGATCAAAAACTTCTCCGATGTAGTGCATATTCCCAGATAAGCATAATATCACATAAATATCACATGGACACACAAAGATGGATTCCAGAGGTGCAGGCAGCCCATGCAAACTCCTTTTTCCTCAAACAACCGGACTATTAAAGCTATATTTTTCAGTCTGAAACAAAGTACATGTTTGTCAGACTTCTCACCAAGGATTAGATGCCCATAAAAAAGGGGACAAAAAACAGGCAAGCCATGTTACTCAATTCTGTTAGCAGCTCTGTAGAGCAGGGTGGAGTACTGTGATCATTGTTGTGCCTTTGTGTTAATGCAATAAATCTGCAATCAAGATTGGGGAAGTTCTTCCATGATCTTTGTCAGGGTGAAAGGAAAACTAAAGACTCATTAATTTACACACAATATCAAAGCATTAAAGGAGCAGGAACTGGATATTCAGGAGGCCAAACCTACAGAAGTATACATACATTTTATTAAGATACTACTTCTGCAGGATAGAGGCTACTTTATACTGCTTCCATAGACATTCAGTGAGACAGTATATGTATATAAAGAAATCTCTTTAGTAGCTTCCTTATTTCCACCCTTCTTTTCAAGTCTTTTCCTAATAAAAAATTCTCACTGTGAAATAAAGAACTGATTGCAATACAGTCTAGTTATCATTTGCTATCCTCTCCTGGGCCATTTGATGCCTTCAGTGTTCCAGTCCTCTGTTCTACAGACCAAACCAAAGACACTGACTTCTGGTGAAATTAAACAGTGGCCTTTTGGTCACAGATTAGGAGAGTCGAAGGATCGAGCATCCTTACATTACTACTCTGGTGCATTTACAATTTTGACAGATGTAGAAAGGACAGAAGAGAGATGAATGTCTTAAATTCTACGAACTCCATCCTCTAGTGATAAAAATTACTTTCTGTATCACCGCTATGAGTGAGAAGTCACTTCTACTGTGGCCTTGCAGGCACATGAGAAGAATAGTGCCTTGGGATGTTTTTATGAATTTTACATTCAAGCTACTGCAAAGCTTCTCTACAAGTTTCCATAACACCAGTAGACAGATACGACCATAGGAGAAACTCTTAAGATCAGCAGGATGAGAACAGCAGATATTGGTATGACTTTAAGATGCAGTTCTCATTAGTTACTGGTCAGATCCATTAATGAAGTTTGTGCAACATTTAGCTCCATACACACAAGTAAAATAATTCATTATCAGCAAAATGATCGGTTCAGGAAAGAACAGCTTTGCCCTGATTAATATGTTTCACGGTATTTATCTGCATGAACTAGAGTGTCCTTAAATGTTTGTGTATATATGCACGTATTAAGCAAATTTTTCCTTATAATTTTTTGGCTCAAACAAAACTTACAGGCAAGCAATATTCTGCTTAATATGGAATTTGACTATGTCCTTACAGCCAGAGGTCTCACCTGGGTTCTAGACTAGTTTTTGCATTTTCACTTGGAACACCTTGACCCAAATGGACAAAACAGAAGAAATACGCTACAGGGGGCTGAGGTGAGCAACCATCTAACCAAGAATGATCTCCACAGCTGAATTTATTTAAGGAAGTAATACAAACCCAAAGGCTCTTCAGAAACAGGTATTTGTGCTTTTTTGTCATGTCAGTATGAGCCCTATTTTAAGACTCCTTTTAAATAACAATCTGCAGTGCAGGACAAAACAGGTTGCTCACCATTATCCAAACATTAAGCAGAGTCAGCTGTCCTAAAGCTGAATAGATCAAGTACATATTAACGATTAAATTTTTTTCTATTCGGGCATCTATTACTTCTCGGTTGTAGCTGTCCTCCATGCAATTGTAGATGACATTAACAATACAGTTGTGTATTGTACAGCACAACGCATCTTCAATATCACTACATAACTTGTGTAAGATGCTTTGTGAGTTACAAATGGCAAAGCTAAGAAAAGCAGTTCCTAGGGAACTCTCCAGTATTTCCTACAACAGGTCAAATACTTATAGGTTATACGCCACTAAAAGCATTTGTCATGTTCCAGCAGCAACGTGAAAAGATCTCACTCAAAACATGGAGATAATCATCAGAAAACCAAACAGACACCCTGGATTCCACTTCCTAAATCAATCAGAAATTAAGACTCAGTTTGTACGTACTCTTTTTAAACATAATGCTTCAGTACCAAATTGTTCTCAATGTGCTGAAGCCATCAACCCTCTTAGAATGTATGATTAATTTCTTTAAGGTTAATTTTGGGTTAAAGTTGGGTTGTTTCTTAATTTATGGAATTAATTCAGAGGAATTTAGTAGGCCTTCCATAGCTCTGAACTCTGAAGTGTCTTAACGAGAGCACAATCTTTTCTTTTTTTTATAGTGAAAACAGTTGTCAGAAACAAAACAGCAAGTAACTATGACCACTGATCATTTTAATGATCACCCTCCTCTGAAAATAAAGACAGCTCTTCAGCATGTCCCCTAGATTCTACAGCAATTACTGCGGTGCTGCTTATCCATCTACAAAAGCCTTTTTTAAAAACATTTTGCCATCTTCCTATCTTTACCTTACACACTAAGTGTTTGAAGTCCACATGGTAACAGGCTACAGGCCTCGGGGTGTGTCTTCAGGATCAGTCTTCTGACAGCAGAGATATTAAACAAGGAAACTAAAAAGTCACTTTTGCCCACAGCTGTGGCCTCATTAGTAAGCAAAAACCTCTGCATTAACAACCCACCCACCCCCAAAATGACGATCTAGCTTAAAAACGGCAATGAAGGCCTAGGTGTAATCCTAGCAGCATTTACAAAATTTTTTGAACATGAGCAATGCTAAGTTTGATAGAAGGTCATAGAATGGTTTGGGTTGGAAGGGACCTTAAAGATCATCTAGTCTCAACCCCCTGCCATGGCCAGGGACACTTTCTGCTAGACCTGGTTGCTCAAAGCCGCATCCAGCCTGGCCTTCAACACCTCCAGGTATGGGGCATCTGCAGCTTTTCTGGGCAACCTGTTCCAGAGACTCACCACCCTCATAGCAAAGAAAGACTGTAGACCAAACAAAACTTTCCCAGTTACTTTCTACATACAATAAAGGTACAGCTATATGTGCTGAATGTGTAGACATTTCACTGATGCTCCTACTGCTATGACACTTGAGTACCACATACACGCTTGCAGAGCTGCCACACATCTCTGCACAGCCAAAGGCTTTACCGAGCAGAGAGGCTCCACTCTGTCAGCAGACTCTCCAGGGCTCCCCATGCTGCTCTCCAGAGAGCTGCTTAGTGGGTCATCGACATTTTTGTCAGAAAATGCTGAGCATCACACACCTACAGTTATTTTTAGTCCATAAAATTAGTCCGTCCACACCAACAGCGCCTAGGAAAAATTTAAATACTGGCTAAGCAGATGCAGTATGTCCACTGATAAATTAAAAGGAAGCTCGTGAGTCATCTAGATCCAAGTGAATCAAATGTTCCTAATGCCATTGCTGCAGTGATATGTTGTACATAGCATTTGCAAAGCAAACAGATAAATATTCCCAGAAGATTTGAAGAATGGGCTTAGAGAAACAAAAGACTTGCTATTTTGGAAAGCAAAAACAGACTCCTGGAGATCTGTACAGCTAAGCAAAGCTTAGCTACAGCATGAGGTCACTGTGGTTCTATGGGTATTAATTAATAAAGCATTTTGAATAAAATCTATACTTGGCCCACCTGAGTTTTAATCAAATCCGTAATATTACATGAAACTTATAAAAGGTACAGATTTGGAATGGATACTGTAATTCTATTTGTTACTGAAAGAAGCCATTCAATTTGCAAAATAAAGCCTAATTGAACAGTGACAAAAATAATTCTAAGATATTTTGAAACAATGAGAAACCAAAAAGGTGCTGACTGAACCTAACTGCACCACAGTTCAGTGCAAATACTACATGCTCAGCATTTCTTCCCTTCCACTCAGTTTTGGAGGTAAAGTAGATGTCATGATGACTACATGTGGCTCTGAAGGGCGAGCTGTTCAGTGTTTTGCTCGCTAGTGTTTTATAGCATCTTGTTTTGTGGTTTCAAAAGCTGCATAACCTTCTGGTGAATTTTGTACACCTTTGCCTTTTATGTTCCCTTCCTTGTTCCATGGGTTCCTAACTGCTGTAAGAGATATAGAAAAAATACATCCTTCACTCTTCTTTGTTGAGGTCAGCTTTTCAAGAAATGTGGAAAAGGAACCTAGACTGGTCTAACAAAAAAAAAGATACGATACTATTTGCTTTTAAGTTCCAGCAAAAAAAGAAAGGATAAGTGAGAAATTAATAATATTAATTACAGATAATAAATTCAGGGGAAATTATGAAATGTGTCAGAGTTGCTCAAAGGTCAATTATTTATGATTGTCCAGCAGCTCCTAGTACAGCAGGTGTTAGGATGCACTTGTCAAATACTGCAGTTTTTGCAGGAGTGGGAGGGGAAAAGATGGTTCCATTTTGCTAAGGTATAGTGCAGTGTATAGCTCTAAACATAGTACAGGCAGCAGTGATTTGGCAAAAAATGAATAGCATAGGCCTGCAAGCAACTATTGCTTCAGGTTGCCTAGGCTGCTGGTTTCTCCATGAACTGCTTCTGTCAGAGCTGGCTGCCAAGTGGTCTGGTAATGTGTCTCTGGCAGCAGGAAAAACACAGGAGAAATATGCAATAGCTTCCTGAAATTCTATCTGGTGTGTCACCAAACAGAAGTAAACCCTGAGATACCACCAACCACTTGGTGGTGCATTCAGTCACTGCTTTCAAATTAATGGGGGCGGGTAGGGGGGGAGTCAAGCAAGCGAAGATGTAGAATGAGAATCTTAAAGCTCTGGAGTAAAGCAAAACCTGCAACAAGTTCCCCATCGGAGCTTCCAACTCCTTTCCCTTCCTCAGTACATTCAGTCTCCTGACTTACTTTGGCTGGTTTGGCTAACTCTTGAATAGTTTTAAGTCTTAAGAGTTTCAAGTCTTAAAAGTGTGTCCTCAAAAGCTGTAAGAAGCATTTGAAGGATTATTTTAACATATGGTTGTTACATACTGATATAGATAACACTTTGAGACAAAGACAAGAGAGGCAGTGATCACCAAAACATTCTGAGAGAACAGAAAATGTTATTTTTATGTTTTCCTTAAACTCCTAATGGAACTATCATCTGCAAACATATACAGTTTTCAAAGTGCTGCAGTACCCTAGGGTTTCCAGTGTGCTAGTAACTAAAAATTGTGACCTGATTTGTTACTGGAAAACACTTCTGAAAACAGAAAATTTCAATTCTAACCACTCGGTAACTTTGCTTAGAGAGGTAAATTGTATTTATTCACCTCTTATCTACAGTGGATATAGACAGTTATGGCAGAAGTTAAGCACAACCAAAACCCCAACAATTGCAATGTCTTTGGATCCTTTCAGCAGCTTAGGACCACTGGGGAAGGAGGAGGAAGGGAGGGAGGGAAAAAAAAAAAAAAGGAGAAAAAAAGAACAAATCCTGACGTTTCAAAGTTTTGGCCCAAACTTCTGACCCAAGTGGAGGCTAAGCAGCCACACTTCTCAGACCCTAGAAAGTCTTTGTAAAGGAAGATCCTTCAGAGAGGTGCTCCGTTAAAGTCTCTCATGGGATTCAGTTCTTTGAGGTACTTTCTGAAAAGATCAAGCTTTAAGAGTCTTCACTACAACATCTCATCCAGATACAAGAGCAAAACTTTTTTATCTTAATCTTTCAGTAGTTCTGCCATCTTGAGAAAGCTTTCTGTGACTGAAACAGTCAAAGACTATGCAAAAAAAATCATGTAACATTAAAACAGTATGGGTATTTTATGAGAAAAGTGTAAAAAAGGACACTTGGGGATATCTCCTCACATCAGAGAAGCTGAGTAATTCTTTATCAGTCACAGCTGTGGATGGCTAGGAGATTCCTACATTCAACCCACTATTTGTACCAGACAAATTAGATTTTAGATAATTATACACCAGATAATAGACAAGATATATTAAATGAGAGTAAGCCCACAGTACTGTATAGCATTCACCCAAGAGCCCTGAAGGAATTCATATATGAAATTGCAAAACTGCTGGCCAAAGCATGCAAACCATCATTACATAAGGCCAGTCTGTCAGAGGTCTGGTAGCCTGGAGTGTTAACTCCAACTCAAAACAGGGCTCTAGAGGGGAACCCAGAAACTACAGACTAGTAGACCTGACCTCCATCCCTGGCAAGACAGAAAGGTCTGTAAAAAAAAGGAATAATATCACTAAGCCAAGAGACAAACACAATGTCAGGGTGCTGAGTGTGTCTGGGTTGCATCTGACTCTGGTTTTTAGCCACGATGCCCAGGCTTACCCTGCTCACCTTACCTGGATCTGAAGGATGGGTCCTTTGATGGTGAAGCCACTACCCCCATCCACCTCGTTACCACGCTCTGCCCTCAGGAAGCTGCTGGCACTTGCTGCTTCCTGACATAAAATCTTTCATTAAAGAGTCAGCATTACTATGAGAGGAAAATACTGTCTTCTTAACCTGCTGGAGTCTACGAACTGTCAATAAGCAGATGGATAAAGGAACGCAGTGGGTAGAGTTAGATTTTTCAAAAAGCCTTTGACAAAGCCCCACACTGAAGGTGGGACTAAGACAACTGAACTGACACGGGATTAGGGAAAAAGTTCAGTTACAGATTCAAGGCTGCTTAAAAGAATAAAGAGCGAAGCACAGGGCTAAGTCGTCCCTTTTCAGTACAAGAAAAAGTCACAGAGATCAGTGCTGAGGCTGATTTTATTCAGTGTCTTCATCTATGACCTGGAGAAGAATGAAATCTGAGTTTGTGATGATCCTAAGCCTTTACAAGTGATCAAATACTACGAGGGCAAGGAATGCCAGAAGACTTGTGGAGAACTGAGTGAGCAGGCAAAAGCAATGTAGACGAGCTTCAGTGTACGTAATGCAATGTATAAATAAAGAAAACCAATCCTACATGACAATGAACTCAGAACTGGCAGTTCTGAACATGAAGAGTTGTGGAGTCATCAGTGACAGCCCACTGATATCAGTGAGTTGATGTGCAGTGGCAGCCAAAGACATCAACAAAATATTGGCTACCAACAGGAAGGATTTTGAGAGCAAGACTGAAGGCAATATTTTGCCAATGTAAAACCTTGCCATACCCACATCTGGAGCATGCAGCTCCAGAATATGCACCTCTAAGAGCAGCGCTGTGGAGTGAAAAACAGTACAGATGACAGGCAACTAAAACGATCAGTGGGACATAGCATCTGCCTCAATCCAAACGGACTAAGACTGTTCAGCTTGGACAGGTGAAAGCTGAGAACTGATGCAAAAACTTGCCAAATTTTAAACACTGTGCATAAACTGAACGCACAATTGCTGTTCACCAAGTCTCGCAATATTAATACTAGAGGGCACTCCAGAAAACTAGTAGGAAACAGTATAAAACAGATAAAAGGATATATCTTCAAACAGCAGGTAGTGACTGCTGCCAGCGGGTCTGCAGAAGCAAAGAGTGGAAGCAAGTCCAGACAGGGATTAGACAAAATCAGGGATAACAAGTGCCTAAAGAGATAGTGAAAGCAGCATGCAGAGGTGTACTAACACCCTGACACGGCCAGCATGGATGCTGAAGAGCCCGAGGGGAACCAGGCACAGAAAGCAGCCAGGCTGGCTGTGCGCAGCTCTCACTGCCACTGCCGGAGATCCAGTCGGAGCTAGATGGACCCCTGCGCTGACCCAGGAGAGCACAAGACTGATTATCCGCCATCTGCCAAGTGTAAAGTTATGTAGTGCTTGAGTTTACTACATAGAAAAGTGGCTGAAGTCACTGGCAACTTTATGCACGCAGCATCTTACACACTCAGGCCCCAAAACAGCCGTTCCCCTCGCGCCAAAAGGATGAAGGGACGCTCTGGATGCTCTGTACGCAGGCACTGAGAGTTTCCCAGCGCTTCCTTACAAAGACCAGGAGTTATTTCTTTCAGAAACCACCCTGGCACAAGCAGAAGTCTCTCTGGGCAGCAGCTGCAGCTCTACCGCTACTCTCGGCGGGACAAAGACAGCCTGAAAGCGCCCGGCTACAAGTCCCTCAGAAACACAAGCCCGCAGGCAAGCTCGGGCGACCACGGGTCTCCCTCCCGCCCGGGACCGCCGAGCCTCCCCGCCGCCCGCCATGCGGGGCCGGGAGGCACCGCCATGCCCCTACCTGAGCCACCACATGTAGCTGTGCTCGTAGGGGAAGAAGCTGTGGGGGTCATCGCAGCAGTACTTGACGTCCTGGAAGCCGCAGCAGTACACGGCGCGGGCGTCGCCTCCCGTCCGCGGGCAGCTGAACCCGCTCACCAGCACCTTGTCAGCGTTGAGGTAGCTGCTGCACTCGGCGCTCATGGTGCGGCGGCCGCCCGCCGGGCTGCCCGGCGCCTCGGCTCCGGCGGCAACCGGGCGGGAGGTGGGGCGGCGAGCGGGCGGAGCTCGGGCGGGCAAGGGGGCTGCGCTGGCGGCGGCGAAGCGCGGGGCAGGCGGCAGGCGAGGCTGGCTGCGGGCGGGAACCGGCGCTTTCCCCCATTCCCGGGGTCGCCGCAAGGCGGGGGGCGGCGGGAACCGCCCGCGCCCTGAGGTGAGGGAGAGAGCGGAGCGCCTCCCGCCCTTCGGGGGAGGGAGGGAGACGGCCGTGTGGGGCTGACCGCCCCCGGGGTTGCTCACCTCAAAGGCAGCACTCCAGCGTCTCTCGCTGGGGCTTGGTTTTCCTTCCGCGCTCGGTCCCACGTCGAGGAGAGACTTCAGGGGTCCGCCATCAGCCTCGGTGGGGTCTCGGGAAAGCAAAAGCCAGGAGGTAATTGAGAGGGATCACACCTCAGTTGGGCTCAGGACCCCTTGGCTTTATGAGGGGTAAAAACTCCACATAATATTTAATGTTTCTGAGAGACCAGTCTCCTACTCTTTTCAGAGGGCACTTCCTTTTAGTAGACCACGTTATTTTAAAATAAAGTGGGGGCCAGGCTCACTTTTCTAACATGTTACCTGTATGAAAGACCCTCTCCTGAGGGAAAGGTGGGTAGATCTCACCTCAACACACATGCATATTGTGTGCCCCCCTGCACGTGATTTGGCTCATGTAAAGAAGGATAATAAAAAGCCTCTGGTAGAGCAATGAGTAGATGCTACCCCCTCCAAGAACCTCATCCTCAAATTTCCTTTCTAGATTATAACGGAGCCTGGATCAAGTGCTTTGCCACACAAGTGACCTCCTCAAGGAAAAGTTCCAGTTTTAGAGAGAAGGGGAAGTTGTGCAGTATCAATAGAGCTTGACTTGAATTAATAAGACCACATTAATTCAACTAACACTTTACATTTTAATTTCAGGTCTTGCCCTGAGATGAACTCCAGGCAAGTGGGAGTTTCATGTCTTCTATCTAACTATCAGGTAACAGCAAGAGCTAGGAGTGATGGCAGCTTAGGGAAGGGCAGTGTCCTCACCGACCAGGGCACAGTCCTACAGGATCTGAACATGGCCAGGCTGATGACAGTGACAGGTGCCATCAGCAGTCCCAGGCAAGTTAAGACACCGAGTCAAGTCCAGGGTCCATCCAGGTGACAAGACAAGAGGCAAGTTACCTACAGCACGAGTCTGAAGTTCATCCAGGAGAACCAGCAGGCAAGCAATCCAGGCCAGCAGGAGACAGGAATGAGCACAGGTACTGAGCAGTGGTATAGCGTAAGGAAGGTCAGGCTGCCCTGGTATGAACTTAAATGTGGCTCCTGGACCAACAAGCAGAGGGTGTGGGTGTGGTGAGGACCCAGGTCAGGACCTGTTAGTGGTCACCTACAGCCCTGACGCTGATATCTTCCAGTACTACATACAGTCCCCCTACATTAGGGTGACTGTACTTGCTGAAAAGTATAAATATTCTTCAGTTGCTTGGCTGATTTTATTTTGTGAGATCAGCCCTGACTTAGCACCAATTGAAATGAATGCAGAAATTCAGTCAGAGTCTGTCTGCTGAATTACAAATTTGCCTTCCTGATATTTAGATCTATATGTGAATAGCCAGGGAAGATTCAAGTTATTCAACTGTTGGGTGCCTTAAGCTTGAGCAATTTGAGAATTTTAATTCAGGGATCTCAAAACCAGGCTCAACGCCTGATGTTGCACTACACAAAGCGGGAGGATGAATGACAGTGATGTGGCAGGAGCAAAAACTCCAGAAAAGGGGAGACCAGGAGCAATCAATGAGTATTGAACATTAACAAAGAAAAAGGCCAGATTACTATGAGATTTTATGAGAGTTGTAGTTTCATCACCTGTGTTGTTCAGATAAAATCAGATTTAATCAGATCAATTGTTTTATGATAAAATTGAGGATTAACTTACTCAGAATATATACAGGAAAATGGTCACCAAAAACCAGAAGGCAGCCTTTTTACCTCAGTTATGTCAATAGTGTCACTACGTGTTAGGATTTAATTATGACTCTTGTGATACTTGAAGTCTTTTTTAGTGACCAGTCTCCTGGTCATTTGATTCAGAGCGAGTTTCGTTTTAATACAGTAACTTAGGCTTTCAAAGACATGAGGACTGTGTTTCCATGATTGAGCAGAGTCTCTGGTGAGGGAAAGATGGGTGAATCTCACCTCAAAAGTCATCAGTTGGTTGGCCCGATAGAGTGTATGCATCAGTCAGCTAATCAACATGTGCAGTGGTTGAAACTGAGCAGTGTATTCAAAAATTATTACTGAAGGATTGACAGACCCACAGGCAGCATAGCTGTATAGACCTTGTTCTCTAATTAAGTTAGGTTTAAGCCAAAGACATGCAAGGAAAAAAACAAAACAAAACAAAACAAATACTGTGGTAAATGTCATGGTTTTGGAGGCTGATTCAAGACTTTGTGAGGTTGTCAATACCATGTTCAAAAGGAAGACCTCATGTAAGTCTTACAACTTCCCAGGATGGAAGAATGCTAATTCTAGTCTAATAGATATTTGTCTTTTCAAATGTCTTTATGGACCTTGTTATGTTGCTAATAGCTGTTTTTTTCCAAAACCTGAATTCCTATCCTAATTTTTATTTCTGACTCTCTTTAGCCCCCTGGGCTTTTTTTTCCTTATGTTTTCTCTGTCTGTTTCTATTGGGGTTCTGTTCATACCAAGATTCAACAATCATGGCAAAAAGAGATTTATCAGAGAATTGACTCCAGGAGTGGTTCAATTCACCTTTTCAACTGAGTATTCCCAAATTAAGTGTTCAAGAGATGTTTAGGAATACAGAATAACCTCAGTTATTTTTGTATTTCATACTGTTATTTTACCTTTGGAGATTTTTTCTCTTAGTATTCAGAACTCAGAACAATTTTATACTCGGAAATATTACTACACTGATTTGGAACAAATAAAATTACTTCTCACAGCTTTATGCTCAGTCTTACACAATCTTCCACTCATAGGAAGATCCACTCATAGGGCAGATCAGAGTTGGAGCGAGGGTGGATTCTTTCTCCAAACCTAATGAAGTTTGCCTTCAAAGAAGGCTGAAATGTTATGAAGTGGTAAAATCTTTTTTTATCAATCAGTAAACTCATTTATATTGTGCAATTAATTTGTACTTGCCATGATTGTTGAGTATAATTAGCACACTCTGTTGTTCCAATTATTTGGAATAATTTATATGAAACATTAGAAATGAACTTTGAGTTATTTACCCGAGTGACTGAATTAACTATGTAATTGCTGGAGGATTGAAATAAAAAAAAACCATTCTCTTTTGATGAGACATTCAGGAACAGGACTTCAAGTGGGAGTGGGAGGCTCTTCACTGACCAATGGATCATGTGCCTAGTCTTTTATGTCAGAAGAAAACCATGTCACCTTGTTTTCCCATTCCAGTTACAAAACACAGACCTCTTCTTCCAGTAAGAGCTAGTGGTTTGGACCTCATAAAATACGTTGCCCTCTCTCTCTCTCCACTGTTGCCAACATCAATTTAAGTTACTACACAGATGCCGCAACAGTACCTCTGCTGAGTGAGGAGTGTGTTTCAGGCTACGAATGAGGTCATTCAGCTTTCAGAAAAACAAACAGAGATCAAAGACCTTTGCAGTGTAAGTAGAAAGTTATCTAGGTAATTCAGGAGCAGCTTTCAGAACTGTATCCAAAATAGGATACTTCTATTCTCCGAGTGCTGAGCTATCATCCTTGTGAATATGAGTCTCTTTGGTAGTGAAGCTCTAGCTCTGTCAAGTTTGGTAAAACCTGCCAACTTTCTCAGATACCTGCAACCAAGACTCTTCTGCAAATCTTTAACTGACTTACTGGTACTCATATTGGCTTCCAAGAGATTGTTTTGGCTGTACTTAAAGCTCCTTTTCAAAATACTTGGTGCTGTGGAACTGCATCTGTTTTCAAGCCTTCCTAATGAAGTAATAAATATAAATACATATACGCAATATGCATATAATATGCATATTGCATCTTATTCTATGCAATAATTAGAACAGTAGCAATTCTTGTAATCATTAAAAATAATTGTAATCTTCATCAAAACTACAATTAACGTGAAAAGCATTCTGTCTCTTATTTAATTGTGCTAATTCCACAATAAACTGGCTAGCAGAACTGGGCTTGTTTAATTTTCTAGCAAAGTAAGAGAGTTCCTCTGACTGAATACAACTCAGAGCAAAGGGGACTTGAGGAAGAAGCTAAACCTTCTGATTCAGCCATTTGGTTTGGGGGCAACTCAAAGTGAATTGTACGTCTGCACTGACCACTACTTAAGAGCTGAGAACAAATATTCATATTAACAGTCGTGGGACACATTTCTACTAGCCAAGCTTCTAAGAAACATAAAATTAATTATCAGCTACCATTAGAGCTGTCTGGATCAGTATCAATCCTCAGACCTACATGGAATGTTGTTCCTTAAGAGCATAATCTAATTATTAAAAGGCAAACAGCTGCATAAATTACCTTCAAAAGTAATCTGGTGGCAAATTATGCAATTAAACAAAATTGTCATGCCAAGATGGTGTAACTAGCCCTGATTAGGAGTAACAGCTCAAACTGACATCAGGGTTAGTACAGACAACATGTTTTATCACACATGAGTAGTAGGCGCTGCAGGAAGGCAGATGACAGCATAAGGTTCAAAACTGAAAGGGGAACAGAAGTTTAAGGGGTGCATACTTGCAGTACAGTGAGATGCTGTTACTCAGAGGACTAAAAAAGAAGGACTGATGCTATGAACATTATAAAGAGGAGTATCTGCTTTGGCACTGTGTTATTTGACTGTTGTATATTGGTGAAGGACTGAAATCTGTCAAGAGGATATGATACATCTTGGGTTCTTCTCTCAATTCAGCTGGTGTACAGCTGTAAGCAAATTGCTTTCTCAGTGTGTGCTTCAGTTTAACTGTGTAAATTTGTGGTAATGATGGAGTTGTCTGACACTTGCTTGCAAAAGTGTTTTTGTTTTGAGAATCCTCTCTGTGAAAGTGAACATATGTATAAAGTATCATTATGATTTTTTCATGTCACCCTAGAGCCTACCAATTTTTCTAGTCATTTTAGCTATTTTTCATACACATTATTCTTTAATTTAATTCTCCCAGTCAATATATAGTGTAGATTTTGCCTTTATACTGTCTCTGCTTTACAGAGCTATATAATGAAGGAGAAAGTAATTTTTAGCATCAGGAAGAAGAGGTTTCAGTCAAAATTTAAAGGAAGAGGGAGAATCAGTGAAACAGAGTGAAGTAGGAAGATTTATTTTAAGTGTAGACACTGGTAATTTTGAGGTGAGGATGGAGCTCTGATAAGTAGTTTGTGTTTGTATGTGTAATGGCCCCCCAGTATCTACAGTTTTTTATATGCTGTTATTGGTAAATATTTCAGAATAATGGCTCACTTAAGCAAATTTTACACTTTTACACTTACTCGTCTATCTAGAAATAGAATAATAAGATGGATAATTTCCAACAATGAACCTAGCCAAATAGTCTTCACTGTGGTTTGTTTTCGTGGAGTAGTTTTAATTTCTTTTTCCTTTTCAGAGGAGAAAATTCTTTTCACTCAGCTGAGCTTTAGGCACAGAAATGGCATGCTCCTTATTTACCAAAAATTTGCAATTTCACTGGCTCAATCATTTACCTTTGCTTTTCTTTACCCTGCTTGTAAAATATAATTATTTGTAATTTTAGAGATACAATTATATGTTGTAATGCAATTTCCAGTTGCATAGGAGGATACAAATTTTAAAGCATTCTAGTAAGTATGTAGTTTCGGCATGGACGGGATGATTACGGGGATAATTCTGAGACTGAGTTACTCAATTGCAAGGAAGTTAGAAATGATGGGCCTGTTACTTCAGACCATTTAAGCAAGATATCCATCAGAGATAGCACTTGTAAAACATGTAACTTATTTGATCTTCTCAGCATTGAATTGTCACTATCACAGTTTGAATTTACCCTGTCTGAAACTGAAGATTAAAGAAAAAGACCTTAAGAAAACAGGTATGAAGCATTGACTTCTAGATATCAGTGAACAAATATTACAATAAAACATCTTCCCACCATTTTCACTGTAAACTTGAACTGAAGCTATTCATTTTCTTCATTTGGTTCAACGTCTTAGGCCAATAATTTAGATTTAGTCCTATTAGGAGTATTTTTAAAAAAAAAAATGCTGATTTGTTATAGAATTATATCAATGTTTTTTACATATTTTTGTGCACCTTGGCTCAAAGTTGTTTCTCTCACATGGCCATCATAGAGAACTTTCATTCTAGTTTATAAGTGAAAGAGATTCAGCTATTAATAGCTGCAATAACTCTTCCCTCTTTAACCCTCCCACACAACTGTCTTTGTATTTTGGGCGTAAGGGGAAGCATGCTAATGTTCTGCAGTGAGAGAGAGGCTTTTTACAGGAGCCTATTTACAGTCCTTCTTATCTTACCATGCTTTATTATTGGGACTAAAGTTTTCTATCCTGTGTTTCTGTCTCCTGCTAACTATTTTTTTTTTAGTTTAGTTTCATTCAGGGGTATGTTGTGAGGCTAGAAGCCATAGGAGGGAGACTGAGACTGAATGAGAAGTACAAAAAGAGAAACAGGGACACCAGTGGAAGGGCTGGTGGAAGGGAGCCGAAAACAAAGAAATGGAACAGAGGTCTGAAGGCTGAAATGGAGGAGTAACAGATTACCCGGTAAGACAGAAATTGAGTGAAAGAAGATGTTAAGGCCAAAGGTTTGGGCTCTGACCCAGTTTGGGACAGGGAACTGGACCTGGCATGAGAAATGTAAGGATCAGGGGCTGGGATTTGGTAAAGATAACAGGGCTAGGATGAAGAGATAGGAGTAGGAAAGAGTGACCAGAGGCAAACTGAAAGGACAAAGCAAAGAGGACCAGGCTTTGGAGTAACAGGAAGAAGTCTGTGCTCAGCAGAGGTCATTTACTTATGAAGATTGGAATAGAACCCAAGTTTCCTGCTTGTCCCCCTTCCTTTTCTGTCAGCAAATATGTTTAAATCCTGTGGAAAAATGTATGCTTCATTTAGTTCTCTTTCACACATATGATGACAAACAGTGACTGTTGTTTATTTCGTTAATCCATGTGGCAAAGTTCTATATGATAGTTTGAAATACTTCATATGACTCATGTGGTTGCCAATATGAAATTCTACTCTTGTTTTCTCTATTTGTTTTCAAACGTAAGAAATTACATGTACAAAATTACATTCAAAGAATATTAGGTTACTAGAATTTAGAAATGCCAGACTTACAGCTCACAATATGATCACACACTATTTTTTAAGAGATTCCATCTCATTTGGCAATGGAGTTCTTAAGGATTTTATTTTCTTACTCTTTTCTAATGCATGATCAAAAGTTTATCTACTGCATGTTAACCATACCTACTGTGAATACAGAATTATTTCAGCCGTGGTTTTTTTGGTAATAGTTATGACTGCTTCACAGATACTAACTCATTTTTCCAGTGCCCTGTGAGATGAGGAGATGGGATATTTATCTATTTTGCAGATACAATATTTTGCTACATAGCTGTATCTCACACCTCACTACAGAGGCACAGATGTCTATTGCACATCTCAATAATTTTTCTTCTGGTAGGAAAGCTGAGGAGACATACTATTTGTAAAATGCATGAGAACCTTGAGCAGAAAATTATGGAAAAGTTCAAAGTATTGCTTCTAATTACTACAACAACATTTTATTATCATGCAAAAACATTATTACTAACCCTGGAAAGGGGACTTTTATGTCCCTCACTTGGATGACATCTGGAGTGCATTTTTACTCCACATTTAAAAATGCATTTTAAAAGTGTTCTCATTTAAAAAAAAAAAAAAAGTCAACATACTGCAAAATTCCATAAGCAATCAGAATCATAATAGAAGTGTCAGTCCAGCCTCGTTATTGATGGCAGTGCTCTAAATTTGATGGGGAAGAAGTCACATAGTGTATTTCTTCTTGGTTCATGTATTACATGTATTTACAGGAAGATGGGAATTTGGACTTGTCACTCCTGATATTGTTGTGTTAACCACAAACAATTACATGCCTTTCTTAACAATTGTTTTCTTGACAGAGCTTCAGTTTTCTTTTCTAGCTGCAAAAGGTCATTTTTGTTCCTCTTTTCTGGTGCTGAAGGTGAGTTTGTTTTCCATCTTTGGAACACTACTTGATTTGGGGATGCTGTAAAGAGAATCAGTTTCCATAGCCCTTCCGCCTTTGGCTGAAGTTAGAAAGCCTTATTCAGTTTCAAATCCCTTTTGACTTCAGCAGTGGAGACAAGGAGCAGTTGTCCAACATAAGCTGATAATCCAAAGGAAATATAAAAAGTATATTCTTATTATGAACACCGAACATAGCCTATGATTTGATAAGATGGTTCCTAATATTAAACAAATACAAGCTAGTAATAACAACTAGTGCTTAAGTGGTTTTGTATGTCTTCAAGATGCTACAGGTCTTTCAACTCAATTACGTTTACACAATAGTTACCAAAATGTAAATGAGGCATGTGATTGTTAATCTTATGTGTCCCTCATTATCAGAGGACCTGATTACCACAGTCTGTAATGGATGGAATTACTCTTAGTGACAGACTAGGCCTTCTGAAGCTGGGCCAGGTGAGCTATTGGTCAGGTCTCCACCTCATCAGTCCTGCTTTGGTGAAATAGTCACCACTTACCTCTTGGACAAATGATTCATTTGATCTGTGTTAGTCTTAGTAGTCAGATGTTCTTTTAGAACTTGGATGAAGCGATAAGATCTATTATATCTGCTCATCCTAACCATCTTCTAGATATTACTGTACACTTAAAACTGTTGATAGAACAGCCTGAGCATGCTTCAGCACTGTCTCCGTATGCAGCTTGCCCTCTTAATTCCAATAGCTGAAGAACGCTTTTTAAAATGTCAGGTGGCTTTGTGTTGGTTTGGATGAGAAAAGCTCACATGCCTTCACATGGAGTGCTTTTCTCTGGGGAAGAAAAGAAATAAGCTGTAACAACTTCTTAAGCTGCTCCAGTTTGATTCATATTTGCTGCCTGACCACACTAAATCACTAAAGAAAAATATTGGTGACACAGAATGAGCAGTAAGTAAATATTAGAGCTTCACAGATGATGTGTTCAGTCATATCAGATGCTTCCAAAATGAATTGGGTTTAGTCTCTCACTGGTTGTCTGGGAACCACTTCCCATTGTGGTTCTTTTGGGAGTGTTTGTATATAGAGATCAAAGATGTCATATGCCAAAAGCTTAAAACTCACCTTAGTTCATTTTCTCCAAGTCTTGGCTGAGGTCTGTTGGTAGGATCACTGGAAGGAACCATTCATGCTATCCTGCTCTGAGGATACATCAGCCTTCAGTTTTGAATAATTTTAGGTTGGCGCTTCCATGTCAGATTTTTCAAGGCACTGATTAAAATGAGCATCCACAGTCCAGACAACACCACTTACTGAGAAGCATTGTGTGCATGAGAAGCCAGCCCTGATTTCTGTCTTGCACATCTCTCAGAGGTCCTCTGGGGATCTAAGAACTCCCTGGAGTCTTTGGCTGCCTGGCGTTCTCCGCTTGTCATCTTCAAGTGGTGTCCTTGTTTTTAACATTTGACCATCAATCTTATGTGGGGGCAGGGAGGGGTTAGGGGACTAGGGAGTTGGGTTTTTTTCCCCTTAAGTGTTTTGCTTCTGGGCTCTGTGTCTAGTCTCTACGGTTGAAAGATAATCTTTTTTCCCTCGGTAAGTCTAGTGTAGCTACACAAACAGGCTGGTATCCCGGTTTATCAGCTTTTCTCCAGCACTGATCAAAATGACTTCCTCTCAGTCTAAGAAGAAAAGATTTGACAGAGAAGCTGTCTGAAACTTGCGGGGAAATTTCTCTGGTTGCTCATGAGTAAAGTACTTCTGTCTACTTTTCTCCACTTCTTGTGGAGAAATAGGATCTCCTATGTCTTCCTTCACACAGTCCTTTTATTTTGTCTCTTGTGCTCCCCTGTTTCATTCCTGATTGTCTGCTTCATGTATCTCAACTATGGCAGATGTGTGGCTCAAGAAGAGACAAGAAATTGGTTTTTCAACAGAACACTTCTAATCAAATTTTATTACCTATCTATTTGGCATCCATTTTGGTCAGCACCTGGAAGAAGTTGATGAGCAAGTGCCAAATTCCAATGTACACCTCTGCCTTTAGTTGCTGATATTCTTTCCTGGCCAGTCTGAGATATCAAGGGATAGGGCTCTTCCATATGTGGTCTTGTCTGCTTTCCTGGAATTAAAAAATTTTAGCAATACATACCACCAGTTTTTTTGCAGGAAGTGTTTTTTAACTTGAGGAAAAAAGACACTTAAACACTTCTGTTTCAGAGGAAGTGAGGAGGTGAATAGTTTGGGAAAGGTGCAAAGCCTGAAAATGAATGTAGGGCATATCTTTGTAACTCTTTTATTGGAGTTAGTCATCACAGAAGATGTGTTATCCATTAGCAAGGAGTAAAATACAGTTTAGTGTGTTCACTAATATGGTATCAGATGCAGTTTTTCTTCCAGCCAAGACTAAGCCAATACACCTCTAATGAAGCCTATGACATTCATCGTTCTTCCATACCTGGAATTTGCACCAGGGATTTTGACAAGAATTGTTTCTGTATTGCTACTGAAGTGGAATGTATCAGTGCAGCTCAATGTCACACATGATGAACATCTCAACAGAAGTAGTCAAAGCAGAATCAAGATAAATTATCTTAATTTACAGCAGCATTGCTGTTTGTCATATGGAAGGGAATATAATTACTTCATTTATCTGTTGCCTTGTATTTGTTACTTTAACTGCTGCCAAATCAGTCAGCTTTTACATGACATAACTTGCTTTCTCTTGTTTGATTAACTAAAGGTGATAGATATATCTGTACAAAATTGGAAGCAGAAGATTAAGTTCTCTTCTTTGCTTTTCATTCACTTGTTACATGCTTTTGCGAAAATGGTGTGACCCACATGCTTAGTTGTTTCATCTATAAGATCAATATCAAGCCCTTTTTCTTGATGCTGTGAGGTTTTTATGAGTCTCAGTAAGAGAATACAGTCATTGTCATCCTTGACTAAAAATGTTCTGCTTTACTATTCCTTATTATTACTATAGTTCCTCCATCAGTAACAAACATGCTTGTTGTTTTTCATCTCCCTAAAAATATTCATGTTTTGAACCTCATTACAATTCAGTATGGAATAAATTTATAATAAGGTACATACCATTTCTCAAAAAAATTGAAAAAAACTGCGTTCCAAAATTAAAAAGGGCAACTGTTTGGGTTGGGTTTTTTTGTATTTTATTTGCCATAACTGGGGATGGATTTGAAGGTTAACAAAAAGATCTGCTGAGAAATTGCTGTTCTATTGGCATAAGTGAGAATCCATCCTACTGGACTAAGAGACAAGTCTTAATTGTTCACGGAATCACTGTCCAAATAGTGTAAACTTATGAAGGCAAGGCAGCCAAGGCCTGGTTGGTGTTAAACAATAATTACATAATCTGAATTGTAAAGAACAAGGGATCCTCAGGTGAGGACAGGACTGCAACACGTGTCTTGAGCTGTGAATTCTGGATTGAGTCATAAAGGCTAGAGCCTATGAAGAGAGTTGAGTATAGCCAATTAAGTCATATAGTCAGTGAAAAAAGGTTACAAAAAAGACTGACATCACCATATCACTTTTTATCGTGGATCTTTCCTAGCAGTCCATCTTGATTTGCTTCATATTAACAAGTTCTCTAAAGCAGTACACAGATGTTTTTCCAAATTAGCTTGTTTAGTTATTGGGAAATGCTTCTGTCATGCATATATGCAGCTTTGTAAACATATATACGACACAAAGCCTCTTTGCTTCAGAGCCAGTACAGTAACTGTTAGCTGTGAGTGCACGTATATGAATGTGATGAAATCATGCAGTTAAGAGTGATTCCGCATGCTTCTTTTTACTGTTGATTTTAAATCAGCATGTGTACCAAAGTAAAGAAAGATAAGAATAAAAAAGGGTGGAATCTCATTTTTGTTTTTATTTGCTTCACTGGTTGCTATTTTGTAATTGAATTGCATTTTAAATTTCATATTCAAAAGGTTCAGACTGAGACAGAAGCGCTGGTCTCCCTGTTCCAAAGGAAATTTGAATTTTTATCTCATTATAGGTCTAAAATTCAGAATTCTGATCACACTAGATATTTTTATATCAGAAGTTCGCACTCTAAATTCTAATCTAATTTCTGCTTCAGGATAGGAAATCTGTAATGTTTTTATATTACTGCAATTTGTTCTCAGAAGGTCTGAGAACTTCTTGGGTTTTTTTTTTTTTTAAAAAAAAGGACATGGAAGAATTTTGGTTGTATAAACAATTAAAAACAGAATCCTATATAAGACCAAACAGAAATGGTAATCCTCCCAACCTGTAAGGCTTTCCACATTATCTCTTGGGTGTAGGAATTTTGAAAGCCTAACTATACGACAAAAGTAGCCCTTATCTGTGGACATTCTCCTGGTTTTGGGGCACAATGTGAATGAGATCGTATCAGCAGTATGGAAATAAATGCCTTTAACTGTTAAAGAAGTTTGTGGGCTTTCTTTCAAAATAATGCAGTGTCATTTTATTGCTTGTATTTAAGTCTTGCACCAATTATTATAATAACTTTAAAAGTAGTCATCTTCCACATGAGAATGTAAAAGGAAGAGAAATAACAAGTGTACTGGTTCACTGCTGCAAGCCTATGCCAAAAGCGAATGTGGCTTTTAGGACACGTGACAATTAGGAGAGTGCTGAGTATTCGTTACTTTTCTGGAAATAATGGATGTTTTACTGCTGCCAGTCTGTTCCTTTTAGAAAATAAACCATTCAGCTCATAAATAAAGGGCTGAAATTTATTTAGAACAGTGGTAACAAAGTCAGTTCTCCACCATGAAGTCAGTTTTTGATGAGTCACCATCTAGTCCCAGAGACGTCATCCTGCTATTCACAACAGGTAATTAATGGAAACAGGAAAGGGGACCGGTAAGCGTAATACTAATTATAAGAGCTTGTGTATATGTTGAGGTTTTTTAAACTTATTTTGGAAGCTACTGAAGTATACAAACTAAGATTGCTAACCAAACTATATTGATAGTGAGGTGCACAACTATCTTTTTTCAAACGTATTTTACTTCATTATTCCCCAGTTGCTGTGGCTCAAGATGATTTTCGTTCCTGAGAACAGCTAATTTACTGCATTTCTGCCATTCAAGCTGATAGAGAGCTGCAAGAAAGTGAGTTTGTAACTGGCTGTTAGTGATGTAATACACAAAAAAGGCCAAATCTTTATAGATGCTAGGCACTCGGCTCTTCCAACACATCTAAGTAGCTATTGCTACTATACAGCTTTGTTTGTTTCTTGGTTTATGACTTCTGTTCATATTATATTGTATTTTTTTGACCACTAGCCTCTATGTAGGATGTTATTTCATGCACTCATTAATTAACTCAAAATATTTTGCATAGTATTATCAACTCTATTAAATGAGAGGAAAAAGCAAAGTCCAACATTGATAATACCCGGTCTGGACATCACATGATGCAGAAATCTGCAGCAGCTTTTTCACATGCAGTACTGTAGTGCATATATAATGCTTTCAGAAGGAAAAAGAAATTTATGTCTTTGACAAAGCATCAAGTCTCCGACAAGGAGTTCAGAGTATAGCTTATTTGGAAGGACCAGGTGCACTTCCACCTAGTAGATATTACTTTAAAACATTGTTCAGGGGGATTTTCAATAAATATTAAAGTGCTTAGAAATGATGTTTTGAAGGATATAAAATAAACAGACAAGTATTTACTCTAAGATTGGAACGCACAGTAAACTCAGGTCATTTATGTTCATCGATATTGTCATCAGTAGCAGTTACTGAGCTCATGTATCTGGTACAGAACTTAAGGAACAGCGTATTTTAGGACAGACTCATGAGAAATTTTTTCACCTTGATCTTGGCCAACTGAATTTCAGCTACATCAGTGAAATGTTTTTTCTAACAGAAGCAGAGACAGAGGGTGAGGCTCAGCTCCTGAGTTTTATGGCACAAAAGCATGGCCAGAGCATTATTTGAGAGCCAAGTCAGAATGATTCCACCAAGTAAGAGTAGTCCATTGTGCTAAAATCTAATTATCACTACTGGAACCAAACTAGAATGATTCTCTTCCATCCTGTATGAAGACAGGATTCCCCCTTCGAAACATTGCCAACGGAAGCATCTCAAAAATCTTTTATCCTCTGCTGTCCTACTGTTAATAGAGAAAGGGAGAAAATCAACACTGATTATGAACTAAACCAGAAGAAAGAGAAAATAGAAATGGCTTCAAGTTATTACACCTTCCATTGGACCCCTTTTCCTCCTTCCATCTGTTGTGTTTTTACCTACTAACAGATGCTTTAAGAATACATTTTAATAGTGATACTTTGTAGCGTGAGGCTTTCAACTTAAGTTATGGTAGAAAGAGACATCAGGAAAAGAATAAAAAAATAATTTTAAGAGGTGAAAGGGTAGAAAAGCAATGAACTTTTAAAATTGAGAGGTAGAATTGACAGAGAACTAAATTAGACCAAATTAGGTAGTCGCAGAGCAGAGAAATTTCCTGATAGATATCATCACAAATGATAACATCCACTTGCCATACTTGCAGTAATACGGCTTTTTATTAGTAACTGATAACAAAAGAATGCCTCTGCTCTGTAATCTTCCTCTAGTGTTGGAATAATTTACCCTGAAGTTCCGATCTGCACATGCAATGATACTTTTTCATTGCATACAACTTAACACCTGAAACTTCGGAAAGGTTTATCCCTGATCAGCTGGCTGTCTTATCAGTGTTCTCTTAACTTCTTAAATCTTAAAAAACAAATCTGTATTACATGCTTTTTTCTATTTAAGTTATTAAAATTATATTGATTACATGTTTATTGCATGGATTATTCACATTACGTTAATTTTTAAGTCACTTCTTTGAAATATTTTGGTTTTCTGAAACTGTTTCAATGAACCCTTGGCTACCAGTTTCTTAATCTTGTGCTTGATAAACACATTTACCATGCATGCAGCTAACAACTAGAAGTGGTGTCTGCAATTCCCAGTATTCCATACTAACTGATTCCCATAATTCAGACATTTGATGTTGTAGTTTTACTCAATGATATATTCCTGTTGAGTTCAGTATAGCTATGTGCAGAATAGATTTGCAGCCTCTGAAGTTAGCAAGACTTTTGCAAAGGAACATTTTGTTATTAGGAATTGTCAAATTTTTTAACCAAACTGCTCCGTAAGCTAAAACTTGGGGAAAAATACCTGCTTTGACAAAATTCACATTATCAATTTTTAAGTCTTAAAATCATCAAAGCTTTCTATATTGGCATTTAGATCCTATTTCTTGGTTTGAAATTATTTTCACTTTTAATATTTTATTTATATTTTTTAAGTTTGAAAATTTGAATATAAACTTTGAAATATTTCTCATCAGTTGTATCCAAACAAAATGTTTCAGCTTAACCAAACTTACAATATTTATACTTTGTCCAGATTTGGAAGAGGAGACTTCAAATGTAAAATGCTTATATGACAGGAAAACATTTCCCTACCTATCTCTAGTGGTTAGTGGTCTCTCCAGAGGACAGTAAAGTACCAGTAATAAAATAACTACTATTCTGAATATAGAAGTAGTGACAAATCAGAGTAAGTGGTGTGACTCTAATTAAGAGTTAGAGAAGCTGATTTGTAATTTAAACCAGGAATTTACCAAGCTCTTTAATTACAAGAACAGTTTGACTATTGTGCCCTTTTTTTAAAGGATGGATGAACAATCTGTTGGTTATTGACATTTGCCTCTGCAGCCATTCTTTACTTGCTTATTAAATAAAAATATAATGGTTTATCATATAATTCAGATGAAAACACTTAATTATGATGAATCACCAACACCTTTAGGGAAAGGAGGACAAAAAGACAGAGGACTATTTTATATAATACAGTAATAGCTTTCTCACTGTATCTTTCACTTAAGGAAACTAAAACTACAGCTCCCTGAAGCTAGGATTTCTGTAATTTCTGTCTGATGGGGAAGCGTTCCACAGAACTGCATTTATAGATCAGGTGTGACAGAAGTTTGTTCTTCAAGAAATGGTACTTCTGTCTTTTCTATTGTTCTAGAATACTATTATTTCCTTTTACTATTGTTGTTCCATTAATTAGTGCTTAGGAAAGAATCCGTCCCTGACTCTGTGGATGCTGTTATTTCTGTTTGAGTGGGAGAAAAGAATCTATGCAAGCAGAATCACCTCAAAAACTTCCATGTCTGTGCTTGCCTTCCAGAATACAAGTCTGTTTACTTCAAATGCAATGATCCTTTACCCATTCTTATTTTCTGGAATTAGTTTAGAAGATCTTCTTGTTGAGCAGGTATCGTGCAATGCTTTGAGGTAAACCAGCATGCCTTATCTCTTAGGCCTGTAGATTGACAGCTTGGATCAGGTTTTCTAGGCTAAGAATGCAAAGTTACTCGGGGCTGACTTCAGCTCCTGTGTAGAGACAGCTGGAAAAGATCAGCCGTTATCACTAGACAGGCCCCCACTGTGGCCTATGCCTAGCTGCTACAGAGTTGGCATGAAAGATGTAGCTGAGTTTAGTTGTTTCTTGTCCTATATTGTGGGTATCACTATGTTTGTGAGCTGGCTAGGTAGATGAGTTGGCTGTGTAGCATGAGATGAGAGTCACCTCTGTGATGATGTTCAGGTATAGCTCAGTTATTTCCTTCTGCTCTGTGCCTGTCTCTGCTATTGAACTTTAATATGGTTCATAATTAGTTCTCAGATCTCTTGGTACTTTCAGTATCTCATCCATCAAAGGGTTTGTAAACTCCTTTTGTGTTTTGTCAGTGATGTTTTTACTCCAAGATCTGTTAATTGTGTCACAAGAGAATAACTGATTTCTCTGCTTACTCGACTCTTTCTGTGAATCAGTCAGAGGTAAGCTTGTTAAACTTTATTTGGCTCTCCAAGTAGCTGCGGTATAAATTTACATGTGTATAGGACCTATTTGGTTGATCCAATAATTGAAGGTAGCATAAAATTTGTTTTGCTTAATCAAAGGGATATCCAGTCTTCTGAAAGTACTATGTTCAGCCATTTATTGAACCAGATGCTGATGTGTTTGAAACAATAAACTGAGTATCATCCAGCAGAGAGAAATTGTGTCTAGTTTGCTGCTGAGGTTTCAGACCAGAATCACAATAGAAACTTGAGTGAAATGTCCCTAGCATATAACTGAAATACCAGAGGTGGCTGTAAGAATAATGAGGCCATTTGGTTTTGTTCTCCTTACAATGCCAAAAAAAGGGGGGTTAACCCCCTCTCTATTGCTCCATTCAATTGCTCTATTTCAATGTAGCATACTCCATTTCAAAACAGAGCTTTGGATATATGCAGATCTGATTTCACATTCTTTATGAGACAAAATTTTGAAAGATTAATAGTGTCCTGTCTAAATTTAAACTTGTAATTAGGATTTAAAATTACTTCTTTTCACTCTGGCATGCCGCAGGGGGCACATGACTCCATACAATCATGTATCTAAGTGCTTAGGTTAGTTAAATCAACATGCCAAGAGTGTACACCTTCAAAGTTGCAACCTGTAAGAGATCAGGTCTTACGTGATCAAGATAATTACTCTCTGTCCATAAATGTGCTCATCTGTTATTGCACACTAAATTTTTCTCTGCAAAGCATATAAGCTGCAAATAAAATAGTCTCATGCTACATATTCAGAGCTGGTTTAGTTTTCAGGACTTGCTGCAGGGAAGATCTCTGTCAGATTAAGACAGTGTTGGAACTCATGAGCCAAAAAAGTAATTTCTGATCTCTGCATGCCCTCTGTATAGTCTCAACAGACAAATTCAACCCAGTGCAATTTGCTTAGCAATTTTCTGAGCAGGAAGTCATGAAGTACTTACAGCATGACTAGATATTAATTAATCTACAACCAAGAATATTTACTTTTACTCTGTAACTTTGATTAAAAGACCAAAGCATTTGTTCTACAAAAGGATTCCAGTGCAAGAAAAGATGGAATATATGCCACATGCTTAATTTAATAATGAAAATGTTTCTGTTAACTTCAGAGAGAGTAGTTATGTGCTTAAAATCATGTGCCTGTTCAAATTTGTTGTTGTTTCAAAGACTGCGTATGTAATACTTACCTTAGTTCCCTTTAAATTGCCCCACTGGTAAGAACACCAACTGTAACAGTCATCACTATCAGTTATTCATAGCACTCGGGCATCTGCTCGGACTTCAGACTGCAGAACTTCTTAGCTCATACTAAAATAATAATGCTAACAATTACAGCCTCATTGTTCTTTGACAGAAACCCTTTGAAAATCTTGTTGGCCAGAACTCTTTTTATCTCAAGAAAAACACAATGTACAGGTTCCCTGCTCTTAACCCTGGGATGCTTTAAGAAGAATCCAGTCTTGTCCAATTGCAGTATTATTGATGAGTGAAAGCTTTTTTGTGCTTCGTAATGCCTTTAAAAGTAGCACAAACAATATTTGTCCATATAGTATGAACCCTTTCCAACTGATGATTGCCATTACATCTCTTTAGACTTCTAGAATTTGTCTAATAGAGAATGCAAGGTATGTAAATCCAGAGTTCTGTTTAAAGTTGGACACCCAAAATTGAAATAGAGAGGGCTTAAAATGTCTTTCAGAGCATGTTTTGAGCTCATCCAGGCTTCAGTTATAAAATAGAAACATACTTTCTAAGCAGAAAATTTGAAGTCCTGCAGCACTTGCTAACAGCGTGCTGGGGCATTGCATTAGTATCAATGGACAGAGAAAAGAGAAATCGTCTATAGAGTAATAAAAGACCTCCTTTTCTAGTAGTTGGATTCTGTGTCCCAGCACAGTATCAGCTGGGCCTGACTTTCCTTTCTTTGTGATAGCCTTAGTAAACGTTGTCTTAGAATGATTCATGTAAGAATACAGTAAAAGACTGGATGGACTGTAGAGTTCACTTTTCTCACCATCAGAGGAGGAAAATACAGGCATATTCACTGGTATGAGCACCAATTTCCTGCACTCTTAAGTTGCACTCCAAGTGAGAAGTAGCTGATATAGCTTGGAACATAATCATTAGTATCAATATGACCTGAACGTTTCCATGCCCTGTTTGTCCCAAAGATTCTTTGGCTGCAAACTTTTTCATTTCCTTCTCATTTCTCCCTTGTTACTTGATCTCTCTCTTTTTGCTTTTGTACTTCTGTTACTTCTTCCTTTTATTCTCTCTTCCACACACACACCCTTTTTTTTTTAACTAAAAACTGGAAAACTGTGCTGTCATCTTCTTTCAGGGGAATTGAGTTTGTTTTGTGCAGTACAATCGCGCTCCTTCAGGGTCTTTCTGTAAATCCTAAGTACCTCTAGCTCTTACTTCCTTAGACCACTCCATAGAATGAGTCCAAGACTTCAGGAGACAGCAGCTGTTCAAGCATGGGAACTACAATGTGCTCTAGGATCAACCCTTTTATTTCCAACAGTTCTTCAGGACTCTTCTTTCCCCTCTTGTTCTGCAAGCCAACGTATGCCATATTTGCCTTTGATTTCAACTAGAGCCTGTTTGGATACTGAGAGCTATAATGGCAGTGATGATTTAGAAAAAGGCTTATTTGTACACTTGGGCACTGACAACTATATGGACAAATATTGTTTGTGCTACTTTAAAATGCATTATGAAGCAAAAAAAAAAGCTTTCACTTGTCAATAATACTGCAATTGGACAAGACTAGATTCTTCTTAAAGTATTCCGGGGTTAAGAGCAGGGGACGTGTACATTGTGTTTTTGTTGAGATAAAAAGAGTTCTGTCTGACAAGATTTTCAAAGGGTTTCTGTCAAAGAACAATGAGGATGTATTTGTTAATGTTATTATTTTAGTATGAGCTAAGAAGTTCTGCAGTCTGAAGTCTGAGCAGATGCCTGAGTGCTACATTTGAAAAAGGCATCATTAAACATTTGTAACATTAACATGGTATTAAACAATGTAACATTATGCAACAATTAAACATTTGAAAAATTATTTCCATGGAAAAATGTTGATTCTCTAATGTCTGTCTGTACATGCAGCAAAATCAGGTGGTCCTCTAAATTGAAAAATAAATTTAACATCAATTGTATAAGGTGAGAGTAATTCTTCTAAGGCAAAATGCTAACAGAAGAAGGAAACAGCCATTTCATATAGGCTCTGGTCCTAAAGATGTTCAAATGGCTGTTTAAGTATCATCTGATAATTTCTACTGGGTGAAACAATACAGAAATTCTTCTCATAGCTTTTGGAGAATTTTTACAGAGACTTTGTCTTCACATTTCTTTCATTTAAGTTTTACAGATGTCTTTTCCCCATGCCCTTCTTAACTGACTTTCTAGGCAGATGAAATCAAATATATTTGGCCTTGGTAACTAGAAAGAGATACATCTATGTAAGTCTGCCTGGTTTGAAGGTATCTGTTTTGGCCCTCTTCCTAGCACATTCCTTAATTAAATCATGCACTTTTTAGCCTTTATTTTTTCATTCACTTCATGATCAAAATATGACAAGAGAATTGTACATGTCAGTGAGATCCCCATTGGGAAATTCTTGTTATTCTGAGCTTTCTTCTTACAGGTACATGACTGACTTCCTATAGTGTCACTAACAATTAATAATTTGAATTGGGAAAGAAACAATTGCTGATGAGTTCTTCTTTCCCAGGAAGGTCAAATTGAATTCATTTGGAGAAAAAAACTAAATTACTTTGACCATGTTAACTTGCTGTTTTCTACATTTTTAGGACGATGAATATAGATTCCACTGGTCATGTTTTCCCTTCCTCAGATACTCTCTTCTGGAATGTGAAAAGACAAAGTCCACCTCTAATTCTCAATAAAGATGTCATCAGCATGCTGGCATTTTTGAAAGTCATAATTCATCTTTTTTCTTCAGTATGATTTTCCTTACAAGTTCTGTAACATAAGGTCTTATTTCTTCAACAGAGACAGTAGAGTCCCAGGCCTTTACTACTTTCCCATTGGTGTCCACTAGGTATTTCCAGAAGTTCCAGGTTGGTTCTTCTCCTGTAGAATCTACAGGCAAAAAAAAAGTGGAAACTTAGAAAAAAACCCACCACATTAGCCAATTCCTAACATTTCTTCATGTCAATTTGATGATTACTGTCTCAGAGGAAGAAGGAATGTAAAATTAAGAGGGAGTTCAGACTGAATAATAAGATTAATTTTCTGACAGACAGGGAACTTTAACTAGACAGTAGCCCCCTGGAGACTAATGGAAACAGTCAAGCTTGAGAGAGACAGACAGGAGAAAGCACTGTAATTGGTGTGAAGTGTGTGCGTACATGTCTGTCTGTGCTGTATAGATAAATCTGAAACAGTTGAACATTGACAGGAAAAAGGAATTTGGCCTAAAAATATAGCTGTACCAGAACAATTATTTGCTTGCTTATCCAGAATTTTTCCTCCAAAAGCACCCAGTATCATGTGCTTCAGAAGGTCTCAAGAAATACTACATGAAGAAGTAAAAAAATAAATTGTTTCAGGAGGTTTCCTCCTAATCCTCATATACTACAGCTTTTTCCTCCATGACCACATACTCATTTTATATTAGTCACATTCTTATCCTTTAATATCCTGCTACATGACTAACAAAATTTTCAGGATTTTCAATCAGACCAGGAGCCTCATACCACTAATAGCACAAGGACAGATGCTACAGACAAATTAGCATCTTTTTCAATTGATTATACATTGGGCAAAATCTCATAAGGACTCAGAAAATATTTCAAAGTATCAAGACACAGCCAGACCTACACGGTTTACTATCTTGTCATTATGCTGCATAAATATACTGCCTCCAGAAGCCTCCCTTTGCATGTGGACCAACAGGGAAACAGAAGTTTTGCAAGTTTCATGTGGCATGTCTGCAGTAACAACCCCACTGGGCAAAACAGAAATGATGTGAAGAGGATTAAAGAGAAGTTTGGCTAGCAGAAAGATCCATTACAGACACCTGGAAGGAGGTGTGCTTGGGGTAGTCAAAAATACTACCAGCACTCCTTTAAAGTCAGTGGTACGTGGGAGAACACTGTGGTGCTGGAGAGAAGCAGCAGTGATGTGGTCCTTGCAGAATGAGCTCAAGTGACAGATACCATGCCATATTGGGCTTTTTTTTCATTGCTGGAAGACATTTCCTTCACATTGGATAAAGACTGACATTTTAGTTTAGCATTTAAATAGTATTTAGAGCATTTGTTTAGTGCAAGAAAAGTAGTGCCTTGATAGAGAATATCCTGCTTTAGAGTATATTTTGTCAGCTGTCTGCTAAGAACCAGCAAAACCTCTCCAGGCCTCAGTGCTAGCTATGCTGCAGATTAGAAGCGGAGGAACTGTACAGTATGGCTATCCCAATGCTTGGCAAGGAATGAGGAAGGGAGTATTCAAGAACATCTCTTAGTGCCTGGTTTCACTTTTTGATTGTTGAAGTAAGCTATGTAGGCACTTTGCTTCTACTTATCCTACAGCTCTTGAGATCAATGTCATAAATCCAACCTGCAGCAGTCATGTCACAGGAGAAGCACTTATGAGACTGCTAAGTGAAAAAAGGGAGATCAGGTGTCGTATGCATACAGGATAATATTTCAAGACCTATATTCTATGTAGAGGTTTATTAGACTAGCTTTTATAGGGCATTTGTTATCATAGCGTCTTCATCCCTGGAGATCTTTTTAGAAGGTTAGACAAAGTTGTTAGGAGTGACATAGAGAAAAATACTGCCTTGTAGAGGAGAATGGACTGCATGACTTCTGACCTCTTTAAGCCTCACAATTCTAAACTATGATTCTGTGATAGATTCGTAGATAGCTTTCTTCTGTCGGATGGTATTTTGTGTCGGAGGAATTCTACACTGGGGAACAACCCTCTAATTTTCCAGATTACTTACCAATTAAATACTTGAAGGCAGGAATTGCACCAGCTCCACTGACTGCAATTTTGCTGAACATAGGAAAGGAGGCACCATACGTCTTTCGCGCAAAACTCTCAATTTCTTTGTTAGTGTCTGGTTCTTGCTGCCCAAACTGATTGCATGGGAATGCCAGCACATTGAAATGATATGGGCCGAGGTCTCTCTGTAACTGTTGTAAGGCCTTGTAGTGGCTATCTGTATACCCACACTCACTTGCAACGTTGACAACTAGCGACACCTGAAGAACAAGAGAGATTAAAAAATGTGCTGCATATGTCAGGTAGGCTGTGATGCATATTATTTGCAAAAAAATGAGAATGTCTGGAGAACTGTGACTGAACACTTACGTTTGAAGCTACATTGAGTTCTGTTCACAACAGGAAGATTTAGTATTTCTTTTATATGTTCTCATTTGGCAACCACAAAGATAATCAATAAACTGCTAAGCAATCTTAACTCTCAGTTTACAGAGATAGTTTCTAAGCATATTTATGAAATAACCATCCAGCTGAGGTATACCAAGTTGCTTGAAAGAAACTTGCAAATTAATGTATTTTTGGTAATTCATTTATCTGTAGTGAGGCATCTGTTCTGCAGCATCTGTCCCTGTGCAGAATTTAGTACTCATACAGAACTGGCTGATTCATTTATCATTGCTAGTGATTCCAGATAATTCTTGACCTGGAAGTTAACAGGAGCAATTACAGGATTTTGGGTTGGTCTATGCAGTATGGACTGTACAATTTCCCACCAGGTCTAGAGTAAGTCTACTTGGTTGTGACTAAATGACAACAGATTTTGCATAAAGGTTTAGTGCCTCAATTAGAGATTCCAAGAAGTGAAGACGGTGCCCATTACCCATTACAGAGTTATTCCTGTAGCTGATCATCTTTGCTGTTGTGCGCAATGTGTCATTTGGACATTACCACCAGGCATGTACCTGCCTGCGCAGATCCAGCAGAGAGGAAGATGCCAAACATAGATGAGCACTACAGAAAAACAGAGGCATATGTAAGGAGAATGAATGATGGAACAGATTCTACCGAGAATTTGTTGGGGAAATGGCAAGGGGCTTGGAATTAGATGATCTTTAAGGTCCCTTCCAACCTAAACCATTCTGTGATTCTCTATGAAATTAAGTGACCTAACCCTGAGCTGACACATAGTACGCAGCTTCTCAAGGCCATGAAGAGCTTTCCATTGGTTTTTGAGATATTTTATCCTTAAATAACTTCTAGAATTTATTTTCAGACCTACAGTTTTTATTATTATTAGAAATTTTGTAAGTGTGACTTGCCATTCATTCTACATAAATTGAGTCCATTCTAATGCTTTCTTGAGAGTGGAATAAAGCTGAATGTTGTAGATTTTTAGATACAATATGATTTTATTAACAAAAATAGCATTATGCACTTTCAGTGATGTTTCTTCTATGTATAACTACATTCTATTAATTTTTTCAGAACAATTTGTAAGAGTCACAAGGCAATATAAATAGTATAATACTAAAAATGTTTCTACCCACCTAGATTAAAATCAGGCATAGCACAGAAAAAGCATTACAATTCAGGAACTGAAATTCTACCTGGTTTACTCTGAATCTAGTGGGTTTCTACAGATTATACATCAGCCCAGAAGCTGGTCCTTCATTCTCAAATTGCCAAAAATTTTTTAATTGAATCAAAGTAGCCAATACATTCCCCAGTGCTAGTACAACAGAAGAAGCTGTTTACATTGGATCTTTCTACAAGAGTTTGGAAGTTTCATAGAAGCTGGCATGTTGGTTTCATTATTGCCAGTGTGAGGCAGCAGTGTTGAAGGGCCAAGTGCCGCAATAGGAAAGTCTGAAGCTTGTACAGATTAACAGACCTGATCAAATTACACAGCAAGTAGCTGCAAGGCAAGAAAAAAAGAGAGTAAAAAATCCTGACTCCAGGTCTCAGACTCTTGTGTCTGTGGCCACTGGCTTTGCTCAAGTTAAACTTTGGATTCTTATGTTACTATTGTTCCATATTCCTATGTGTATCTTTCTATACAAAATATAAAAGTATATAGGAAATACGAATAGAGTGCATCAAATAAATTAGAATATATGAAAAATAAATGACTACATGTGTATAGCGTTTTTAAGGCCAGAAAACTGGCATATAAAAACCCATAACCTGGGTAAGGTATGGGATCATAAGATGAAATCCCTAGAAGGGGTAGGAATGAGTAAAGAAAAAGCTAAGGCGATGTTCGTGTTTATCATTTCTTACATTAAGCATTAACACTTACTGCGTGTATTTTGTACCTTGTATAGGTATATGGCTATATTTAAAGTGGTTTCAGAGTTTTCCCTGGAAGACAGGTAATCTTATAAAGCAGAAGTTGATGTAATCTTCTTTGTGGTGTGGTGTGTCAACAGAATACACTCTAAGCAATCCCTGTACACTTGCCTATGAAATATGATCTGGAGCCATCTAGCTAACTTCCAAAGCATCACATTCATTCAGACTACATTTACAAGCTGTACCTGAAATTTTAAATTCAGTCTCCTAAAACATCCAAAGATATGGCATATATTTAGATTCTTTTTTTTTTCAGAGAAGAGGTAGTAATTTTATGAGGCATTCCTGTTGCAGACTGTCAGAATTTCAAATAGAACTCATACATTGGGCACAAAAAAAAACCTATTAGCAGTTCTGTTCTTATAAAGTAATCTGTATTTACCAAGCATAGTGACAACTAGTTTAGTATGATTGAATTAAAGATAAATTGTAACACTAAGCGTTGAAGTCACATGAAGTTCTTTCATATAAAATTTTAGAGGGTTTTTCAGACATAGTTTAAGTCTCAGCACTATCACAATGCAGAAGTATTCATACACTTTACGGTATTCATATCTATTGGTACTTTATTGCAAATACAATGGTAATGTAAGAATTTATAATTGGAGATTGAGGGAAATAAGGTTATGTAGGCATTATGTTCATATTGTAACAGATATGAAACATGACTTGCCAATGAAAACCATCAAGCTTTTATAACTTTTACTTGATTTTGAATTTAGGGGGGCTTGAAAGAATTCACTCAAAAAGAAACAACAATTTTAATTTACAGCTCTTTAAAACCAGTAATTACTCAGCACAGTGGTGAAAGGCATGAGACCTCAACAGTGCAAATGGTACAAACTTCCAAATGTTCTCCCACAAAATAGGAGGAAACTACATGCAGCATTTCTTAGAGTGGCAGACATATTATGCTTCTCTTTTTTCTTTAATAAATGCATTCTATCACTGAACTCCATAATTGTGCAAACCTCCTAAAACTGTAACTAACACATATAATAAAAAACTGTCAGGATTTATCAGTATTTCATATGGAATGTTTAAAATGATTGTTTAAAAACCTTTACCAAGTTATCTTTCAAATGTCTGGTACCACAATTGATTAAATTAAAAGCTGACCTGTGGCCAGCACAGAGGGAGGTGATTCTGCCCCCTCTACTCCACCCTCATGAGACCCCACCTGGAGTACTGCATCCTGCTCTGGAGCCCTCAGCACAGGAAAGACGTGGACCTGTCGGAGCGGGTCCACAGGAGGACCACAAAAATGATCAGAGGGATGGAACACCTCTCCAGTGAGGACAGGCTGAGAGTTGGGGTTGTTCAGCCTGGAGAAGAGAAGGCTCTGGGGAGACCTTATCATGGTTTTTCAGTACTTAAAGGGGGCCTACAGGAAAGATGGGGACAAACTTTTTAGCAGGGCCTGTTGTGATAGGACAATGGGTAATGGTTTTAAAGTAAAAGAGGGAAGATTTAGACTAGATATAAGGAGGAAATTTTTTACAATGAGGGTGCTGAAACCCTGGCACAGGTTGCCCAGAGAGGTGGTAGATGCCCCATCCCTGGAAACATTCCAGGTCAGGTTGGACGGGGCTCTGAGCAGCCTGATATAGTTGAAGATGTCCCTGCTCATTGCAGGGGGGGTTGGACTAGATGGCCTTTAAAGGTCCCTTCCAACCCAAACTATTCCATGATTCTATAAGTCTATGAAATGTGGTGATTTTTTTTCTATATTTTATCTTTAATAAATAAGTCACTATTTTTGTTCTCATGAAGAGGCTGTTCTTTGACTTCTTACAACTATTAATCACGTAAGTTCAGTATGCCTCTTGACTGACTTTAGGCTCTAAGAGTGCAAGTCAAGTACACCATCTAGTGTGCAGTGCAGACAATTCATCCTGGACCTTACAAAAATTATTTAAGCTGAACTCTGTTGTCTGACCTCTTAATATTATCCTTTCCTTCCCTTTGCTTAGAAAACCCACGCATTCTATTAACGAACTTTTATTTAACATTGCAAAAATATGTCTTGGTTTACTTAATGTTTACACCAGTATACCTCCTTGAGGAAAAGATCCATGGACAGATTTATGAATCTGCTATCAACTCCAAGTAACCCTTTGTGGATCTGTTAGCGGAGATGGTGGATTCTTAGTTTTTTAGACCAGGAGTTTCTTAACTGGCTCCATCTGACTGATGGAAGAACCAGCCACAAGTGCCAGATTACACCAATTCACAGAGCTGTTACCTTCATGGAAAAAAAAATAGCAATACTTTGTACAGTAATTAAGTAGCTATACCCTGTATTTATACACATTCAGTAATACTACATTCTTGGATTACAGACAGCTGTGATGCAAAGTGCCTAGCATTACTTTCAATAGCAAAATACTACTTTACATTGTTATAACGACTAATGCATTTACATTATTATCGTACCTTTGGTTCAAGATTTCCAAAGCACTGCACTAACGCTGCTTAATTACACCTCAGCACACTGCACTTAGCTGTGTGGTAGGCAGGCAGGCAGGTAGGTGCTATTGTATCTCGATAGGTATAAACACAGCAGGGAACAGTTGATGCTTGGGAGTTCTGACTCCCAAATAGATACTATTTTTGGTAAGAATACTGCCTCTTAGAGCATATCTGATAGACATCATAAAATAAAATGTAAGCTTTCCTGAATTAGGTAGGTAGATAGATTAGACAGAAAACTAATCTTATTTGGACCCTGTTGATTCTTTTCCAGCCACACATCACTGCCCTTCATTTTTAATGCGTCAACATCAGTATGGTAGGAGGACAGGAGGATAGGAGGATGGCCTTCTTGCGTAACACAGTAAAACAGCCAGCCTTTTGATTTATTTCACTTGTGGTACTCTTTCTTTCAGTTGTAATAGTCCTCCCTTTCTTTGCTTTCAGGTAGGTGTAATATCACACCTGATTTTGTAGCATGTATGCCAAATTTTTAGCATTCTGGCTATATATTTTCTTATGCACCCACAAAAAGGGAGTACTCCCTCATGTATTTTTGATATTTTTATTAAAGTGGAGGATAGGTTATGTCTGTGCACATTTATTTCAGTAAAAAAAATATATCTGTTCCTTAACTTTTTTCATTTTTGTTATTTCAGAATTGTTAGTACATTTCTTATTTACTATATAGTGGAGGGTACTTGCGATTTGTATCAAGATGCACCTGAAGGAAAATGAAAGAGTATCAAACAATCTTACTTTTTTCTTACTAAGAAAAAATATCTTAATGATCTGAATACACAATAAATTATATTAATAATAGTTATTCTATTCTATTCTGCAAGTCATGAATTGGACTAATTGTTTCTACTTAGCATGGCTCTTGTGTTTTTAGAATTAGCAAACTCTTTTTTTTTAATACTCTGAAGTGTTTGGATTTTTTTCAATTCCCAGTTAGTTTCTTGACTAAAAATTAAGTAGATATTTAAATAAATTAGTTGAGTGAGTGAACTGAAGAAAATGTTTTCTCTACATCTGCCAGAAAGCTTAAGGCTGTTAAAAGCTGGTTTAGCAATTAGCAGACTATTGTTCCAGGGGCTAACTAGTGACTCACTTTCTTTAAAACACCAGCAGCACAGACATAGTACTTCTATATTATTTGCTTTCTTTTAATAGCTTTAAGATATGATGATAAATCTACATCTTAACATTACTTATCTAACTGCAGATTTAAGCACGTGTATTTTAAGAAATAAACAGGAGTTTTAATTAATAACCTTTGTCTACCTTGATAATGAGTTCTGACAACATAATGACAGAAAGGGATGTGCTTTATTGCTGTAATTTTCTTTAAAATTGTACACATGCATTCTCAAACAGCAGCTAACCTGAACGTGAATAGGCTCTCTGAATGCAAATCTTTTTGTTCTATACAGAAGCTGGTCATCACTTTTTTGGAATAAACTATTCCAAATGGCCTAGCAGAGACCAAAGATTAGCCTTCACCGATGGTGTTACCTTGTCCAAGGTATGGCTCTAGAGCTCTCCCTTGTGAAACCAGTCACGCCTTGAGGATGGTCTAGTATCACAGCACCACTGGAGATACGGACACCCCCCCCCTACCCTTGTGTGGTCATGAGATACCGGGGCAGGCTCTGCAGCTTGTTCTGGAGGGGATGAACACCTTCAGCTCTCTGCAGGGTGACTGTAAAGAATTCCTCTGAGTTCCCTTTACTCCTTTCCATGTGGATTCTGGCCCTGAGGTAAAGAAGCTACAAGTGGTATTTGCTTGTTCAGACAGATTTGCAGATGACCTGCAGACAAAACATTCCCCAGTAACAGAATTTATTGACAGAGCCTTTGGAAGGAACTCCTAAAAAAAGGCAAATATTGCTTAATAGGTTCCGTGTTTTTTTCCAATATAGATAGTCGAGTGTGCATTGCACCAGTTCTGCTCTATCTGAATTGTGAACGGGGAGGAAGACTTTGACCAGGTAAGATTCAGACCTCTCATTTGGTCCAAATCCACCACTATCCCTTTCTACTCAGCTCAGGAAAATGTGTATCTCCTCCCATGGGCCTTCTCTGTCTTCCTGCCAATGTTTTAGTGACCTGCTGGTGTGGACGAGTGAGCCCAGCCCCCTCAGTGAAGTACCTGAGGAGGGGGAAAAGGAAGGTGGAAACACAAGGCTGGAGACTAAGGGTGAAAGTGAGAAGTGGTGCCTGCCTTTCTGGGCAGCAGCTAAGCTGCTGGGCTGCCTGGCTGTATCACAGATGAGTCACTTGAGTGCTAAGGGTGGCGGTTGTGGGCTTTATGTTGATTTTAGCTTCTGTAATTTCTGAATGTGGCTATGAGAGCTTACAGTATAATGCACCCCATCTGCTAACTTCCCTTTTCGCTCTTCCACAGGTACTATCTTTCTTAGATGGTCAAACCACTAAAAAAAAATACAAATCAAGTTACATTCAAGGATATTGTTCTTAAAATGGGAAGGAAAGCTCTGCCTAGAACTCCTTAATGTAACATGTAAATGAAATTTAAAAGACATCATAGAAGTATATGTGTGTCTCTACGCCCTTCTTCATATTGCTCCGTCACACTAAAAAGTGACGAGGGGAGTAGCATGGTGTTGCTACAATTTCACTATACACTGGTATTAAAAATAATTACTTTATCATGTCTCTTGCTTTTTTACTAATTATAGTGAAACCTGTTTTAACTCCATTAGCCACCGATTAAATCTCATCTTTTTTTTCCCCAATGCAGAACACTGAAATGGAATGGGATTTAGGCAAAAATAATTTACTAGAAGTCATGCAGTTAAAAGGCAGAAATAAGCTCCAAAAGTAAGTTATACAAAGGTACAAACTTCCTGAGCTTCAAATTGAACAGCCACAACCCAGTGCAGTTCATCCTGCTGAAGGAAATGCAGGCAGGCATTCCCTGCCTGCCACGTCTGCAGGCAGCAGCCCGCACCAGGAGGGGACACACCGCGGAGCGGTGTCAAAGGAAGCATGCAGGCAAGGCTCCAGAGGAGTGGAAGAAGAGTCGTACACCCAAATCTATCTGCATGCGTCCACCGAGTTAATGTACAACCTCTCCGGCCCGCTTGGTTTCCACAGACATGCAAGGACTGGCTGGTTAGTGAGTGCGGGCGAGCGCTGCCCATCCCGTGCAGACTTACCGAGCCCCTGTACTTCTCCAGAGAGACTAGCTTGCCCCTGATGTTTACAACTTTGAAAGTGTAAAAATCAGGCTCTTTCTGCTGCGTGGCGGAAAAGGCTAAGAGCAGGAGGGCTGCAATTGCAAGGAGCATGGCTAGAGGGATGAGGACAACTTTGGGGAAGGAAGAGGAAGGCTGGTGCTCCACACTGCCCTCAGGATCTAGCATGCTGCACGGCCGTGCTGCGGAGAGGCTTGCCACGATCGGGGAGCGCTGCCGCAAAGAAAGGACTGCTGCAAACGGAGCTTTTGCAACACTCTGGCTTCTGCAAAGGGCTACAAGCTGTGTCCATACCAGAGCTCAGGGGGATGTATTGGTGGAGGATTCGAATATTCCAAAATTGAGTGTTTCATGGTGGTAGCGGTGTATTAAGGAAGGCCATTTATGGGTACAGGACAAATGAAAGTGCTGGTTGGCTCAAGAATAGTAATACTGTGTGTGCCCGTGGGATACCTGTCAGATTTAGAGATCTGCTTTAACCACGTCCTAGGAAAATAAGGGATAGAGTTATTGTGATTTTTGATGGATTTGCAAGTCCCTTTTTTTTGGTTTTGTTTGTTTGTTTTTTAAGTGTAGTAAGTATAGCATCTAGTAACTATGGTGTAATGTCAAAGGATACCAGTGGCTTGGTTGCTAGTGGTTACTGATGCAAGTGCTCTGAACAAGAGTCACAGCATACAGTCAGCAAAAACAGAATTACAAACATGCCATGCACCGTAGCATGTGAAACGGAGCATCGTTAGCCAGGCCTTCCAGAAATTCATCTCTGCATGCACCTGGTTGGTGAGAAGTGAGTGAGCAGACCACTAGTCTTGACAGCGTGATCTGGGAGAAACCACATTACCAAAGGGTTTTTAAGCAAGAAAGGGGCATTAAGCATCAGGAACTGAATTTGGTACCAAAGTTTTCAGATATACAGAGCCAAACCACTGCTTCACTGCACTGATGCCATTCTTGGATTGTCTGCAAGAAAAAAAGAGCCATTTGTACCATTTGCTACTACGCCTGCTGGAAGAAAAGGATTTGGATATATAAAGTAACAACAATAGAAAGCATTTGATGGTCATTGATTTCTTCTTGGACCAAGAAACTGGTCCTCCATACCTATGACTGATAATTCTTGGCAAGAAAAGCAAAATGTAGTGATTTACAGAAAACAATTAAGTAGCACATCCAAGGCATATTGGAAATCTATCCTTTGAAAAGCAAATTACATTCTGTAATCTCACTTTGTGATTTTTTTTTTTTTTAATTTAGTTTTGGTAGATCTTTGACATCTTGATTAAATTTGGTTAGGTAATTCAAGCATAAGTGGCATTGCTGTAAGTGAAGAAGCCATGTATAACTAGTTGAAAAATTTTAGTTTTTAAACATTTCAGGTTTTTCATGTTTTTATGTATTTCAGGCTAAGTAGACATCCAGCATCAAGAAATAATGCAATATACTACAAAAATATATAGATGGAAAAATCTTCTACCATGCTGCCTATGGGGAAGATACACTGTGCTATGAATCTGAAGTTCTCATCTTCACAGGTAAGTGCTATCTTTCTGTATACTTTCCTGGCTTAATATTGACCAAGAACCTTTCCTTTAGATGACAGTCAAGTATGATTTCCTCATTTTATAAATAAATTATCTAAGAAGCTTTAGAGTTTCTTCAGACACATAATAGGGCTTTAATATACTATATAGATTTAAATAAATTTTTAAAACCTAGTAAATCCTAAAAATAATTTTTAAAAAATAATTCAACATATGCATTTTTTTGGCCAGAAAATTGAAAAGAAGTCTGCAATACACTTTTACATTTTTTGAGGCATGATGTTATAGTAGTTTGGGTATAAGACAAGCAAGGTTTTGCTCTGGAAAGGGACTTTATAAACTACAGCTTTACAATTATTGTCTCTGATTTCTAGATAAAATGTAGTGGCTTTCAAAATTATATTTTCTACAAACTGAGCCCAGAATCTGAAAATTTTTGATCACTGGCACTGAATTGGGAATTCTTTAAATAACGGCCAGCTGGCAGTAGAATTCAGCTTCCTCTTTTACTGCCATGTTTCTATATTGCTCCCTGCAATAAAACATTCTTTAACATCAGCAAAGAAGGGAGAATTATTCCTGAATACACACAGAGAGAAACTATGTCAAAGACTGTTGGCTTTATAATGATTCAAGTTTTCAGAGCCAAACTGCACAAACATTTCATATTGAAGTCTATCCAATTATTTGAACTAAATCTGATATATTCTAATAAATTTCAGCTTGCAGGAAAAACGCCAGTCAGGTTTGCAAACTGGTGTGTGTTTGCTCGCTAGCATGTCTAAATGTTGATCTAGGAGGACTGTATCCAGTAGCAAGTATAGTTTAGTTACTTTTGCAATTTTCTCTTTGGCCTACTAAACCTAATATAAATCGTTGTCAAACAGGACTGGACTGAAACCACCACCCAGCTCACCTCAGCTGTCCCCAAAGATCATTGCAGCACTGCAGTTTCTGTCACTGCTGACCTGGACTGGACTGGCCCACATTCCTAAAGGTGAAAGCTCTGCGCTACATCCCATTAGCAACACCCTGAGCTACCCAATCCTCATTTCGCAAAATGTGAACTTCAAGGGAACCACAAAAAAAGCAGATTAGCTCTAAGGATCGCACTGACCTCACAATACATTCAGAAATACATCTTGACAGTATTTATAGAATCCAGTATTACAGATTTTGCAACTTTTGTTTACCTACACGGACTCTCTGAGGTAGTGTTTCCAGCCCTACTATTTGCATTATTTTTAATAATATCCTTTGAACCCCTTTAGTAGTTCAACATTAATCTTTTACGCACCTTGTTTTTCTGGAAAGGCCTCCTTAGCCTGGGCTAGGAAGTGCCAACAACATGACATTTCACTGCCAAGAAGGGGTAGTACTGTATTGGATCACAGAGAGATCTGCCTTGCACAAGCACTTGCCAATTTCTTTAGGTCACCCTCCAGCACTGCCAAGAGCCAGGCGGGCCGGCTCCTCTCCCCCGAGACCTGCGAAACTGCCAGCAGACACGCTGGCCAAGATGCTGTCCCTAGCTGCAGCCGGGGCCAGCTTCGTAGCCAAGGTCAGGGAGCCAGGAGCCATTTCCCCCCAACGTCCCTGTTTACCACAGGCTGCTTTGTGTGGAGCACACCCGCCCCCCTCCACCAAACGGAGCAGACAAAAGAGGGGGGAAAACGCCGAGGAAAGAGGAAAAGCCCTGAGAAAAGGGAAGGGGAGGGAAGCCCTGAGGAAGGGGGGGAGGGCAAGGCCCACGCTGCGGCATGGGGCAGACCCTCCAGGCTGGCCCTAATCCTGCTCCACAGGGCCTAGGGCCTAGTGTGCAGTGGNTCCCGCATCCCCCTCTCCTGCTGTGGCGCTGGGGGAGGGAGGCAATGAAGGCCGGGGGAGACAGGGAGATGGGAAGTGGAACACACCCCCCCGCCCCCGGCGGGGGGGCCGGTGTGAGGCGCAAGG